>JAGXOD010000057.1:580000-811811 GCA_020368025.1 Brachyhypopomus occidentalis
AGGGAACCTGAACCCCGCCAGGCAACAGCCGGGACACGCCACGACCTCGTCCTGCTCTGGTGGGGTCACAGGGCTCACGGCGTCATGGAAACCATTGACGGCGAAGTCCAGGGGCTGGAGCGGGAGGGGTGGACCGTTGTTGTTGTCTAGATCAGATAACGGGGGCAAGTCAGGGGGCGCGTTCGATACGGGGGGGCTCCAGCCGTTTGGGACGGCAGCGGGGGAATCGGGGATGGCGCCGTCTGACGTATCTGGGGTGGTGGCGCAATCCATAGTGTCCTCCACATTCTCCTCCGTCAGTCTGTCGATTGACATTAACTCAAAGTCTATAGGGAGACCAGAGTCATCGGCTCCCAGGCCCTGGTTCCGGTCCTCAGGATCCTCCTTGTCCCACTGCTTTGCCGTCACCAGGTTTTCCGCGCCGGAGTCGTTTATGTTCTCGCCTTCATCCTCTCGCTCTCCCAGCGAACCCAGCAGGCAGCTTGGCCGCCCGGGCGCGCGGAGGGACTTGAGTTCGTTCGAAACACTGGCGTCTACGCCACACTGGCCGTGCGGGGTCGCAACCCCCGCAGGATCTGTGTGGATGCTGAACACGCTGTCGTGATCAATTTCAGCGTACAGGTTCACTACGCTATCGCTGTCCATGTCTGGCAGGTGGCCACAGGGCGAAGGGTCCTTCTTAGTCTCTGCATCGGCTGTGCTCGGAATGCAGCAGTTTGAATCGCACTCGCCGTTACTCCCCCGCGGCCGGACGCCTTCCGCCGTGCAGGGCAGCGATCGGCAGCGCCTGTGAAGGCGGGGCTGGGCTTTCCGGCAGCGGGTGGGGCTACAGGGATCGGGGGGCGGGGGCAGCGTGAACGTGAGCGAGATGACGGACTTGCTCGGCGTGTCGAAGAGTTTAATGCGCCCGCCGTTGAGGTCGTGGCGCTGGGAGAAGGGGTTGACCCGCGCCGGAGTTCCCGCGGAAGGGAGGGCCGCACGCGCGGGAAGCATGTCCGACTTGCTGCGAGACAGCTGGCCATGCGCCGAGACGTCCAGGGACGACGTCCTCCGGGCTGGTGAGGGTGTCCCAGGGGAGGCAGGCTCTGATGGACAGACCATATAAGGACACATGCATCACATTAGACCACCAGGCGCCCAGATCTGCGTCGAATGAACAGAGGCAGTCGTGAGGGGTTTGACACGGGGGGCTTTATACACAGGGCAGGTCAGAGCTCCAGGACAGAGAGACAGGAGGAGGACGTACCGACATACTGCTCCATCTGGTGCTTCCCGCTCATTCTCTCCAGCTCCACCACTATCAGGCTGAAAGGGGGGCGACTCTGAGGCTGCATCTGAGATGGTGCACAGCGCAGAGTGAGTTAGCCCCAGTGAGACGAGTGTGTGTGTGTGTGTGTGTGTGAGAGAGTCAGACACTTACGCTACAGCAGGTGACTGCTAGGTTGAAGAATGCAGGGGGACAATCTCCCACCATGAGCTTAAACGCTCCCACGTCAAGACCAAAGTCCTGCACACAGGACACAAACACATTCAGCCAATCACTGCGGCAGAAGATCTGTGGATTTCCTTTCATAGGCTACACATAGCAATCACTAGAGGGCAGTATTGTACAAATCTAAGAGACATCAGTAATAGAGGATCCAGTGACAGATTATTAAAATCGGTAGAGTACACAATGGCTTACTCATGCTTGGCTTTTTAGGAGTCCCGCGACAACGAATCAAACAGATATCAATTTGAAATTGAAAAGAAAATTACAGTCAGGCTAGTATTATGATGTTGTCATGACAGCATATTGAATTTATAGGTGTCTCATGATCACGAACGCAAACACACGTGCATGCACATTCACACACACACATTCTCACACACACACACACACACACACACAGCTGGTATTGGACAAGATAATTTTGCCCTGGTTCCCAAATAGAACAGGTATAGGTAAATCAACCAGCCAGATATAATGTCAGTAAACTGCTTTATCAAATTCTTTATCATTACGAACTGCAAAGCGCACAACCTGCAGACTTCTGCACTCTCCACGTACATCACAGCACAAACACAAGTGGTAAGGCCGAGAGTGAACAGGTGCGTAGCATGCAGGGCATATTAATGGTTCTCCACAGATTCTTACACGCCACACAAACATTAGATGCACAGCAAAGGAGAAATGACGACATGTCCAAACTCCTCGACGGAGACTCGGTTTGCTGCGGTCAAGTTTCCCCTCTGCTCTCACACCTCCACTCGTCGCTACGCCCGTTCAAACGCGACGCTCCCTCGGGACTCTGGGAACAGATCCGTGTCCGTCGCTTCTCGGGAGGGCAGCAGGTTGCTGAGATGCAGTGTGAGTCCCACACAAAAAACGCGCAAACCGTCGTCCCACACAAGATCTCGGACACGTTCTCCAGATCTCCTGCCCTCTAACAGCACAGCTGCTGGAATCTGTAGGGCCTCCAGAGCGATTTACAAAAAGGAGGCTCCCTAGCTAGTTAGTTTAGGCTGCAGCAAAGAGATACAGTCAGTATGGACGGATGTAGCATGAGAAAACCCTCTAACAGATAAAAGCAAGGGCAGGAAGTACATGCTAGTGTAGATCTGCTTGTATCCGGCCGATGACCTCACAGAGGATGATCCCATAAGCAAAAACATCCACCTGGATACATGTACAACAGCAAAACAAACAAACAACAAAAACAACAGTTGAAGCCATTTTTAATGTACTTTAAATTACAGGGGGTTTACAGAATCAAGTGGAGGAGGAACACGAGCTAAACCCACCTTTTCATCGTACTGCTCTCCTCTCAGCACTTCTGGAGCCATCCAGTAGGGGGAGCCCACAATAGACAAAGGTTCCTTCAGTGTCCCATCACTGAGAGAAGAGGAAGATGAAGGCAACAAAAACTTTGAGGGGAAAAAAAAAGCAAAAACACTACACTGACTGTAATGTGCTTCTCAATGTGTTTGTGTTATTTATTATATTAATATATTTTTGTGTCGAAAGCCAAGACAAAAACACAAAAAAGATGGAAGGGAAGAAATAAAAACAGAAATGGGGGAGTACATACTGCTTCCTCAGGGTCACTTCTGCCTGGTACAACAACACGGGGTATAAACAGATTAGGAAAGACGATGAGGTGATGAAGGAGGACAGAAGAGGAGAAAAGAGGAAGGAATGAAGGGATACAGGCCAGAGAGGAAGAGAGATTCATAGAGAGTGATATATGGGGGTAGTGTGAGTAAGAGGAGGAGGATCATGCTTGTGTGGGGTTTGCCATAGCTGCAGTGTAAACACCATTTGGGGAAGTGCTGATGAAGACACAGCGCTTGCTCACAGTCAGCAGTAGCTTGCTGGAATAGTTTGACCTTATTAGGAGTGCTTTCCAAAAAGCTAACTCTCCCATCACATACACACACACTTACATGCGCACACACACACACACACACACACAGTCACTTGAGACACCCTTAAATTATGTATACAGCCAAACACCTGTGAACTAACAAAGAAAAAAACAGGCCACAATTCAGTACATATTCTAGCAGTACGAGCACTGCCACGTAAGCACACACACACACACACACACACACACACACACACACACACACACACACAGCTGCCTGTGTTTAGCAACAGTATTATATAAGTGCACATATCCAATGGAGAGATAAAAGTTGAAGACTGAAAATGACCATGGAGCAAAGCCACTGCACAGAAATGTCACGGCCATAAAGACCCATGTCCCACCTCACCCCTCCTCCTCTGGGCAGGAGGCGTGGCCATGCTCGAGACGACCAATCAGAGCGCAGGGCTGGGAGCCACTGCAGCCCCTCCAGCTGTTCACTCCACCCCCACCCATGTGTGCTCCGCCTCCACGTGGTAGAGCCATATTCCCTTTTCTATTCAAACACTGACTGAGGCCACGGAGGAATTTACTGACCTGTAATCGGGAATTTTCTCGGCCAGGCCGAAGTCCCCAACCACGGCAGTGCAGACACCGTCCTCCCAGCGCACCAGACAGTTCTGTGGACACGCATGGACATCACTGTGTGCCGTGTGTACAGGCGTGTAAAACTGTGGCTTGGTGAGGAGGTGCTGCAGGCCTGTGTGTGTGTGTGTGTGTACCTTTGATGTGAGGTCTCTGTGAAATATGTCTTTGCTGTGGAGGTACTGCAGTCCTCTGGCTATGTCCAGGCCGAGACTCATCCTCACAGTCCAGGACAGGTACACGTCGCTGTCCAAGAGTTGCTCCAGGTTACCCCCGTTCATGAACTACACACGGCACACGCACGCACACAGGGAGGCAGGCACGCGCACGCGCACACGCACGGCACGAACACACACACGCGGGCTGAAGGATGACGAATATAGAAAACTTCCGTCTCTGCATAAATAGCGATGCAGAACTTCCAGCCCCCGTGAACACACTTCTCTACACGCTGAGGTTGTGAAATGCTGGCCGACGTGTCACTGACCACTGCTTCTGCTTTCTAAGTATGTGTGTGTGTGTAATAAAATGAAAAAGTACCTCTGTAAGAGCATGGAGATGTCCCTCGTGTACACACACTCCCAAAAACCTGAGGAAACACACACACACACCCACGTGCACGCACACGCATATCCATGTGCACACACACATGCACATGATGAGACAGGAAGAGAGACAAGCCTTTATACCATAACTGAAGGAACAAAGAACCAAAATCCCTAAAACAACAACTTCTTGCAGGAGTGACTATGCACAGATAAGATGATGTGTGAATACACACTCAACACACAATGCAAAAACACAGAGTGCAGCACAAGCTGCAGCAGGTCATGGGGATTTCACAATGGCAAACCCAGCCAAACCTTAAGGCAGCCCAGCCCAGGGCGACTCCTGCACACGGTAGCCACGGCTACCAGCCTCCACCAACACCAGTCGCCTGCAGACCAGTCGCCTGCAGACCAGTCGCCTGCAGACCAGTCGCCTGCAGACCAGTCCAATGCCACGGCAGGCTTCTGAACCCATACATGAAACCGTGACGTCTCCTCCTCCACCACCACAGGCCTTCACGCCTTATTCACTGGCTTACAAACGGCAGCGTTGGTGTAAGTGGCACCACAGCATCCAGTACACGGGTCTACACACACAGGGCCCGATCGGGTTTGTTCTGTTGTCCAGTGAAGCAGCGTGTAGGACGAACCTGAGGATGTTGGGGTGACGGAGGCGGTTCATGAGCTGCACCTCTTTAAGCATGTTTGCCCTGTTACTGGCCAGAGTGTTCATCTTAAGAGCCATGACCTGACCAGTGATCCTGTGCTTTACCTGGGGAGGGAGGGGGAGAGAAGGAGTGAGGGGGGGGGGGGGGATGGGGGGGATTAATCAATTGATGTGTACTGCTGCTGAACCACACATGCACACACACTCACTGTCTATGCATCGGTCAACATCTTGCACTTCTGATGGGGAGGAGTGTGTGTGTGTTTTTGACAGAAAACATTGTTACTCACTCCAGTAGTGCTGGGTGGTGGGTGAACAGCAGGGCTAGAGCCCCCCTCACCGCCTCCAACAATCCCCAATCAACCTAATCCAGGTGCTCACGGTCTCGTAATGTCTCTGAAGATCGGGATGTCCCCCCACGTGTGCTAGGACACCCCCCGGACAACAAATCCACGTGTGCCAGGACGCAGCCTGGGCAGCACGTCCACGTGTGCCAGGACAGCACTCAGAGCCAGAGCACACACAGGATAGTGCAGCTCAGCTCCAGCGGACTTGCACTTCCTCACCTATTGAATTTTGGCTCATGCCCACTAGAAAATGCTGAGAGAATCAGCAGTGAGAGATTTATGGGCTGCAGGGGCACCACTGTGCCAGATCTGTGCTGATTAAAGAGCTCAGAGCTGTTTTCCTCCACGCTCCACAGCTCTCTGCCCACCACACACACACACACACACACCCCTATGATGACGTAGGCATCAGCTCAAAGCTGTAATGCATTAGCGCGCATCGCTTCTATTTGTGTGCTCACGCACCGACTGACCGACTCCAGTCTGGCCCTTCAGGTCATGTTACGTCCACTTGATAACTGTGGAGCGCAAAACTCAGTCTAGCAGTTCTGCAGCGGGAAGGACCATCTGCATCCACAGCAGACTCCACACAGACAGCATCAATAATAAGATAATCACCACGCGAGTGTTGCATTTTAGCCCCCTTATCAAGCACAACCAACCAATACACCATTGCCTGCTTTTATAGGACAGCAAGACTGCACTGGGTGGGGGGTGGGGTGTCCATGTCCGGCCTTATCAAATGTAAACACATCTTAAGAGCAGTATTTACATTCCTTGGTCCAGATACCACAGCCGCCCTCAAAGCTCAGTATGCATGTGAGAACAACATCCTGCAATCCACTAAAGGTTATAGACTGACAGACAGACAGCATCTCACACACAACACACAAGCATGCATGTGCGCACACACACACACACACGTTGTAAATTCCAGGCCACAATGAGAAAAGGTCAGATCTGTGCAATAAAAGTGCTGACTGATTACATAATAGTAGAGAAGAGAGAGTGAGAGGGAGAGAGACAGATAGGGAGGGAGAGTGAGAGGGAGGAAAATTAATGTGATGAATGTGTACGTTTCTTATCACATATATGCATTAAAGGGTGTGCATGACTGGTCTACAGTCCCCAACAATTTGAGAGAGCGTGTGAGGGAGAACCTGCCATCTGATCAGACTACTCGCATTCCCGTCTGTATTGTGTTCACCATTGCCCAGATCCAAACAGTCCCACTGTTCCCAGATCAGAGACGCGCCAGTGGGCATGACCAAAGCACACAGGCAGGTGCAGCCAGGGAGTGCGCTCAGGTCAGCCGCCGCTCACTGGGCTGCTGCAGACCGTTTAGTCTGAACCAGAGAGCACGCAGTACGGCACGACCCCACCCACAAATCACACCGCACGTACTGTGAATCACACTCTGCACCCACACACACACACCCACACACACCCCTCGTCATCCATACACCTCTCACATGTGTATTTTAGGCAACACAAATAGGGTGGAGCAACACAGGATTGTTGAATCCACTAACTCCACTAAAGTAAACACTACAATTAAAAACTGGGCTGTCCGGAACTGTTCCTGGTACTGTAAACACTGTGCAGTTTAACCAACACCAACACACTGGACAGCCAGTAGTTCTGGGAAGCTGTGAAGGGAAGAATACCTGAACCTGAACAGTCACAACACAGCCCTACACACACACACACACACACACACACACACACCTGTCCACATGCTAATTCAGCACACACACGAGCTAAACACAGACAAGGGGCAAAAAAAAGTTTGAGCACCCACACCCATTTCTGTTTTGGCAGAGAAAGAGAGTGACTGACTAACACATTAGTGCATGTCCAGACGAGAGAGAGCGCTACAAAGCGAGACAAGACAACACCACACACACACTAAAAGGGGAAAAAAAAAATTGCATCGTCACTGCAGTCTTGAATTCATGTCACAACTAGCCTACGAATTGGTTTTCCCCTAAATATCTCCTGCCAATCTCAACGGCCCTTTCACCAACAGCGTGGGGAGCGCAAACTGGGCCCCTGCCACATACTCGTATGCGATTGGAGCGCGGTCCTCTTCCTCCAGACAAACCCCGCCCCCTCTCCACCATGCCCTCCAGAGTCTATACATAATGGAGGTGCTCTGGTCACTCATCATGCCCACACCTACCCCTCACTCCCCATCCACGGCCGGTGTGGCCCCAGCGTACACGTCGCTGGACAACCCGAGCTACTGGCAGAAGAGTTGAACAGAATCCAGTAAGAATTCTGGCAGGCAGAGCATTGGGGAACCTTGTAGTACAGAATAAAAATCAGACCTTCCGCTGCTCACTAACTGCGTGAAACGTCTTTCTGAAATCCCCCGAAACCATTTAACACACCGGTCAGTGCTGGAGTGTTAAATCATCGTGGGGTTCAGAAAAACATTAAATTCCTGGACAGTGGACACATTCGTTCTGCACAGTTTCATTCCCCACCTAAAAAACATGATGGCAAACAAAACAAGCCATGAATACGCCACAAATATAGGACCCTTCATAATGAAGCCTTCACATATAAACTCAAATAAACCCTCATTACCATGAATCACATAAAACAACAAGCCAATGTAACAACTCTAGCGCTGCATAAGAATCAATTAATTCAAGTATCCAATAACATCATACAGACCAGACACACCAATGATGAGAGGAAATAACTCAGTTATAGCCAGCCATCAGTGAGGGCTAATGTGTCCTGACACAGCTTTAGGAGTGGGAGGGACCGACAGACAGAGAACAACCGCAACATGAGGGAAACTGATGGGGGATTAAAGGAGACAAACTACTGTGCTGCAAGAGAGTTTTGGTGGGAACAAATCATCAAAGCGTCTCGCCATCACTGCAGTGTTTGGGGTTTTGGTTTTTAGAGGACTACATAAGGACAGGAAGGACTGACATGTGCTGAAGTGGCATCATCATTAAATATCAGAACCTGTCAGAACCAGGTGGGTTCTTGATGGGTCACAGTCAGAGATGGACCCGTGTTCCTCTGACCAGAACTTCTAGATGTTTGTTCGATCATGATAAGATGAGCAGATGAGGTCTGGATGCCGACAGCCACTTTTTGGTATATCAGCCCTGCAAAAGCCAATAATCCGATCGCCATGGTGCCCACAAGGCCGCGTGTGCTAGGAACTAAAGCGTGTGCTAGAGTCCACCAACGAGTGACATCCCTTCAGACTGTTTGAGTACGGTGAAGAGAACTCCAGTTCCCCTGAATATGCAGGCTGCCGTGGACACATGAAGGAAGTGTTGTGGCAGGTACAGTCCCCTAGTGATTACTCCATTACTTTACTGCTGAAACAGGATAGCTCTGAAAACCTACATCTGTCCCACAGGAGATAAAAACATGATGAAACATAGGACTGCAACATAGCAAAATAAATAACATCAAGCCATTTATATTGGCCAGGGGTTCAGAATAATAGCTTGACAGAAGATGACAGCAACACCATCACACACACCTGCTTTCATATAAAGCTCATTAACAGTGGCACTCCAGAAACTCTTACTGACAGGAGGGTGTCACCACATTTGGTGTCTTTGATCAGCTATCTGCTGGAAGACGAATGGAAGGATCTTGTCTGTCTATCTGTCTCTCTCAGCAAGCACACACAGTAGTGAGGTGGCATTAGAGTGTCCAGTGAAGCAGTACACCTTGTCAACAGGTATCCATTTACTGCAGTGCACCCTAATCGACCTGCTACCTTTAAAACAGGTCACTCACTGGCGCATGCATGCGCTCATGCGCACACACGCACACTCCTAACAAGAGGACTCTTGGCATCACGTGGAAGAGTGGCAAATGAGTGTGGACTTTTGTAAACACTAAAATAATATTAATACGCGTTGAAATCTGACTAAAAACGATGATACACCTTGATTGCGTTCCTTGTGGTTCATTAATGGGATAACGTGAGCAGAGGTGATATTCATTATGTATATATTCCGAGACAGAATGCGGTAGTATTCAATCGTGCTGTTTTATATGTCAATGTTCCTCACGACAGCGTGGAGAAGACCAAAAGATCAGTGCATAGTTGACCAAACATAACAGCAGAAGGCTAGCTTACCTTGAACACTTCTGAGAAGAAACCTGACCCGATTTCCTCGCAGAAAAAGTCATCTATGCGGGCCAGGCTCGATACTGCGCTGCGCAACGCTCGGTAGGACGAGGGCCTTATCCGGTGCGGTCCGTGGACTCCGTGCACGGGGGCTTCTACAGCCTCCAGGTCCGGGTCTGCGCGATCCAGCACTGCGGTCCCGGAGGACATGATCTCTCTCACTTTAAAATACAGAATAAAGTATTTACATTTCCCACTGTCTGTACAGCGCGCTCCACAGAGACGGATGACCTCGCACAAAACGCTGAGATGCACAGATACGATGGAATAGCATTAATTCCAGTTTGATAGGTCCTTTTGATTCTCTTAAGAGCGAACGCTTGCACACTCCAGTTCACGCGCGGTATGCTACGCAATTGCCGTTGCTTGTCCGGCGCCCGTTCAGCGCGGTTTGTTTGATTTCGTGGGCTATTTACAGATGCATTTGCACGTGAACCGCCAGTTTTGCTAATGCATGCAGGGCATTCGAGCAGCTCTTTCAAATATCCAGGAATGTCGTGCCAAGTTTCAGGCTTCGGACGTTATCTTTCTTGCGGTGCTTTTATTTACATGCTGCACAAATATTCCACCAACCAGGTAAGAAGGCAGTCCACTGCAGAAAAAAAGAGATGTTCAAAGCAGATCAATGCAATGCACTCCCACGTTTATGAGACTTCTCTACTCTGCAGCCTTAACGCGTGAAGCCTGAAAAGTGTCTGTCAATGTCCAATGGATGATTGGAAACTCCGTTATGCTAGTTAGGCTAACTCCCTACAACGAGTCCCGTATAGAGAAGTTCACTTTTCCGGGTTTGAGTTTGGGACGCGAGGCAATAAGCGGATTTCTTGCTGCATCATACGCTACACTGGGACAAATAAACCAGATGATAAATTATACATCTGGTTTACTGACCTGCAACTGTGACTCCAAGCCGAGCAAGAACGAATTCGCCAATAAACGCATGCCCACAGTTAGCATATACCAAACTTCAAATATGTCGGTCTTAATATTAAATTGCAGTGTAAACACAGCAGACGGTTAAAGTAGACGTTAGATAATACCTTAAGAGTCCGTCGCTGTCTGCGAGCCTTTTCGTTTGTTATTGCACGTAAAGTCTAAAACTCGCAGCGTACTGTTATGGGTTTTTTCCCCCCGCATATGTTCTGTGTCCCAGCAGCGTTCGCGCGCAGCGATCAGCTGCGGTTCATGGCAATAATCGCAGGAAACGTGTGTAAAGTGAGTTTGGGATCTTATTGGAAGCGAGCCGTCTGGGCGGGTCTAACGCTAGATCACCGCTGAAGCTTACCTGCGGGGGCGCGAGCTAACGCTGTTCTCACAGTGTCTCAAGTATACACATGCGACAGATAATGTGAACTCATAGCCCGCGTGCGCCGCAGCCCCAAATGGACAGTTTACATCGCCTGTGTCTTTTACAGATGACTAACCAACACTCAGCCAACAAATCTGCAGAGAACAATCTCGTGATAAAATGTACCTAACAGTGTACAGCTATATGATTACAACATGGTGAGAATAGATACTTTGGCCCCTCATACTGCTTATGGTTCCATTCAAAGTACACACACGGACAACTGGTATCTCCGTATAACGTGCCAAGACCACGATATATTATTTATTGCCCCCTTTATTGGATTGCTTATTCACGGCTTGGTGGCTTATAAAGGCAACGTGAGAAACGTAATGCAAGGGTGACACCATTGTGTAGACACAGCAATAACGTATCAATTATTAAACGACACTGTTAAGTTATTTATCTGTTCTAAAATAGTTTTTGACAAGTCAAAATGGAGAGGGTTTTATGACCCCTAATTGAACTCATTAAATGATGAGAGAAGCGCAGTGAGCCCTTGAAATATTACAGCTCCCTGATATAACCATAAAGCCATACTTAACACACAACTGTTTTACCACAGACACTGGTCACCATGCTTGACCTTTGACCTCTGTTGGTAGTGTTAACTCCCATACATGCTCGCCCAGCATGCAAAACCCGATTCACATGCTTCAGACAGTCTGGCGGGATGCCACACCACAACAGCCAAATGAAGATGTCATGTGCCAACACGGGGAGTGTGTCTGCAGTCTTACTGAAGTGGGACAAAATACACACATCTCATTCAAATGTTCCTCTAGGTATTAGTGCAAACATGTGTGTGTACATGTATGTGTGTGTGTGGAGAAAGAGAGAGAAATGAATGTAAGTGTGGGATAACGTGCAGGATAATGTGCAACAAATGTGTGTGTGTGTGTGTGTGGCGGTGGGAACTTTCTTTGGTTGGAGGCCTTGACAGCTGTTTCAGACACACACACCGGCCCATCGTGAGGAGGTGGAGGGGTTGGAGAGGCAAGGGACACCTGCTGTCCCTGTTGTCCCTGCTGTCCTGTCCCCTGGGGCTGTCTGTTTTACTCTGTAAAAAGAGACACGAGCCGTTGCCTTTTCATCCTGAAGGACCAAACAAATATTTTTCACTGAACTTACATTCAAGACAAATCAAATAACTGTAATTGTCTTGGGTCATTCACCTAATGCAATTTTAAACAGTATTTTTTTAAAACAGGTTTTGAGAGTCTTCCAAAGCTCCAAACAGGAAGTGGAGAGGTTTGAGTTTACTAACAGAGAGCATGTGGTAAACAAGAACACTGTCAGATATTAAAGGGTGTGGTGTTCCAGCAAAACCTGTCCTTTAAATATTGAGCATATACACACCAAATGTATCCAGTGAAGAGAGAGAAGAAAAACTTCTAGTTGGGGTCATCAAAACTGAGCCCTAAACAACTGGGCCAGCATGACATTACTGGTTCAGTAGTGTACATTGTGTGCTCCAACCCCCGAGACCCTGAATTGGGTTAAGTGGTTTACAAGATGAATGAATTAATGTTTTCATTAACCGAGAGTAAAGGGAATCAGGGTAACACTACAAAGCAGTAAACTACTTTTAAATATATGTTTTAAATTAATTAACCCGAATAAATATACCGTTTCGTAACTTGGACACAGTCATACCACTGAGTATATTAGGTTACACTGCCACCTCATGAACTCAACTAGCATTGCAAGTTCCCGTTTAAGTTATACACATGGAATACGATTTCGTGAAAATGGTATGAAACAAACCATTAGCACAATGATATATTATATGATATGATTTTATATACAAAAAGGAAAAAAAGACTATGTGTCAGTTCACCGTATTAAAGCCTCGTTCACTGTAGTCCGTCACTTAAGTTTTACTTGCTGAAAAGGATATATACATTCCCCCAATCACCTGATACCTGAAAAAATGTCTAACGTGCTGCCATAAATTTTGCAAATGAGTAAAACGAGTTATAAAACACCAAAGCGGTGCTTTTGAGTGGAAAGGAAAAAGTAAAAAAACGAGTAAGCACACGCGGCATAGAGAACAGCATAGAGCAACAGTGTTAATAAGTAACCATAATCTTATTTTGCCTTTTTTATGATTAACTTTTATACCTTTAACAAAAGTAGCGTAACGTTGTCACGCCTCAGTCGTATGAAGCGCGAGACGCCCATTGCATGCTGGGATTGAAGGAGTACTCCGCTCCTGAAGCTGTTGCGACTATGGCACTAGCAGTTGGTGAACGGATTCTCCAATGGATCTTTCAAACATTTACTGGAGTGCTATACACTCTTTTTCGGTTGCTTACTGGCCAACGGTCCGGCGGAACCCTAAAACTTTCACCAATCAGAAATCCACTGCTCAAATTATCTGCAGTGAAGCTGGCAGAGAAAATTCGCAAGAGAGAGGTTTGGCAATTTGGTTACGCTCCTTACGTCTGGCTCGGGGTAGCGTTGTAGCAAACATATGTGTCGCAGCACAAGCAGAATACGAGTGTAGTCTTTGTAACGCCCACGAAGACACGCCACCGATGGTGTCTCTAACGTCCTTCAAATGTCAAATACGTGTTTGCAACAAGTGGTCAATATTTTGTATCAGTATTTTCTTAGGAAGACAGTCATTCTCATAAATCAATGGTAAACTTATTCGTGACGTCAATATTGAGTTCCTACTATGGACAAGTGGGCTGTGGTTTTCAACCTGTGGGGCGCCGCCCCCTTGTGGGCCGCAGTGGTACTGCTAGGGGCCGTTGGTCGAAAGGTTTTTTTTCTGTTTTGCAAATTAAAGATCCTTCCAGTGTGCATAGATATTTCAACAATCGTAATTTCAGATGAGACAGATACTATGTAAATTATTTACAAAAATAAAACATATTTAGGTCGAGCTCGTTGATTGGTCTAGCTTGTACGGTCCCATGACCAATAAAGATAGGTGGAGGATTAGGTTAGTTAAAATTAGGGTAATTAGCGCTAGTCTACATCATTTTTATGTATGAATTTTATTCATCATAGATAAACCGGATCTTTCACAATGAAAGATCATAAGGCTGGATTTGTGCAACGTACGCAAACGAGAAAACCGAGAAATCCAACCATAAAACAAACCGAAGGACACAGATTTAGATTGGATTGGTCGATTAAATTTTCATGTGGGCTGTATTTTGCAAAAGGTTGGGAACCCCTAACGACACTAACAACCTGTTTACCAGAACACCTCCCCTGAAATAACTATCCAGATAAATAGCAGGATTTGTTCAGTTTCCACCAAACATACATTGTTAATTTTTGGTTATTGACATAGTTTTCCAGTTAGCAGTCCACCATCTTTCAGTCAAAACTAGATAGAACATCAGCAGCATGTGTTATTATTGAACTTTAACATTGTTCACAGTGTTAATGTATGTCACAGCTTACACATACTGCTAATTGTCTTGAGTACAGGTGTCGAGTGTAGAGGTTGTGCAGGCCTTTATTGACAGGATCCAGGAGGTGAACCCGCACCTTAATGCCATGGTTAAGGACAGGTCAGTCCTCCCCATCACACGTCATTAAGTGCCTTTCGATTTCGTCTCCTTATTATTACTATTCTTACGATGCTAAACATTTTTGGCTATTTAGTTCACGGTTTTATAGCTAGAACCACCAAACTTTGTAGGAATCCCATCCCTATACCCCAAAGACGTGCTTGTGCTGGGCTCCGATTGAGCAAATGTGTACCCCCAATATCAAGCTCACCTACACTCCTTCTGGCTTTTTATAGGGATACACCTCCCGCATCCACCTTTTCATTCCTCCATCTGACCACTTTTCCCATAGACTTACACATGGACAATTTCCAAACTGCTCCCGTTTTGTCAAATCTCAAGATAAATCCACCAAACTTGATGTGCGTGGTCCGAGGATGGGAAGACATGACTCATCTACTTTTCACTCCTCTGTCACTCTTTTATCCCTTCTTTTTTATCCTTCAATTTTCCCAGGTTCTCTGGAGCCCTGTCAGATGCAGCTCAGGCAGATAGGTTGATTGAGGAGGAGACCGGTGGTGAGGAAGCACTTCAAGACAGACTTCCTCTTCTGGGGGTCCCCTTATCTGTTAAAGAATCCTTTTCCCTACAAGGTAAACATAATATAAAACCAAAGGCTTAATTTTGCTGCACAAACAGATAAAATATTCTCTCCTGATTCCACTGTAATCCCTATTCATGGTTATGTGGACGTTGCACATGTCACTCCATGCGTTTGTGCCTTTTCTTTTCTTGCTTTCATAATGCACACGCACCCACCAGTGACGTATCCGTGACATCATGTCTAAAACGAGCTTCTTTCCCCTCGAGTAATGTGGAACACTCGATTAATAATGTTAACATCAGCTAATTAATCCTCGTCACTATTAACGTTGACACGAAACTCCAACATTATTAGCCATCAATTAGAACGTTAACCTAAGCGTTGTCCACACCTCTAACTAGGCACTTAGCTACCAGGACATCTAATTACGTGCTTAATGGGAGAACAACAATCATTCCTCACAGGCAGCACCATGCATGTCATTGTCCTGTTCTTACCGCTTTGTGTCTATAGCTGCTGAACTAGCATGTGCATATGTGATCCGAGGAACGGATCGGTGTCGGCTAGTTTGCAAACAAAAGCTGCCATTGCATACCGATGCTCAGTCGGCCTGGTGTCGCTTTCTGCTCGCGAGCATTGGCTGATGCTGCGTTAGCTGCAGAGACATCCTCACTCCCTTTCATTTCAACAAAGTTCATCAGTCGTTGCATCTTCCTCTCCATCCGTCTGCCAAATAAGCTCTACACGCCTTAACGTAGATAGCTGCGCCATTTTCTTCCGTTCCGTCTGTCTTTTTACAGGAATGCCCTGCTCCGTGGGGTTGATCTCCAGAGCTGGGGTCGTTTCTAGTGGGGACGCGCCCCCTGTGGCCCTGCTGAAGAGAGCTGGAGCCATCCCACTCGGCGTGACCAACACCGGTGAGCTCTGCATGTGGATCGAGAGCAACAACCATCTGCATGGAATTACCAGCAACCCCTACGACACAGGAAGGACATGTGGAGGAAGCTCAGGTACGTGTTGTTCTCGTGCTGTAGGAACAGACCTGCCTAACCAATCACTGTAGAGATACTAGTAATACTTTAGGATGATGAATGCTTTTCCCATGCAGGTGGAGAGGGAAGCATCTTGGGTAGTGGCGCCTCGGTGATCGGGATTGGCTCTGACATCGGAGGCAGCATTCGCATTCCGTGCTTCTTTAATGGCATATTCGGACACAAACCGACACCAGGTGTGTGTTAGAAACTTCAGAGCCATTTGAACTTCATGGTAGGAAAAGCGAACCGAGATGTGTTTGCATGATATTAAACACCAGGGCAGCTGGTCCAGAATCTATTACACCTTGTAGCAGATTTGTTTAAGATTAAAGAAATTGGTATAAGATAAGTATACACTCAACTCCTGAATCCTCTTACGCATAAACAAATGTTATATACATGATTCCTTTTCTGCATAAACCAGTCTTATGTACATTTCATACATTTGAATCCTGCCTGCTTGGCCTTGGAGACATGTGTGCATATTAAACCCTGGACACTCTTCTTCACTGCAGGAGTCGTCTCTAATGTCGGTCAGTACCCCCCTAGTTCTGGGCTTCGTGATGATTTTCTGAGTGTAGGCCCCATGTGTCGCTATGCTGAAGACCTCCCGCTTATGATGAGGATAATGGCTGGAGCAAATGCAGACAAGTACGTACACACACACACACACACACACCTTTTCTAGTGCAAGGCAGCTGTACAGCTGTAGACGGTCCATAACTGTGTATGTTCACAGGCTTTCTCTGTCATCGGAAGTGGATTTGAAAAAGCTACGGTTCTTCACAATAGCGGATGATGGTGGATCCCCACTGATCTCACCTGTGGACAAACAGCTCATTCAAGCACAAAGAAAGGTTGACTACAGTGGGCGTCTAATCGTTTTGTACTGCTTTTGCAGATTAAACCATTTCTCAAGTCAAGGTGCTCCTCCCTCATGTTGATGTTTACAGGTGGTGCAGAAGCTGGAGGAAGATCTGGGTGTCAGAGTTAAGGACATTAGCTTCCCTCAGCTGAAAAACACCTACCAGATCTGGGACACCTACCTGGCTCTGCCGGATAAAGACGGCAAGGTCCGTCACCAAACCCTCAAGGGAAGCGTATTCAGCCAGTAACAGGGTTCATCATAATTACTTCACATCACGTATACCACATTTATGGACTAATGTTAACATGATAGGCCATTAAAAGAGAATACTGCCCTACCATCTTATCTGTGCAATGACAAACTGGCCCTCAATATGTTGGCATTTAAACGATGCCTCTGTGTGTGTGTGTGTGTGTGTGTGTGTTTTAGCCACCACAGTCATTCGTGGAGCTGATGAGTGATGGAGGTCCCAGGGTGTGGCCAGTGTGGGAGCTGTTCAAGTGGTTTTTTGGGAGGTGTGACCACACAATGGCTGCCATCGGTAACGCCACCAAACACACACACAGACCAAAAACGCAGAGCCACTCATCAGGACAGTTAGCTATTTGTTCTCGTGTGAATTCTTGTTTGTGGATTCATTTAAGTGATGAATATTCATTCATTAATGAATGAATAAAGAATAACTTGCTTTACCCCAGTCATTCTTCTAATCTGTCAGTTTTAGCTGAATCTGTATATGTAGCATTATATGTATATGTATATGTAACACTACCTCTGAATCTCAACTGGCTTCTCCTTGTACTAAAGCCTAAATTAAAGGTAAATCTATACGATAGTTATCGTAAAGTGCTAAAGTTAAGATGAAAGTCCTATGTGGGTAAGTAGGGCTAACAGCTGTGAGTTGTCTGGTCATTTTGGTCCAGGTCTGGCTCTAACAGAGAGCACTCGCAGTGCCACGCCGTCGGAGTTCATCCTCCAGCAGAAGGAGGCGCTGCAGCGCGAGATGGATGAGTTGTTGGGGACGGATGGAGTCCTCCTGTACCCGTCTCACCCACTCCTGGCACCAAGACACCACCATCCACTCTTCACACCTTTTAATTTCTGTTACACAGGTAACAGCGCGTTGCACAGACCGGGGGGGGGGAGGGGGAGTTAATCTTGGTGCATACGAGTAAGACATCTGGGATTTGGTTATATTTAGTTATAGCAGTTATCAGAAGAAACAGAGTTGACCAAATTAGAGGCAAACAAAAATTTAACATGTCCATTATTTGGTTCTTCTATCCTCAGTGATTGGTGAGGATTTGAGAAGAGCCTATAACATAAACAAGGAAGCCTGTAGAAGCACGTAATATAAACAACATGCAGGGCAGTAGCCTATATTCCCTAACAGGCTTCCTTTATGGTTCCTTCCTCACCTCCTGCAGCGGTCTTCAATGTCCTCGGCCTTCCTGTGAGCCAGTGTCCACTGGGGCTGAGCGAGGAGGGTCTGCCCCTGGGTGTGCAGGTGGTGGCGGGGAAACTCCACGATCACCTGACCTTGGCCATGGCTCAGTACCTGGAGAAAGCGTTTGGGGGCTGGAGAGACCCAGGAGCTATTTGAAAGAGCAGGAGCACATGACCTCTACCAACCCAGCTCCATGCTGCATCACAGACAGGACCTGTCGTCCTTGCCAATCAGCTTTCTTTTGTATGGGATGTTTGTGTTCTGTTTTGTAAACATCATTTTATTGGTTTATTATAGAGAACAGTTGTATACCTAAGACAGAGTGCGCTTGTGGTCCGTTTCCGATTGGCTGGAATACTTTTCTTTACCCGCAAATATTTGTAGAGTTTGAGTAGTGTGCAATAAACCAGCATTCTTTGGTAAAAAGGGTGTTAATGTCCAACGATGTTAAAAGCCTGAAGTGCCTCATTTGAACCCCTCGTCCCTGTGAAGAGGTTCGTTTCAGCGTCTCGCCCATTTCCCTCCTTTAATTTGAATCTCTCACCCATGTGGGTAAACCAAGTGCTTTAGAGATTTTCACCGACACTTATGGGAGAGTGGGGTAAAATCAGCCGTTTGAACATAGTCGAGCCTTTAGTGAAGGGAACGTGAGACCGTGATGAACCTACTGCACACATGTTCGGGATGTGTGTTGTCAGTCGAAGCGTTTGCAGTGCACCCGACCCGTAACACGGGGTACCCCACAAAGTGCTCTTGTGGTTCCACTTGCCCCATTAGAGGTAAGTTGATCCAGCTGATAAGGTACGTTTATCAGACAAAAATAATAACTACTGTATTAGCCAGATTTTAGAGACCAATTCTAAATGTTTATTAATAATTAACGCTTCCACTGTACGGATGGTGATGGTGTTCATGAAATAAATAAATTGTCTACAGTCAAAACTGATGATGGCCCGCCAAGTCTTTAGGATTTTGAAAAAGTCATGGCAGTGTTAAATTGAAACAAAACTTTATTTTTTTTAGGAACATCCACATATTTTTCATTTTCATTGTCTGCTCCCAACTGTATGTTTGAAATAATAGCGTAAGCTATTAGCCGAATCTCATAACCAAATCAGGCCTACATGTTTGACAGCAACCAATAGAAAATTATAGAAATTATTCAACATGTGTAGGTTCTCTCGTGTAGGTTGCAGGGAAATGTGAAGTGTTCACCGTTTCACTACTGTACCTGGCTACATGGCATGTCAGCTGCTCAGAGTTAACACCTAACATGAAATGCAATGGTGTTTATTCATTCATAGGAGGATGGGAAATGTCATTATACCTGATATGACACAATCACACAAAAAAGCTCGAAGGCAAGAAATATTTTGTGAAAAAAAGGAAATGGAGAAGGCAAATTAAATTAAAGTTAAATGTAACTAAAAAATATGACAAAGATTGTGTATCGTTGCAGAGATGTGGGTAAACGTACCCAATGGCTCATGTTACCCCGTTCGCCCACATTTGTCATCCATCTTATTTTCTAGCTCAGTTTAAACTAAGTAGTTGTCTTGAGATAAACTTAGGACGCCTGTTAGGTGGTCTACCAAAATATTTCTTTACTAATGACCATCTCGTTATGCAAGTCACATCCTACATTATTTAGGGACTGGTGAAAATACATTCAATCATGTGCAGGTTCAGTAACCTGTTTCTAGTCTAATAATTCTTGTAATTCTTGTGTTTCTCAAAACAACAGATCTGAGGAATTTTACAAGCTCACAAACCAAATTGACCCCTGACTGTTCCAAGTCCCGCGATTGTTGATTGTAAAGACCATGAAGAACCCGAGAAGAGGTCAATTGTGAGGGGGGAAACCGCCCCCACCAGACAGATTACCAGGGGGTGGGGGGGAAGTCACTGGGGGGCCTGATCCACTCAAACATCTCAAGTCTGAACATGTAGCTGACATTTTTATTCCCTTATTCTACAAGTCTGAAAAACAAATCCTCCAGAATGTAAAAATATAAAGAAGCAGCTAAGAATCTGCCCATGATTTCCCCTCCTTTTGCCAATTTAACAATCTCAAGTTCTCACATTGAAACAGATGGCACAACTTCCTGATAATAGACACCATTGTGGCTATATGAAGCCATTCTAAGTCTCTTCAAAGGTCTGAACATTTTAGTTTTGATCCAGTTCTTATCTATTCTGTTTTACCAACGTTCAGATTTTTTTTCCCAAAGGGCCCTGAAAATGAATGAATGTATTACAAACCACAAAGAAGAAAACAAAATGCATAATAAGAAGGTCCCTGACTTTTGGCAATGCAGGAACACTGAGATAAGGAAGTGAGGTCAGTCAAAACAGGAAGTTCACCTCACTCCCCTTAAACTAGCCCAAACCAAATGTTGCCCCTAATCCCAGTACTTCACAATTTGGCCCACATACTGTGTGTGTGTGTGTGTGTGTGTGTGTGTGTGTGACCTCCCTCAAGAGGCATTGGTAATAGGCTTGTATTTTTTGAGACGGGTCCACTGTCCCGTGGAGTAGTTCATCTCAAACACTGTGTCCACCAGCATGGTGGTGCTGCCTGTACCGTCCGCCTTGGGAAGCACCTCGGAGTGCTCGCTCAGCTTGATCTGGATGATGTCTCCCTGCTCTGGACACGGGTTATCTGAGGTGGGCGATGAGACCACAGGCAGAGAGATGTGAGGTTTACACAGCTAAAACCCTCAAGGGCCAATCAGTACAATCAGCTCAGCAGAACAGAGAGAAAAAAACTGAACTGGACTTAAATTGAACAATTTTATTTTTGCATGTGGTTGGGTCCATTTTCCGGACCTAAATTAAGCTTAAAATAGACTAAAACTATTTCTCTATGGTGAT
This sequence comes from Brachyhypopomus occidentalis, assembly GCA_020368025.1. Classification (NCBI taxonomy): domain Eukaryota; kingdom Metazoa; phylum Chordata; class Actinopteri; order Gymnotiformes; family Hypopomidae; genus Brachyhypopomus; species Brachyhypopomus occidentalis. Next base: position 601,380 of record JAGXOD010000057.1, read on the forward strand.
TCACCACTGGGACTACAACTTAGTCAGAGACTAAGGTTACTTCATGTCCAGCAAACCTTGAAAGTATAACTTAAGTACCGTTTTAGTATTGCAGCTAAAAAACTGTACTGATATGGGCCAAAGATTACGAGTATGACTTATAACTACAACAAAGTCTTAAAGTTGCACTAAGGATAATCATGCAGTGTGTATTCCTGTTCAAACTACTTCAGGCAACAACTGCTTGTATAGGAGTATTACAGTACCTCTTGATCCTGCCATGAAGCCCAAGATAAGCGCCTTCTCTGGTCGAGTGACTTTATTCGCAGTCTTAAACATTTCCTGCGCCGCGTACATCTGCTCTCTCTGCAGCAACAGACAAAACAAGACCTTAGGACGTCCCTTACAGATCTGCGGACAGTCTTCGTGACTCTCGGGTCAGTGTGGCCTCACCGTGAGCGACAGGCTCTTTCTGGGTGGCGGCTGCTGCGGTGCTGGCGTAGGGGCGGGCTGAGCTGGGGTGGTGGGCGGCGGCGTGGGCGTGTCCGGCTGTGTCGCCGTGGCAGCAGGAGGCGGGGCATTGTTGAGGGGCGTGCTGGTGGGTGTGGTAGGGGAGGTGGGGGCTGTGGGACTGGCGGTGCTGGCATTGTACATGGGCGGCCTCTGTTTAAACTGGCCCGGCAGCGCCGCCGCGGCGGTACCGGTAGCTGTGGACTCGTCTGGCTGCCGATTTGCAGCGTCGCGACCCGTAACGCCTGCGTTTGCTGAGGAAGAGCAGGAACACAGGCATCAACACAGGAGAAAGATTAAAAAATCATCATTTTTGAGCCGTAGGATACAGTTTGTAACGCTTGGTTTTGCTAGCAATAGGATGCATGGATTAAATTTTAGACATTCATACAAAGTTCTTACGTTAGCAGCAGTCACCTGCAGTGCATTCGAATTACAGAGGAACTGAGGTGAACGTATTAATACACAGCGTCTCACCTGGCTGTGTTTCAGAGCTGGGAATGTAGGACGAGGAGGGGACCATGCTGGGCGTGGCGGGCAGGTAGCTGGTCGATGGGAGAGCACTTTCGTTCAACGCCCCCAATTTCTATTCAAAGAAATGATTCGAATTTGCTGGTAACAAGTTCATTCCAGTACAAAATAGTGATCGCAAGTAAATCGTTTGTGGAACCAGACTGATAGCCACTCTTGCATCTGTCAACAGTCTAATATACAGGAAAGAGACACTATTGGATCTGATGATTACAGCCCGCTTAGAGTGGTGTTCATTAATAAATGTGCATTTTCACATCGTTTCTATCGTACCTGTGTGGAGACCAGACCAGCAGCGTAATCTGGGGTAGCGTTCTCCACCACTGCCTCTTCTTTGGCTGCCTTCTCTCCTGCCTCTGTGTCTGAGAGAGAGAGAGAGACCAGTAAAAACTACAATTCCCACTGTTGACCTGTATGCACCGTGACGTGCTCTTAGGACTACAGCTCGGAAGAGAACTAGACATGTGAACAGGAATTACCCAGCGTCTTTCTTCTCCGTTTGGCTTCTCTGCCTGCTCCCACCATGTCCAGCTCAGAGATCTCTAATAACTAGCCAAGAAAACAAAAACAAACATCTTGGAGTGACTCCGTAAACAACTGTGTTTCAGTCTTCTACAATTCTCCCCCTCACACGAGTGTTTATTGATGTACTCCCAACACACAGTAAATCTACCTTTTGTCTGAAAATGTCAAACACAAAGCAAACAAAACATGCAGAGAACCAAGGGTTTCCCAGACCTGGATTAAGGCCACTGACAGACTACACTGCAGTGCAAATAAGGCATTGCCACTGGATATACTTTTTAGACATAATCTGGGTTTAGGGAATCTGGCAGCATGCATCAGCACTGTACGGATCGGCATCGGCACTGCACGGATCGGCATCAGCACTGTAAGGATCAGCATCAACACTGTAAGGGTGGGTGTGAGGACTCTGGTGCAGCGTTACCTTCACCCCTCTCTCCTTACGCAGGGGCGTGCGGGCAGGGGCGATGGGGGTTCTGTTGCTGGGGGGGCTGAACATACTGGGGGTGGTGGGACTGCGGAATGGAGCCTTTGGGATCCCCTTTAGTGGCGCTGGTGTGGAACGACACAGGTTATTACAGCTTCTCAAGAGTCAGTGTGTGTGTGTGTGTGTGTGAAAGAGGGGTGGGGGTACTTGTACTGCAATAGTACAAGTATGTGAAAGTGAGTAAGAATGTGAGAGACCCATTATTTTACTCACTTGTGGTATCGATCTTCTTCACGAGTCCTCTTCCTTTAGCATGGAAGGGCACTCCTGCCGTCTTCTTTAACTGCTGTGCAGTTTCTGTAGCTGCGAGGTGAAAACAGCCACGAGACTTAGCCTGCACATCAGCTAGGCACATGCATACAAACACTGCAACACCCCCACCAGCGCAGACGCACACTCACATTTCTGGAGAAGGTCGGCACGGAGTGTGGCACTTTTGGGCTTCCGCTTGAGTTGGAAATGTTTGATGGGAGGCGTGAGGGGACCCACCAGCGTGGTCAGAGCACTTTTATTCAGATACTGACACTCAAGAGGCAACATGGCGGACGCCTCACACTCACCCACTGAGGTAAGAGAAAGTATGCACATGTACACACATGCACATACACACACAAAATACACAGCAAGTCTACAGATATAGTGAATCTCTACAGATATAGTATTTTCTGCAAGGGCGTGCAAAGAAAAAAGCTCTCTCTCTCTCACACACACACACACACACACACACAAAAACAACAACAATCTACAATCTGACAAGCGAAACAGAAGGTCTTGTTGCCTGAGAATATTTATCATCCATTACTATGCGACCTTGACCATGAACACTCCAAGCCCTCTGCCCTTTGTGACCTTTCTCTCGGAGCTCTCCCAGGATGTCCTGCACGTTGGGGTTCTGCTCCTCCAGGTCCAGGTTGAGGGAGCCCGTGTCCGGGAAAGACTTCAGGATGTCGGCCACCATCAGCACCCAGGGCTCTGAGTCAACTGTGGCTAACTGAATGATCTCTGACAGGGCGTCCTTCATCTGACACCACAAACATGGGGTTGATCAAGGAGGAGAGACAAAATGCATTTTCCTTTAAGTGAAGTTTGCATTATGAAACACAGACCAGCCACAGTGTAATATAAAAGCAATAGTTACATATCATAGCTGAGGGGACTTTACACATAATGACCACACATTACACTACATGGTAACACCAGTTCTTAGATATCCTTAAACTATTGAATGGAAAACATAGGAAATCCAGTTTGCAAACAACAACAAAACTTTGTCTTGAAAAATATGTGCATTTACTGACTGTTACATAAACTGTTTAGCTGGCATGGTGCTGTTTGAATAGTTACCAATATTAAATGCAACAGAACAGAGCAACTGTTTGACCAGAAGCTTGTGTAACCCTCACCAAAGCGGAGTTGAAGCACACCCTATTAACATACACGACACTGAAAGGGAGCTGACCACTACTACACCTCCTGAGCCTAGAAGACATCAGCAGACGAGACCAAGCTCAGACACATAGTGCAGGCAACGTCATGTAGTCATTCCTGCAAACTACAATTAGTCAGCCAAGACCCCCCCCTCAATCTTTTCTATTTTCAAGTTCTCAAACAGATAAAACATAGTATACAAACGTGACGACACTTTCATGGTGCAACCACATATCAGTCGATAAAGGGGCGTGTCCACACGTATAGGGCCCAGTCACCTTGTTAATTGTACTGACAAAAATGCACGAACTGTTTTTGCAAATAATAATAAAAAAAACCTAAACAAAACTGCAGAACCAGAAAACTCAACGCAACGGTTAAAGCCAGATAGTGAATAGAAATAACAAACTAGTGTTACTGCACGCCGACTTCAATAAAAAATGTATTAATTAATAACAAAAACGTGTAAACAAAAAAACACTGACAGTCAGCCCACGTGCACAAGCGTAATTAGCACGAGCGTAACTCCTACTAAATGCAGCTCGCGACTTCAGGGCTGTAGCGACCGGTCTCGCTGGCGCGTGAAGTTACGCGGTCATCTCTAGTACTGAACGAACGGCTGTCTAGGTTAGACGGCCAGCTAGTTAGTTAGCTGTTCGGCTCAAGTAATTAACGTCCCGATTACTTGTTAGAAACCGTCTAAGAATTCCGTCTCGCCACAACAACCAGTGGTGTGTAGTTTACTTGCCAGCCAGCCAATACTTGAGGAGTAGGGACTAGTTTTGCTAACTTAGCTAGCCTTGGCTAACTTGGCTTAAACTTCCAAGGATTCTCGGATTTGCTCTGCGGAAACGGACACGCACATGCACTACTGCTCTCGTTTACTGCACATGTTTGATATGTCGCAGCATTAAACCATACAGGTCACTGCGTTTGCGTTACTGTTCCACTACCTAAAAGGTCTCACGTCACTCGATCATAGCAGCATGCAGCCCCACCTCATCAACAGTCCTGCGCGGGAGATGCAGCATGCCGAGCAGTAGCTTCAGCTTCACCGGAGGCGAAAGATTGGAGAAACACAACCGTATGTTGTCGATAACCGACACGGTCAGCAGCGAACCGATGCTGGAAGGCGTCCACAGCTCGTCAGTCGAGCCTAGTTTATTATGAAGCCACAGGCCGGTGTCGCTATCCCTCATCGACGCCATCTTGGAAAGAGACGAATAATTAGTGCGGGCATTTTAACGGGCCACCTAAGAAAACACAGGCGTCAGGACCCATGTGATGGCAGGAGTTTGACACCGCTAGAAAGAGTGGACGCTATCACTTTATTGTTGAAGCTCTTTCACCGAGGTTTCTCCTAACTTTCATGTGAAAATTGAGCTGCCTAAATAGGTCTTTTCTACTTTTCATTGAATCCATAAATGGCCACTGATTTCCTCTTGACGCTCCTGGGATCTAACGGTTTTTCCTCTGTGGGCATACAAGTTGAGACGCAAATATAATTTCTATCCCCTTAAATGCAGCAATATTTCATGAAAATAAAAAAAAAATCTGATTTCCTGGGACGTCATGGTACATTTCTAAAGATTCAGGGCTGACTGGCTAACTTAAGGAGGGCGTGTTGGTTGAGAAGTGCATTATCCGTGATCTCCCAGTCACTGCGACCTCTACAAATTGAGAAAACTCAGTTCTCATGTCCACACAACGTAGAAAACACACATGTTCAGAATAAACGTACGACTTCCTCAGTGTTCCCTCTGTTAAGCGTTTAAAATGAAATCGAATCCAAACCAGCAGAGACGTTAAATGTCCTCCCCGGTGCAATATCACTAGTTAATCAGCAGCCAAGACTAATGTCAGTCTCTGCGGCCCACTCTCTTGATTACCCTGTATCAGTTCACTGAACTTCGTCTGCTACTAGGTGTTTTCATACCTGCACATTACAGCTTCTGTTGCGTTGTGTTTTGTGTCGTGTACTGCATATTGTTTTTTGTAGGTCTTTGTTTTATTTACCTTTTGTGATGACGTCATTTACGACTGCGTTTGTGCACGTTGTGTTTTTATAATGAGCAGTGCCACATTACATATGCATATGTGGAATTTAAAAAAATCTTGTTATTAATTTGCTTATTATTGTTTGTATTCCTCTTATTGATGGAGCACAAAAATACTTAAATAACCGACTCTGTAAATAAATCGACAGCTCGTGGTCAAAATGTATTAGGTGTGACGATAGAAACGTTACTTCTCATGTGACCAGTAAGTGCGAATCAGAGAACGGAACATGCACCGAGTGTTGAATAAACCATTTTGGCCAGCATTGTACTGTGGTCTGCAGACGAGGAGCAAATAGGTTCCTATGGCATTTTAGCAACACAGGCTAAATACACTATACGAATTTAGTGGAATTATTTGGTGTCACCGGCCTAATTTTGTACTACAGGTAAACGGCAGTGGTTTCGATTCATTACCCTAGTTTTACCAGTAATATTTGGATCCGCTCTATTGCATCTCTCGCTGTTTATTGATATTCATATTCTGAGAGAAACCGATTTAGTCGCCTGCATGTCTTGGGTCACACATTTGCCGGACAGTTTAAAGTAGAAACGATACCGATGTTCCGTTTGTGAGTTAATAACCTGTAACAAATCATTCGGTTTTCTGTTTTCACAGGTTTTGTTATTGCATCGCTGTTTTGAGCAAACTAGCAGGCCACTGGGCGACAGAATGAGGTCGAGCAGCGTTCTCGCTAAGGTGATGCTGCTGTTGGCGGTTCAGCTTCTCTGCTTTAGGCAGGTCACCGCCGAACAGGAGTCGGGGACGGTCATACCTGCGGAGAGTAAGACATTTTTGAAAATCACCCTTTCTAAGTGCTGGAAATGTGGTAATTGTCTTCAGAAGCTAAGCAACATCTACATCAACTTCTGTATATACATCCGAGACAAGTTGGCTAGGCGAATTGTCACAAAATACACTCCGGGGCGCAGGGGACAGTAAGGCGTGGCTTATAGACGCCCTAATATCTGGTACCCTGAATTACATGGTCTCTGTAATAGAGTGAAACTCTGCCTTTCTCCTCCGTCAGGTCGACCCTGTGTGGACTGCCACGCGTTTGAATTCATGCAGCGAGCACTGCAAGATTTGAAGAAGACGGCATTCAACCTCGACTCACGGGTAAGTCTTTATCTGGAAGGTTGTATATATTATATATATGTAATATATTGTAAGCCTCTGAAACTAAGAATACTTTAGTCATTCGCATATATGGCATATACAGAACTGAAATTATTCCGTAGATTAGTGTGGTATCTATTAGAAGCTGTCACTTGTCTCTTGTATGTGATGTGTTCCTCAGACCGAGAGTCTGGTTTTGCGAGCAGAGAGGAGGGCACTGTGTGACTGTCTGCCTGTCAACACCTTAACCTGAGCACCGGGCCCCTGAACACCATCACCGCACTCCCACACAACAACTGGGCCATTACACTTCGTTCTTATATACATACTCACTTAAATGCTTATTCACATGTAGTTTTTTCTTTACATTCATGTACAGTTAGTACTAGGAGTTCACAATTTGTTGGGCTGTCTGAGCTAATACTGTCCCAATCAGTGATATTCAACTTCTAGCTTACATTTTACAGGTTTTATAATAAATGTTGTAACTATATGTGTAATGTTGAAGGAATGTTTATTTGTTATGGATCTTGACACTCAAACATGTGGGACATGCATAACAGTCTTTTATATGCACAGTAAAACTTCTTCCCATGTTATTGACACTTATATTTTATTAGCCTTTAACTGTATGAAGAACGTGTGAATTACTAACACTAGACATGTACCATATAATATAGGTGTATTTTCATGCTGAAGCCTATAGAAAAAAATCATTTATGGAGATTAACTTGTAATATTATAATAGTAAATGTGCTCCAATAACAATGCTGTAAGTTTGTTGTAAGAGTAGCTAATAGATATGAACCTGCATGAAGACTAGGAGTTTAGATGATTTATATGGAGATGTTTTGTCTGTCCTCATGCCATAACAAATGCTTTAACTGTTCCGTAATTGTAGTACAGAATTCTCTGCTCTATAGAGCATTGAGAATCGATAGCAAAGCACCATTAAATGCTACGGTTGTCACTTCAGGAGGCTGTTCGTCTGATGCTACTGTTTTTTAAAGATTTCTAAACAAATTTAATTTATAAAACATTAGCATGGAATAAAATAAGAGCTCTGTGCACTGAGAATGTGAGAGTAGTCTTCCCTTATGTTAATTATCCATACTACAGAGAAAGGGGTGTTAATGTCAGCATGGATGAGTCTGATTGAGGAGAACAAAAGCACAAATGAATATGCTTTTAGTGTGTGTGTTTGTGTGTTTCTCCTGGAATGGTTCTGTTTTTACAAGAAACGCTGATCATCTAATGACCTTTGGAGTGAATTCCAAATGAAGGAACCACTAAAATATCCAAGGGTGCACATGCTATGTAACCCTTAATCAGTGCAATATTCCTTTTTGAATCAAAGGTTTTTTGTTCAAAGTAGAATGAAATATTAAGAAATTCTACCAACAGGGACACTGCCTGTGTTGTGTAGACGTGGTCATCCAAGTAGCTTCAGGCACTAATTGTGCTTTTCGTTTTGCATATAGTGGGTGGGGTGCAGCATCACGACCAGACACAGCAGGGGAAGGGAGGGGAGGGGGGGTGTTGAGGACTGTGTCGCATCGCTGCAGCACTTCAGCGTACGGAAGGCCCTGCCCAGCAGTGAAAAAAATAAACAGATACGACAGCAATAACTACAGGACTCCAGGGTCCCGCAACGCACCCCCAGTTTTAAAGGGAACACTGCAGAGACTGGCGTGCCTTATCCTGCCCAAGTCCGTACTCACTCAGCTCACTGTTGCAGAAAGCCAAACCCCATCCCAGACGGGACGCTCTGAACACTCCGTCCTTCCTTCCCTTGGTCCTGCGCGCTTTGCCGTTGTCGTTTTGTGTAATGCTGCATGAATTCAGGCCATTTCTGTCCAAGCAGGAGCAGCAGGTTGCTGGTGTCCCGCTAACGCTGATGTCAAAGGCCAGATCCCTGCGTTCAGGTTGTCCAATGCCATGTCATCCCTTTCAAAGTTGCAAATGTGGATTAAAGAGTCCAGTGGTCCAGCCCTTGTACTATTGATTTTTTAGCACCGTTCTGTTGTAAATTATAAAAGACTTCAGTACTCTGGATAATTGTGTAAATTGTAAAGCGAGGAATCGTGACGGGGCTGCAAGCAGTGAGACTGCAGGACATGTTGTTTGAGGGAGCAGAAGAGATACATGTAGAGCAAACTGACCAAATGAGGAATAAAGTGTTATTGTTTCTAATATATCCAGGGCACAATCAGTGTATGTTGGGCACACTCAGTGTATGTTGGGCACACTCAGTTAGGTACTCTCAGTGCAGTATGGGAAAATTGCACAAAAAAATCTGCAGCTTACAGTACCACTACGCTGGAGTGTGTGTGTGTGTGTGAGAATTGTCCAACCTGACCAGGTTAGGCCACAAAAAAATCTGCAGCTTACAGTACCACTACGCTGGAGTGTGTGTGTGTGTGTGAGAATTGTCCAACCTGACCAGGTTAGGCCAGTCAGTCTAAAGAACTGCACGTGATTTGAATGATTAATAATGCACGTCTACACTTTCCTGGTGAGGTTGTCATGCTCATTTATTTTGCTGGTGAGGAGCCTGGCATGAGGCCTAGTGTAGATATGCCGACACACCTGTATCACCTGTACGTTACCATTTAACGAGTGTGCCCTCTTACACAGCCCAGCTACTTCACCGATTCATGTTTTTTTTTACTGCATGTTCAAAATATTTAATAACTCCAATCAAATTGTCTGAAGTTAATTACTTCGGATTTCCTGTGAATACCAGACATTCAATCTGCCACCATAACTTTAATAAACCTGTCATTTGTTCAAGTTACAGGAAATGACATCAGGGCTATAGTTAGGGGCTGGACCCATAACTGTTGCAGCTGGTTACATAATTGCAGATGGAAATGTTCAGGTTGGACACCTACAGTTTTGTAAATTTACTCATTACTGGTGAGAACTTCACCTCTGCTTTGACAATTATACTGTTTAAACACACACAAAGAAGAACTGACAGAAATTCAGCTGTGTCCCTGAGTAAGAGACACTGGCCCTTTAGCGAGTTTTAAGTCACGACTTTCAGCAAATGAGTTTAGGTTGAAGCACTAAGTCTGCCTTTCCTCCAGTGGCAAGGAAGCGCTCATGAATAATTCATGCAGGTGATAATGCATTAATTATGCAACCATATTTTTGCAGAAGCCTTCAGATGAATTCCCCATTAGCAGCCGGATCTATGAATAGCCTTGGGTCTAGCCATCTCCGATAATGAAATATTCACTTTTCTCGTAGCCGTGGGCCGTAGGGCGAGAGGGAGTAAGAAGAGGCAGGACCTCAGGGGTGTGTGTGTGTGTGTGTGTGTGTGTGTGTGTGTGTGTGTGTGTGTGTGTGTGTGTGTGTGTGTGTGTGTGTGTGTGTGTGTGTGTGTGTGTGTGTGTGTGTGTGTGTGCGTGTGTGTGTGTGTGTGTGTGTGTGTGTGTGCGTTCGTGTGTGTGCGTGTGCACGCATGGACATGTGTGTACTGGCTTTGTCAAATTACACGATGTAATTGTCTCAGTCGCATCATACACAAATCTTACTAATCTGATTCTAAAAAAGAAACACTTGTGCATCATCTCTGTAAAATACGACTGGACAAACCTTTCCAAAAAAATAAGAGTCAGTTTTTCAAAAATAATCTCTCTAACCTTAACCCCCCCACCCCCCCCTCGCCCTCACCACTACCCCACATGTCTGTCTGTGTGCCTGTCCCTTGTTGCAGAATCCAGTTCTGGCCTGTTCCTCTCTCTCTCCCTCTCTCCCTCTCTCCCTCTCTCTCTCCCTCTCTCTCTCTCTCTCTGCTGCCAGATTGGTTGATGCCCATGGCAGTGGGCCTGACTCCACAAGAGTGGGTGTATATTAGGTGCTGACATTGTGCATCTCAGGACAAACGTGGATATAGAAAATGCCGCGTCCTTCTCTGAGTCAGGAGCCTGTACACAGGGAGCCGGGTTGCATTTCCTCCGTTTCTCTTTCACACACTGACATATTGCTTTGAGAGCACATATGATCCCACACACACTCTTATTTCGCTGTTTTAAGAGTTCTTTAGACAGGTTCAACTGTCATATATTCATACAATTGTCCTGCCCCTCATCACTAACAGTTCAAATAATCCTGCAAAACGACCAAAGCACTTTTGGGTGAGTCTGGAGTCTCCAAGCCTGAATGGACACATGTTACTACATTAACTCAGTCTTGGGTGGACATGGTACTAGTCCATGTGTCAGACCACATAGAGACCCGCTGAGCCCCATTAACATATTATTTCACACGACATCACTGCTGGTTTCCCGCCAACTCTGCCCACGTGCCCCTCCCCCACCCTCACCAGGACACTTCTGTAGGCTGACATCTGCAGAGGGATGCTGTGCGAACTTTAACCTTTGCATAGCTGAAACAAAACACACATGTGAACGTATATACATGCACACACACACATATGGAATCACATGCACATGTGTGTCTCTCAGGAATTAAGAAGCTCTCCCCAGGCAACAGACCTGGCTGAAGACTTAGAAGAAGATGACAACTCTCACCACAGCACAAAAATGACATAGCTAACAGATGTTTTTGTTGAACCCCTTAACTGTAATGATCTGTTCTGAACAGATACCTCCACCCAACAATGTCCCACCAATGTACATCTTCAGCAATAGACTCATCCCTCAGTAGGGTGTTCATTATAAATATTTGACAGCCTTTCTTTACAGCATATACGCTCCCAATCAGTGGCCATTCTTTCACTTAATTACCCTCTGTCCTGTCCTACCCTTTGTCCTGTCCTACCCTCTGTCCTGTCCTACCCTTTGTCCTGTCCTACCCTCTGTCCTGTCCTACCCTTTGTCCTGTCCTACCCTCTGTCCTGTCCTACCCTCTGTCCTGTCCTTCTGTCCTGGCACAACTGATTCACATCCTTCACAGGTAACTGAAGCCAACAACCCTCAGTTGTCCAGCACCACCCACAGGGTAATCCCTACAGGCGAAGAGGACAGTTACCCTCCTAATTCTCATTTTCACATATAAATCATGACTCACCGAATCCCAGTACTGTGAAATAATAACAAAAAACATAGATAATATATTTGAAGACAGAAATATTTTTAATTAATGAAGGGAAGTGATTGTTTCAATGTAATTATCAGTCCGTAGGTATACCGTGTTTCTGATAGCAGTAGGTATTAGCCAAACATTTTTCAATTATATTCACACAGGACAATTATTTACTTCTTTAAAAAAGAAAATCTACTGGATCCAATCAATAAAAAAGTGAACAAAAGGACAGGGTATAAACAGCAGACATACTTTTCTCTCCTCATATGGCTGAGGAGCCACGGCGTAATCAAGCTGACTCCTGTTATGTCTTTGTTTTAAACAATGACGTCTCTGGGTCTCAAACTGAACTACAGCTTCCTGAACCTCATACTGACAATGGTGATGGAACCTACCATCCTAGTCCTCTAATTAGCCCAACATGTCCTGGTCATGTTTCTCTTCATGATCAATCAAGACAACTGGCTCGTCTGCTTCTGAGCATCTTACTCACAAAATATACAGAACATATTAAAACTATATGTTTTAAGAGACAGATTCATTCAAAATGGTAGGAGGTCATAAACTGGATGGGCTTTAAGTTTTTAATGAGTCTTACTCCATCAGCTCAGCTCACAAACAGCCCTTCGTTTATTAACAAAAGCTTGTGTCATCGTTATGGCAACATTCTGTCCTCAGTGTAAAGTCAGATATGAACACAAACTTTGACTTGAATCACTTCACAAAGGCAGCTATCCCACTCGTATAAAAAATCCTCAATGTGAGCTTGTTCAGTTTCTTTAATCTAAAAAGACTCAATGATCTAACTCCTTCATGAATGACTTCCTTAAAGTAAAATGACCACAGTAGGATCATGGGTGTTTTTTTTTCTAATGCAGCTCCCAAAAAATCTTTAAACTGCTATGAAAATAGAAAGCAAATGGGCTGACTATAGTAAGACCTATGAACTCCAGTGATATTTCCTTACCTACATAACTAAGTGATAAATAAAAAATTGTGTTTGTGTAGAAAATTACTGACTCTAGAAACTGATGCTAGCATTATATGGCTACAAGCAACGCTCGATACTAACATAGTTAAACTGTGGAATCCTTGTGTCTTTACAATGGAAGCACAAAAAGGGAAAGATATGAAGTCCCTCCTCAGAATACATCATTAAAGTACATTAAAGCCACTGTGACCTCCGAGCTGGTTTTCGGAACTCACTCTAACTGTGTGAACATGCTGGACTTCTAATGAACATGCAAACCGTCTTTCTGTCACCTGCCAAGAGCTTCATCAGAATCTCAAAATTATTCCTTTGTCATCCAAGCTAATCAAACATGTTAGATATTCAAACAAGATGTGATTCACAGGACAGACGTCATCTGATGAACAAAATATGATGGGTTAATAAATGAGAGACTAGTAAAATGTACGTGACTCACCTTCGCTGTGCTGACACCATGACTTTGAACAGAGCCACGAGTGATTTAGTTTAAGCATGACATATCATTCCTAGTGAATATTCATAAATGAACTCCTTTATTCTTGAACCTCGCTTATTATAATACTTGGGTAAGAGTAGACAACTTCAGGGACCACACAGGACCACACAGCAGAAACGAGCTGAAACCCACTACAAAAAGGCAAACCTGAAATTTAACTGGAACTTGTCTTACAAAACGTTCCCCACTGTTAATGGTGCCATTCATTAAAGCTCTAGACAGCCCCTTGGTTGTAGGCCAGGGGATTCACTCACAGACCCAGCCGACGTGTGTGTGAGCTGAGGGGCCTCACGCTGAGCTCGTCTCAATACACCCGTGGACCCGTGGATGCGTGATGCATACGTATGTGCTCACTCTCTGGCTCTCACACACATAGGCGTCCATTCATGAGAGGCCCACATTCTTTCAACAAGTTCATTCACATCAGTCTGTCTCAGTGCCTCTGGATGGAACCAGAGGCCTCAGACTACGCATGGCAGTGTCTACTGTGGAGCAAAATTATTAATAAAATTATTTTTGTCAGAATGTTATTACACATAAATACTTTTTTTTTTTAACGGATAACATGGGAATCTATTTCTTCTCAAACTGAACACCAGCGTAATTATTTGTTGAGGCTGAATAGACTTGCGATTGCCTGAATGAGAGTTCTGACTGGGTGTCATTTTAACAATGTCCAGTCTCAAAAGTTTAACAAAGACACATCTCCTGTCATCTCCTGCCTTCTTTCTCCTTCCTCTTGTGCTTCTTTTGGCTGCTCTGGGATCAGTTTTGTGCTTTCTTTTCTAGCTGCTTCTCACTTGGTTGTCCTCTGACCCTCGGTCAGCACAGGACAACCTTGAGGACACGAGTGCTCAGCTATTGAAATGCTAAAGGTCACAGTGCCACTGAGGTGAGGTTTAAGGAAGTGCTGGTTACGTTGCACGCCCTCTAGGATCACAGCTTCCTTCTGCTAAGGCACACAGGGGTCAGACGTGAGGTAGGAGATAAAAAGACATTGAAAAATCCATAAGGGTCTGCTGTTATCATTCTATATGTTTACAAGATATAGTCCCTAACCAAAAATATTTGTTTTTATTGAAACTACATTGAGCTAACAGAAAATGTCTGCATTTGACATTCATAACTTGAAAATTCCATCTTCTTGGCTATTACATAGCAGAATGAAAGTCAAAATGATGTTGTATTATTTAATATTTATTTAATATAATAAAGTTATTTTTATACACTTTTAAAACTGAATCATAAGAATCATTTGGGAGATTGGGTTCAACTACATAAGATAAGTTATATTTACCTTTTAATATGATGTATGTAGCTACAGTTTTTCACTGAACAGATCAATTCACATAAAAGGATTAAACCTATAACTACCACTCATGGCCAACACATTGTCCGGAAACAGACATAAGCATTAATTCCGTAGCGCAATATATCATAAAATATATCATAAAACTTTCTAAAAATAATAAATCATCAGCAGTTTTTTTTTTAGGTTTGCTAACTGACGCATACATCGTCTTTGCTACAGAAGCACTACGCGCGTGCCCGCTCGTCTGCTTACCGCGGGTACTGATGCTGACCAAAGAGCCCCAGTAATCGAACAGCCTCAGTGGCGACTACAACGCGAGTTTGAAGTTTTCTTGTATTACACACATTCGTATTGCGCCGATGGCTTATACGGTTGCTGTTAGAAATGCGTCTAAATCCTAAACGCCAGTCACCCAGAGACTCAAGATGCAGTTTGGTGTCTTGGGGAGGGGGAAGGGACAACGAAAAGGAGGGAACGATCCAGTTTAAACTAGTTCTGTACAATGCTATTAAAATGCGACCTTATTCATATCGAGACAATTCTCTATTGCGTCTAATGTTCAATGAATGCGCGAAAATGCACTATGACGGGTGAAACAGCCATAATTCATCACGGATACGACGTGTTCTACAAATATCATCTGTATAGCAACAATATAAATGTCAGTTTATTCATTATAACAGAGAGGAGGTTCCGTATTAATCCTTTGACGATCGCAATAAGCCGAGTTCAATTATACCGATGCGTTTTCCATTGTCTAAAAATAATTATACCAAGTATGTGAAGCATGTGTTGCATCAGACAGTTCTATCTGAACCAAGCAGACAGGGGAGACGGGAACCCCGTGGATATGACTGCCACGAGAAAAGGGCGGGCTGCATGTACAAAAACCCTAATGGGCAACACTGCACTGCAGCAAAACCATCACTCTTATACACATACTTCCACGGCGTCCACGAGCGCACGAAACCCAGAGAGATACCTCGCACGGGCTAGACACATGTCCAGCCAGCCAAAGCTCAACATCGACATCTATATGTCTTACCGGTCGACCACAAATGATCCAACATCAGTGTCCTGACCGTGTGATAGCGGCACAGAGCGCTTCCTAACACTACTAAAATATAACTATTATTACCACAAGACATAGTTGTTGCGCATCCGCCACTTTTAGACACCTCATATGAATCGAAGCGATAGGTCAATCCTCTAACATCTACCCCTCCCCCAGAACACACATGTGCGGAATTTCGCCAGGATGCTTGGTAGAAGATTTTTTTCCTTTTTTCTTCTCTGAAAGCACGTTAGGGTATTTCTCCTTTCAGCAATATCCCCCAGCGCCGTTATGTGGCGAAGGACCACATCCAATCAGCGAGATGAGGAGACCACTCCTACCCCAGAATCTGAATGCGCCGGGCATGTCGCGCTATAAATACCGCGTGAACGGCGCCGGCATCTTTTGGTCGTGAGAAAGCTCAGGGTTGCAGCTGTATTTTTGTCTTCTCCTTTTTCCATAACAAAAACCCATCGTCTATTTTTCATATTTTCTCCCCAATTTCAGTTTATTCGAGGCCAGTTGCATGCATTGTTCGTCTCCCAAAATGGTTTGCGAGACTAAAATAGTTGCAGACGAGCACGACGCCATACCTGGGACAAAAAAAGATTCTCTTATCGTTTCCTCTTCACAAATGTGGACATCTTCTTCGTCGACTCCCGGTGCGTTCGAAAATAAAGACGTGAAACGGGACCAGGTTTTTATACGCGAGTTTGAGCGCTCGGACCACGCGGAGGTGCGCCGCATCTTCTGTGAAGGCATCATGGAGCGGATACCCAACTCAGCTTTTAGGGGTCTAAAACAACAACCACATACTCAGTTTCTTTACGCTGTGCTCACAGGTAGGATAACTGTGCAGTGTGGATAACGGACACGTTTTTCTTTCCTTTTCATCTTTTGTATGTGAAAAGTGATTGCGCAAGTAGAGTAGTCTTTTGCTCAATGCATCAACTGAAAGCAGCGAATTATTCACTTTAAGTAGAACATATATGTAACCTAACGATATCTTACATGGAAAAGGGCTGATTTTTCAAACGCTAACTCGACGATGCTGATAACAGCTGTAGTCTTTTATTTCAGCGCATGCTCGCAGTATAGACAAATCACTGCTTCATAGGTTAGAGCCACATTAGGACCGTAGTACATTTGCCTCCCACAAAGAAACCGGTAGTTCAAAAGCATGCTGTGTGCATGTCCGTGGCATGGCCAGTGATGGTGTGCACCCGGCTGAGCGAATGAATGAATGAATGATTCTGGGGTTTAGCCCTTACCGCGTGCGCGCTCAAATGGCAGAGTTTAAAACACTCGTTTCATTCGCGCGACTCAGGCATATTTATTTTATTTTGTTATTTTTTGACGCGCATGTTGAGTTTTTTGTTCTTTAAATTACAGATGTTTTAGACGTTCAACCTACGACCATAAGTTCTACTGGACCATTTTACGTGGGAAAACTAAAGCGAGAAATTGCAATTGCATCAATCGGAAAAGTTAGTTTGAATGAAAACGCAGCTGAAAATCACATAATAATTATTTAGGCCAACCTATACCCACGACAGCTCCCTATCCGGACCTAAACCTAAATTCTCCCAATTTCTAAATTCTCCAATCACAGCAAATAAAAACAAAACGTTGTTTTCTTCAGTTTTTAGAGAGCTGAAAATAGAACCAAACTTCCCTTTAAAGTGTGTTTGCAAGTGCGATGTTTTCTTGACGAGTAGTCGAGACCACGTCGCCGCACGCCAGCGCCGGTGTTGACAGCAGACAATGCGCGTCGTGGTGCAGCGGGGTGAACCGGTTTTGCATTCCATAGAAACACAAGCGTGCTTTGTGGCGCAGCTTGTCTGTCTGAACTCCCAAGGGCGCCCCCTAGTGTCAATAACTCAACAAACGAGCACTAAAATGCAACCGCGTCTTCAGCGGCTTAGACAATTTCACGGTGAGGGAAATCACTCCAGCATTGCTTGAGTAATAATACAGCTCCCATTCTTTCCTTTCTGTATGATAAAATATGCGGTGATTATCTTTTAATGTGATACATAATGTTTAATACCGCTGATAATTTATAGTGTATTCCGCTTTAAAAAAAAAGTTTGCTTAACGATAAATTCAAGGTGCATATTTGATTGGCTGTTGTTCTATGTGTGTTTGTCTCTCCTCTGCCAAAAATCAAACTTTTGGTTCTCTTTTCTGACAGGTGACGTTTATCTTTCTCCCATTTCTCCATAGTAATGTGCTTTGTTATGACCAAGTCCATCACGCTGACGCTCTGTACGCCGTTCATTCTCATGGGAACGCGTTATTACTACAGCAGGAAGGTCATTCTCAGTTACCTGGACTGTGCCCTCCACACAGACATGGCTGACATAGAGGCGTACTACATGAAACCAACAGGTAAGGGAACCACCAGTCTTACACATCCACTGGTTGTAGAGGAGGGTCCATAACTGCTTTCATATTCATATAGAGATGGAGTCGGTAGTTAGACAGACTGCACATTGACTGTCAGCAGTTCAGTGAAATTAGGAACCAGTTATAAAGGGGGATAAATTATTTAGATTTTTTTACCAAAGTGCTAAATGTATGAAGAGCGCCCTGCCCTGTTTAAACCCGCACCCCTGTATTCCAGCATAGCCGAGTCTGAAGTGTGTAACGGCAGTTAGAGCTGGGCCTCTCACTTCTGGTCCTGAAGGACCGTCGCATGGCTTTGCTTTGTCACGCCTGGTTCCTCCTGAGAAGAGTTGAGCTGCTGGCTGGAGCTGTGTGTGTGTGCTGGAGTAGGGGAAGCACCCTGCTGCATGGGCAGACTAAACACGCCTGCACCACCCAGTCCTCCCACCACCACCACCACCACCCCTGAGCACACATCCACCTTCATGCTCCAGGAGGGGTGGTGCGAGGTAGCGTCGGCCCCAAACGGCTTCCTCCGAGCCGGGCCGGGCCGCCGTGGGTGGACCGGCTGCGGCGCTGATGCGGTGGACTTATAAAATATGCAGCAAGTCTGTTGCTCCTCGGGCCAGCGCTCGGCTCAGGGTCACGTGGGGTATTGATCGCAGGAGGGGGGGAATCGCTGATATGCACTTTGCTGCCGCAGAGCACCAAGAATGATGAGACTCATTTTTGCTGCTTGGGTCTGAAAGATACAATCAGAGGAATTCTGGGCCGTTTGTGTTGCAACATCCAACATTTCCCACTGGATGTAATTAAATTGTCTGAGCATGCGTTTTAAGACCTGCGATTATGGTGCATAGTTTCAAATTATGTCACCAAAAGAGCAAACGAGGAGAAAAAGGGACCTAGTTGAACAGCTGTCTGTGATCTCATCTGTGATTGCTCACTTCTGCCTGAGCATATAGGATGTCAGCTTTGATTAGTCCAATCACATTAAGGTATCCATTAGTCATGTCTGGTAATGGTAATATTTGCTTACAAATAAATTGGGAAAGGAGACTCCAGCATACATTCATAGACAATTTTAGCAGCAATATGAATAAGTGTGTATAACAATGTGTGAAATTAAAATATTGTAAACAGATTAGTATTAGACCATAAACACTTTAGATGATTAAAAGTGAAAACGTACAGTGTCCATGGCCACGTCTGTTTCTCCGTAAAGCACAGAACCACTGCAGGCTGAGTCAGGGTAAATAGCCCAGGTCATGCACCACACACACAGGCATGTGCAGCTTTACTGCCTGACTTCTTTATATTACAGCACACCTACCAGTAAGAGCCTAACCAGGCAGATAACACGTTGCCTACTGGGATATCAGAATCCACAGCTGCGGTATATCTTAGCTTTGATTCACGACAGGCCTCCCCACTGAGATTAACAGCAGTGATGTCTATGAAGTGCCTTGTTCTCAAGGACCATAGTGACCAAAGGCAACTCTGACTACTAGCCAGAACTAGTCATAAATTATACAAATTCTACAATCTTAGGCAAAAGGTTGGGTGTGTTGATGAGAGGTATTAGGGAAATGTAACAAGCAGAGGATGTTGTAGCTTTCTTTCAAAGACTCCATCCGATTCATTTCCTTGGTTCAGGCTTTTTATTTTTGCAGCAAAATAAAAAGAAAAGGAGAGAGAATATGGAAGTTGGGGGAGGAGGATGAGCATAGCAGAAGCTCTGTGTGTGTGTGTGTGTGTGTGTGTGTGTGAGAAAGAGAGGGAGGGAGAGAGAGAGGCGGTTTTGTGTACTGGCAGCATGCAGACAAAGGGGTCTCCCTGGGGAAGCTCCCTCCCTGGCCGGCTCCACCTCGCAGTGAGGAAGCCTCTCTTCCCCTCATTGCTCTCGGCGTGCAGGTGCTGGTGCATCGCTGGCTGGTCTGACATGCTCCTCTGATGCTCCCGAGTCTCCACATGGAGAGGCATTCTGGATGCTTATAGGACGAGAGGTTGTATGCCATTGAGATATTGGTAACTTAATGCTTAATAAGATGTGCCACTGTAATAACCGCAAGACATTACGCTCTACAGGCACAAGTTAACTTTTAAAAGCCTCCTTTTTAAAAACAAGAGTGCTTCTGAATATGTAGGAAAAGGAACCTGTTTGAGCAACCTCGACACATCTGCGTTGCATTTTCACTTGCGAGCTGGTCATACCAGCTTCTTTAAACTCCTACGTCTGTGTGTGTGTTACACCTTTGCGGAGTTGTATGATGAGATTGAACAACAGCTTGTAAGTGAGGTGTGCAGAAGGCCGGCGGTATTACATTACAGCTGCCACCTCTACGTGTGCGAGGCTCATTAATTATTTAAGTGGACTAGCAGAAGCCCCTGGCCCAGCTCTGCTGACATGCATACATCTATACAGACAGTGTGTAGGACTAATGTAGGACCGTACTACAGAGAAGACTGGGGACAGTAGTACATTTATAGCACACAAAAACTACAGCTACAAAACTTCCACATAGAGATTTGTTGTACACAAATATATACACAGAGGTACTCGGAAGTGGTACGCAAGGTGGCAATCAATGCACCAGAATAGGGTGACAAAGAGAAGGCTGTAAAACTAGCTGTAAACCCTAATGTATGTGCACCAAGGACTGCAGCTCAATAGTGATTAATACTCTCACAGTAATAGCATCATGGTTAATGGAGCCATCCCTCTCGCCCACACACACACACACACAGGACAAAAGCAGAGAGATAGATTGTGTGTGCATGTGTAGCAATGTGGCATAGTTTGTGATGTGTAAATATGATGTGATTGTGTAGGGATGCAGAATATAATTAATTGGTGTGTGAAATATCATTAATTGCATGTAGCGCTTCCTTTATTTCTACATGCAAGAGAATTTTATCAAGAGCTCTGCATGATTAGCTAAACACAGCAGATGAAACAGTGGCAGATATTGATAGTGTTGTATTAAGTGGACAATTTAAAATTGCTGACTCTGCCTCACTGGGGTGAACGTGATGGGCGGATCCACACATCCCAGCATGCTCTCTGGTCACTAGGCCCACCCACAATGGGGAGGGGTCTGAAAGAGGTGGAAACACCGCAGAGATGCAGCATGTCACAGAATGCGGACTAGACCCGCCCCCAGCCCACACATCACTCACAACACAAATAGCACTTAATAATATAATCAATTAACCATTACAGTCATTGTGGGTCTGGTTGTCTTCAATAATGTTTAATTTATCTGTTAATTTTGTTTAATGAAATAGAAAACAACACAGGGCAGCAGAACTGGTATACCAAATTAACACACACACACACACTCTTGCTGGCTCCACACACACACACACACACACACACACACACACACTCACACACACATATACACACACACTCTCCTTTATCATTGGAGTGACAGGCATGTTCGATTCTGCCTCTCTGTGTTAATCTCATGGGTCTCTGAACCATAGTAGGTCTGAACTCTGTTGCTGGACATAGACATTACAGGAGCAGCTGGCATTCACTAAAGCTGCACCCAACCTATACTACATTTGTTATTTTAGACATGAAGTATGATATAATCTAATCTACAAAGATTACTGACAGCTTTATTCACTTTGCATCTTCAGAAATGTTGGATTATTGACATTTGATCTGCTTAATCCTGTAATTCCCAAGAATCCCTATAACCCTCCAAACAGGAATTCTGTGTCAAACTAAGTGACACTCCCAAAGTCATGTTCTCTCAGTCCCCAGACACAACTGTGTTGTCCCTTATGGCAAGAAACATTCAGGTTTCTTTTGTTTGGTTGGTCAAGAGTCTCAAACATTCATAACTGCGAAGGTCTCCATGCACTAGTCATTTGAATCTTGCTTAATACTTTCTTGGTATTCTCTCATGATGATTCCCAATGGACATCTGCTAATGTCGGAATCCGTAGCACCACTTCCCCTATAGTGAACATCCTGACACATGTTTTTATCCAGTCTGGCATAATATCTTGAAGCTGAGCACACTGTGCTAATCCTACGGTTTCGCATACGTACACACCTGTATCAGATAACTCGACCCGGACGGCTCGTGTGAACTAACCACCTTGGTTAAACGTATGCATCTAATTTTGGTTCTTCAGTCTCGTAATGCCAGGCACTTTCTTGGCACATGCTTCCTCTTCAAAAAGAATTTATTATTACATTCTTCAATGCCACATGGTCAATAATATCTCAATAATACATGTATGTAATCATGTATGTAATCATGTATGTAATCAAGCAAATGGACCATGAGCAACAGGGAAGTCGTGTGTGCATGCCTTAATTCAGCCTGCACGAGGGGTTCTGGCAACACACTGGAGTGAGCTGGTGTAGAACAGGACCCAGATGTTCTTTATTATGAAAAACGTTCTTCAACCTGTGGAAATGCGAGTGAGCACATCCATAAATGGTCAATTGTGGTGGCATTAAAACCGAGTCTGACATGGTTCCTCCTGTTCCTGCAGGTTCCTGCTTCTGGGTGGCCGTTCTGGAGGGGCGCGTGGTGGGCATCGTAGCGGCACAGGGACGAGAGGACGACAACACCGTGGAGCTTCGCCGCATGTCTGTGGACTCTCGTTTCCGTGGGAAGGGCATCGCCAAGGCGCTGGGGCGGCGTGTTCTAGAATTCGCCATGCTCAACAACTACTCAGCCGTGGTTCTGGGAACGACAGCTGTCAAGATGGCCGCCCACAAGCTGTATGAATCACTGGGTTTCCAGAGGGTGGGCGAGAGTGAGGACTACACTCTTCCTGGGATGAGCCGCTCACCGATCGAGAGGCTCTTCTTCCAGATCCGTTACAGCCGTTATCGGCTACAGCTTCACGAAGAGTAAGAGAGGGAGCGAGAGTGTTAACGTAAGAGTGAACAGGAGAGAACGTGAGAGCACGAGCAGCAACAACAACCCTCAAGTCACACAAACCCACAAACCTAGTTCACTTCTAAAATTATGATTTTTTTTAAAGGGCATAAGTGCTTTCTACAACGATTTCTACTCATGCTTAAACTAAGTTTTTGTCATACTGTTTTCCTTTTTTTTTTTTGTTTAGTTTTTTAAATTTAGCTGACATTTGTCCATCCCTTCTTTCTGTTATCTTTTAACCCACAAAAATTAATGTCAATTGAATCTCTAAATTAATTTTATATATGGTGTAGACACAGTTCTCTTAATAAGAGAAACTCCCCTACACAAACACCCGCATGACAAACCCAGACCACAGGTCGGTCTGTCAGACTCTCCTTTACATCTGTCGTAAGGCCTGATCTGATACCTACAGCATGGACCTTTTTGAAAGATGCAGAGTAAATACAGGGGTGTAGAGGAAAACGATGGATGGATGCAGTTCAGGCTCAATCTACTCTTAGAGGTATCACACCTGGATTTGCACACATGCATGTCCTGAACTTCAGACATAGGGAAAGTGCCTCTAGCACTCAATGACATGATGTGTTTGACTGAAGCACAGTAAGTCTTTTATGTGTCTTAAAAACAGAATGAGAAAAACAGCTAACTGTGAAAATGCAAGAAGCCGTGTACACCACACACACACACACACACACACACACAAATAAATATAATATATAATACAATATATATATATATATATATATATATATATATATATATATATATATATATATATATATATATATAACCATTACATTGTACAATCTTTTAATATTACCTAAAAAAAACACCCACACTCCTATTAAATGCAAATTTTTCTCAATTGAGCAGATATATGTGCAGTCAGTGAAATGTCATTTGGATTTAAATGTGATTGTTAGAAACATTCAGCTAAATTTAACTAACATTTGACCATTTCCATTAATCAGATAGTTCTTGACTGAATACTTACATAATAATTTTATCATTTGCATAAAAGAAAACTATGGTTGTAACAATACTGTCCAAGTATTAAAAACTATAATGTTCTTCTAATACTGCTGTTTCATGCATGCCATACTAAAATTCTAAAGATACAGAACTCCCATTCAAGGAATTTGGATATAATTTGGTTGAATTCTAAGCAATATTTTGGATTAAATATAAATTTGACCACTTAAGCACAAATCAGAATAAAAAAATTTGACTGCATGAATACAAAATATGTAAACCTCTACGTTTAACATAAAAATGCAATATGCACAATATCGTATATTGACAATACATTGATTCCAAGAAATATGTGAAGACATATTACATGACAGAAATGACAGTAATCTCTCTCCACCTCCATCCTCCTATCACAGTACCAGCAAAGGGAGAGATACAAACCACAGCAAGCCTCATTTGTGACATATCTTGTATAAAGTTAAGAAATAAAATGTGACTTAAAAAAAGTAACATGCTGAAAAAAACAAAACAAACAAAAAAACCAAACAAACAAAACAAAACAAAACGACAACAAAAAAAAAAAACCCACCCCAAACAAACAACTCCCCATGACCCTTGGCAATTTTCCTTGACTTGACCCCTCCATTAATCTGACTGCAACCCTGGGCCAGACCCCTCCCACCCTTTAACCACACCCCTTAACCCCACTCCCATCTTTGCATGCGCCACCGAGCCTTGTCGCGCTGCTTTTTCTCCATTGAAGCTTGTACTTTCCCTAAAAGTCCCCTCTGTGATGTCATAGCAGCAGTGGAGAACCCTGATTGGCTTGGTGAGGGAGCCAAGAAAGGCAGATGTGGACTGGCATCGAATGATGTGTGAGTGGCATTGTCCCTGCTCGCTGCTTCTATGTTATCACAGCTGCCAAAAGTAGAATGCAAAAGCAATGCAAGTGTTTGGCATGCCTCTGTACCTGGTGTGTGCAGTGCCTGTCTGGAAAAGAAGTACACTCTGTTAAAAATATGTAGAAGAAGCTTCTTCTTTAGCGAAACATATAACAATGTGAGTCTTTGTTAAAAGAAACTACTGTTCTGCATGAAACATGACTTTGAATGAAAATGTTTAAAGAAACACGATCTATCAGAATTGAAGTCTTAACAGTGGAATTATTTTGTTTTTTATGTTATTTGTTTAATGTACTTTTAAGTTGTTTTCACCAAAAGTTATCAAGGTGGTGAATATTATTTTTTTCTGTAAGAAGCCCTAGAATTTATTAAGCTGAAATCAGCATTAGGCGTATTTCACATTACAAGACCAGTGATAAAATCTTTTTATGATGTGTCCTTTGACACAAATGGCTTCTTACAGTAAAACTAGGGCCATTCACCTTGCTTAGTCATGTTAGCTGAAATGAGCAAACCACAGAAAAAACACAGAACGTTTTCTGACTAAAATTAAATTAAATCACTCATTTGTTCAAATTTGACCTCACAAATACCAGGTTCCTTGAGTGTAGCACTATGCTGTTGAAACCCAGAGACAGACACCTGTCAAAATGCTTTCAAAGAAACTGAACTAATGTGGGGGATGTCTGATCTTGATTTTGTCTTTTTTTCTTTTTTAAACGAATGCTGCTGCCCAGACCCACAGCTGACAGGCTAGTGATGCCACTTACAGAAGACACGTGTGAAATGAAACAAACAACAGAGACTTTGCTAATTTGCAGGTTTTGCTAATACAATGGTAAACTAGTGAGAGAATGTTTGAGACTGCATGATCACTGTTTACTGCTTGTTTTATGCACTCGTGGCTTCTGTAACAAAAACAACCCAACACGTGTTTCTCCACTTAGGCATAAAAGCCAGTCTGGTTAAAACCTTCAGAAACAAGGAAATGAGCTACTGTGATAAATTGAACAATTAAAGTCTTTCAGTGTTTACCACTGATTCATGAAGAAAATAAAATATTAATTAAATGAAACCTGAACTAAACACTTTGCATGCAGCTCCTTCTCCAGAACATACTGGGATAACTGGTATGTAACATAACATTTGTATACAAATCTTTCAAAAAGCCTTATATGAACCCACTTCCCCTTACTTACTGAAAAAGACATCCAAAAAAAACCCCACTGTCATATGCCTCCTACCAAGAGCACACCAACCACAACAACCACAAACAATACCAAGGCACAGCCTTCGTTGTTGACCTAGTGCATGTTTATAAAGAACCGACTAAAACCTTAAATGCACAAATGTCAGTTTTTTTCTGTAACAGTGTATTCTGTTCAATATGTTAAGATAAACATTCACCATGTTGGCAGATGTGAATTACTGAATGTGAAAGGCAAGACGTATTGTTCAAGCTCCTGGACGGATTGAGGCTGAACACAGCCCTAAAGGCTCTGGGGGTTGGACTGTGAGCGGCTCTTAGTATCCTGTAATGAAACCGCCTCTGCTACTGAAATGTATGTCATCCACATGACAGCATGTGTCAGAATTGCTAGCAACAGCCAAAACCGAGAACAGCTGCCGAATGGAGCTCGTTTCAAATGCTAACCAGTCCTTAGGTGTGTGTTTGCACGGGCAAAGAATGCTTTTGCTCATGCAAAAAGGCTCAACAAAGCTCAGTGTGTATCTGGTTGAATATGTGAGCATGTCGCTAAGTTTCGAGTAACTTATGACTGTAATGGTGGAAGGTGTTTTGATGTGCATAGCAGCTTGGACAGTGAAGCTTAGGGACTGTTCGCTGTTGCTGGATTTTGAAGATGAAAGAGGGAAGGAGGGATGATTAAGCTTTACTACATGGAGTCTCTAGACTTGTGTAATAATGTGAGAATCTCAACTGTTTACCTTAAAGTTCTCTAAAAGAAAATCAAACCAATTGAACCAAGGAAACTGCAACGAGCAGCTAAAGTTCCCATTACTTTCAAAGTGCACAGCAGCTTCCAAGCGTGTCTTTTGTACATAAATGTCCACTATATGTATCTGAATGACAAGCTGGAAATTATTAGCAATGTGAAACATTCACATGGACCTAAGTAACTTGCATGAGAAGATGGCTGCTAAAGGAATGTTCCACTTTTAAGAGGACAGGGGGTGCACAGAGGATTCACAATGGAAGAAAGCCTCGGAAGCACTGCTTCCACAGCATTCCTCCCCCAGGGGAACGTTGGTACAAGCCAAGGCACCAAGGAGTGGATCCCCTCCCCTCCCCAATATGCTCCTCTGGTTAAAAGCACTCTCTGGATCATGGCTGCAGGTGCCAAGAATGCAGAAGCACTTGAAACAAATCAGCTGTATTTTGACTTTTTATGGATTTATTTTGAAGTGTTATTTACCGCTTTTTGCTAATAGAAAGTATGTACCATATGCAAATGTATGATACACCATATTCTAATGTATTAATGATTAATTTTTTCGTTGAATCTGCCAAAGGTGTTCTTTGCTTTTACTTTGCTGCCGTTTGTCATTTGGTGAGTTCAATGATCAATTCTGGAGTCATTTGGAGATCAAGCCCATGGGCCATTTGTTTGAGCAATAAAATTATTATATGAACAAGACAAACATGAAAACTATGAAGTACAAACTAAGGAATTAAAAGGTAAAAATGCTGCATCCTTATTCTGTCCCTCATGCTGCACTGATGATGGTCGGCGACGCCACCGTCAGCGTGTGAAGGTCAGCCAAGGCACGACTGTCAGCTGGTGTTACTTTTGTTTTTCCTAAGAAGTGACTAATGTGTTTTTATGGGAATTTATTGAACAGTTTGGCAGCCCATGGAAAGGTGACCACCCAAGCTGACCGTACAGAGATGCTACACACCTCTGAAAGCTGTTCTGATTTATGATCTCTGTTTGGTCTTTCTCAGATGTATCAACCAACTCTCTTTCAGCACTTAGCAGAGTAATAAACCCATGGTGGCAGGAATAACGCCAGCCCAGTGGTGCAACAGCCACGGGTTAAACAAAACGCTCTTAAGATTTTTCTTCTGAAGGAAAAAGAAGGAAAAAAAAAAAAAGATTTTTTTTTAAATAACATTTTAATAAGTGTAAAGTTGTAAAGTGTATTTACTGTAAATAGCATCTGGGGGATATTTTGTGATGATTTTGTAACAGAAATTCTATAAAAAATATTTAATAATTTTAAGATGTTTACAGAAACACTTAAACTGCAAACTGAGACACAATTCTGATCCCAACATACAAACAGCGAGTGTTTAAGCCAATCAGGGTGAAAGCAGCTTTCAGAGGATGTGACATCATCTCCGTACTGACCACAGTAGGGGCCTTTTATGTTTGCAGCACACTGCTATTGGTGTAGAAAAATAAGAATAAATTCAAGTATATTGCCAGATAACTCCCTGTCAATTTGCCAGAAAGTTGAGGATCTCCGTTATGTAATTTTATGTCTCCAGAAACATTTTTCTTGAAACTTGTGTGTTACTAGAGCTTCTAATAGTTTCCTGTACCTGTGTTGGTTACCGTGTAATGCTAGCAAGCCCCTTAATACAACACTCATGTTAACAGGTTTTCAGTTTTTTAGGTCTAGTCACTGGTTGCCTGTTGCTATGGAAACAAGCCCACAGAAAGCACAGCAGGGAAATTATATTTTACCACCCAAGGGGGCGGGTCAACTGGAACATGGGAGGGTGAGGATAGTGTATGGGGGGTCAAATATGCTAATAAGTGTGCCAAGTAAGGGAAAAAGGCAAATGGTAGAATATATGGCTTAAAACATTACAAGCCAGGTGTGGCGGCAGTGGTCACCTGAAACATTGAGGGTCTGTGCTGATGAACATGCTTCTGTTCAGGGTCTGTGCTGATTAACTCTGTTCAGGGTCTGTGCTGATGAACATGCCTCTGTTCAGGGTCTGTGCTGATGATCTCTGTTCAGGGTCTGTGCTGATGAACATGCCTCTGTTCAGGGTCTGTGCTGATGATCTCTGTTTAGGGTCTGTGCTGATTAACTCTGTTCAGGGTCTGTGCTGATGATCTCTGTTCAGGGTCTGTGCTGATGAACATGCCTCTGTTCAGGGTCTGTGCTGATTAACTCTGTTTAGGGTCTGTGCTGATTAACTCTGTTCAGGGTCTGTGCTGATTAACTCTGTTCAGGGTCTGTGCTGATTAACTCTGTTCAGGGTCTGTGCTGATGAACATGCCTCTGTTCAGGGTCTGTGCTGATGAACATGCCTCTGTTCAGGGTCTGTGCTGATTAACTCTGTTTAGGGTCTGTGCTGATTAACTCTGTTCAGGGTCTGTGCTGATGAACATGCCTCTGTTCCGTTCCATGTTCTGTCTTTGCGATGTTTTCTTTTACTGGACTGCTGTAACTAATCATGTTTCTTTCTCTGGACTCTGCCTCTTTCTTTTGCTTAACAAATGGAACACTGTAAAGATGTAAAGCAAAGAGTTCCTGCGTTTGCGAAAGAAATGGATGTACATAATGTATTAAAAGAATGATTCATAAAGCTTGTATAAGTTTGTTTCCCTTCATTTCTTTCGTTTGCCTAATGAACCTCACTAACTACATCCCCCCATCTGCAGCCACTCTGAGGGCCCAAGTAGTCTCTTCATCCCACATATAAAACGTATGTGTGGGTATGTATAAATTAACATAAAATATACTTTGTCAATAAACTTTTAAGTCATAGTTATTATGAGTGTATGTAAACTATTATGTAGCCTAATCATGTGAAATGAGATATTAATAGACATTAATTCAAATCGTGGCCATTGGACTTTTTATAATTAGCAACCACAGGAATCATAAAATGTTAAAAGGTGTTATTAAACAGCCTTAAAGGACAGGGTGCAGTTATAGTGGTGCCAGTGACTAAAGTTCACTGATCAGAGGACTTATCTAGATGTGTGTGTGTGTGTGTGTGTGTGTGGGTAGGGGGTCGACTAAGAGGGACTTTGGGGACCTGATACCTTTGCCAGACACTAAAAAAATTGGGTCAGTGTGATGCCTGGCAGTGAGACTGTTGTGTGTGTGTGTGTGTGTGCGCATGTGTGTGAGTGTGCGCGCGCGTGTGTGTGTGTGTGTGTGTGTGGGCTCATGACAGTTGGCTCATGCCAAAAAAGCTGTGAAGAAAGCACTGACGTGGCAAGTTTGGAGATGAGAGCAACAAAGGCATGTGATCTAAAACCAGCCAGTCACACACACAGACACAAATAAGACGTTTTTATTGTTTAGTTAGTTATTTAAACAGCTGTAAAACATTTTAATAACAAAATTCACTCAATTTCATTTAGCTGTAGACAATATAAGATGTCTCTTCCTATTACACAACAGCACAACCAGTTTGGGTCTGCTAACACAGCCACGTGCTGAACCAACAGGTCTGCTAACACAGCCACGTGCAGAACCAACAGGTCTGCTAACACAGCCACGTGCTGAACCAACAGGTCTGCTAACACAGCCACGTGCTGAACCAACAGGTCTGCTAACACAGCCACGTGCTGAACCAACAGGTCTGCTAACACAGCCATGTGCTGAACCAACAGGTCTGCTAACACAGCCACGTGCAGAACCAACAGGTCTGCTAACACAGCCACGTGCTGAACCAACAGGTCTGCTAACACAGCCATGTGCTGAACCAACAGGTCTGCTAACACAGCCACGTGCAGAACCAACAGGTCTGCTAACACAGCCACGTGCTGAACCAACAGGTCTGCTAACACAGCCACGTGCTGAACCAACAGGTCTGCTAACACAGCCATGTGCTGAACCAACAGGTCTGCTAACACAGCCACGTGCAGAACCAACAGGTCTGCTAACACAGCCATGTGCTAAACCAACAGGTCTGCTAACACAGCCACGTGCAGAACCAACAGGTCTGCTAACACAGCCATGTGCTAAACCAACAGGTCTGCTAACACAGCCATGTGCTAAACCAACAAGCTCCAACTACAAACACTTACAAATATCATAAAACTTTCTACACTGAGTGGCAAAGTAAATAAACAAATAATTATTATAAATGCATTAAAAGATTGACAAATATGTAATTTAACTAAAACATGAAATAATTCATTTATAGAAGGGGTGTAGAGTAGTGTGAGAGTAGTGGGACAGTAGAGGAACAGTAGTGGGACAGTAGTGAGACAGTAGTGGAACAATAGTGGGACAGTAGAGGAACAGTAGTGGGACAGTAGTGAGACAGTAGTGGGACAGTAGTGAGACAGTAGAGGAACAGTAATGGGACAGTAGTGGGACAGTAGAGGAACAGTAGTGGGACAGTAGTGAGACAGTAGTGGGACAGTAGAGGAACAGTAGTGGGACAGTAGTGAGACAGTAGTGGGACAGTAGTGAGACAGTAGAGGAACAGTAGTGGGACAGTAGTGAGACAGTAGTGAGACAGTAGTGGGACAGTAGAGGAACAGTAGTGGGACAGTAGTGAGACAGTAGTGGGACAGTAGTGGGACAGTAGTGAGACAGTAGTGGGACAGTAGTGAGACAGTAGAGGAACAGTAGTGGGACAGTAGTGAGACAGTAGTGAGACAGTAGTGGGACAATAGTGGGACAGTAGTGGGACTGTAGTGGGACAGTAGAGGAACAGTAGTGGGACAGTAGAGGAACAGTAGTGGGACAGTAGTGAGACAGTAGTGGGACAATAGTGGGACAGTAGTGGGACTGTAGTGGGACAGTAGTGGGACTGTAGTGGAACAGTAGTGGGACAGTAGTGGGACTGTAGTGAAACAGTAGTGGGACAGTAGTGGGACAGTAGAGGGACAGTAGTAGAACAGTAGTGGGACAGTAGTGGGACTGTAGTGGGACTGTAGTGGGACAGTAGTGGAACAGTAGTGGGACAGTAGAGGGACAGTAGTGGAACAGTAGTGGGACAGTAGTGGGACTGTAGTGGGACTGTAGTGGGACAGTAGTGGGACTGAAGTGGAACAGTAGTGGACAGTATAGAGAAGAAGATGAGAGGAACTGGTGTGATCCCGTCTATGCTCCTTCGGTTGCCAATGGATACAGCAAGCGAGAAATGAAAGAGCTGCAGCAGTCCAGTTACCATGGTGATGGGCTGCAGCTCAGAGCAAGAGAAAAAGAGAAAGAGATGGACAGAGAGGAAGAGAAGAAAGGTGAAGGGCGGAGAGATGGAGAGCAAACAAAAGACAGAGATGACACAGAGCAATTTACAGAAACGGAGAGACAAAGAGGGAGGGAGATGGATAAATAGATAAGTGAGAGAGAGAAAGAATGAAAGACGGATGGAAGGAGAAATAAAAAGAGAAAAAAGACTGAGACTGAGAGGGAGGGCGACAGAGAAACGTAGCATTTCCCAGTATCCCAGTAAGCAGACGTGGTTCAAGGGGACGTGTGTGGAGCAGAATGAGGGAGGTTCAGTTCACACATGGAGCCCCAGGAATGTCCTGTAGACACAGACACCTTCAGAGGCACCTGGACACAGAGGCCGCACCCATATCAGACCACCACTCCTCACCGCCCCGCATTCAATAAAGCCTCAACTCAAGTCTACAAGCCAATGTATAGCACATGCACACAAACTTGCGCACACACACACACACACACACACAAAATATCAAAATCAAGGTATCAAAATACTTTGGTTTTAACAAGTTAGATCTGTTTTGGTTACTCACTGTAAGTCTGACTCCAAGACAGTCAATGTACTGTAGGGACTCCATTGTTGCCTTCACTAGAACTGCAGTGATCACAGTAGCATTAACATAAGGCCCAGAAAGGCTTGACCGTGGAATAATGATCCGGATGCAGCTCCACACTCACCAGCAAACACCTCCACCTGTGAGTCCTCCACCTCAAACAGCAGCTCATCATGAATCTGAGCAACTAGCCTGGCCACAGACATATAAAGATCTTAAATTAACTGTTCAGTTTAATTTAATTTCATCTCACCTTCTGGTAATGGCTCCCCCTACACGTACCACATTTTTATTGAAGAACAAAATCTTGTTTAAACTTCAAAGAACCATTTAGCAGATAAAGTTAATGGCTCTTGTGAACAGATGCAATGATAACTCACCAATTCTATAAACGCCATTTTATAAACCTCAAATACATTTAAGAGGAAGCTGCTATTTAGTGTGCCTTTAAAATAGTTACAAGTACCATAAACAGGAAATTAAATTAATATAAAAAGACAAAAGACAACAATACAGATTGACAGTCTATTACTCTCAGTCGGCTATCCAGTAACTTGATTCCGACGTTTGTGTCTGTCATCTAGATTGCAAGCACAGATATTATTAGATCAGCCGACGTCTTGTTCAGTGCTTGTTCAGTGTCTGAACAGGCAGGCAGCTGGCTGGGACCTGTGGAGACCTGTGGAGACCTCCAGCCCATCTAGTGAAAACAGTGTTTGAGGAGAAGTGACACAGAGGCATTAATGAGTTGGTCTATCAGACGACACTCTGCTCCTCACTGAGTGCTTCACATTAGCGCCGCGTCCATCGAAACGGCGAATTCAATTTAAGCAATAAATTAAGCTCTTCAAAAACTTGAACAAAAATAACAAAAAAACGCCACGGATCTCACTAGTGCGGAGGCTGTTGAAACACCGGTAACATCATTTGTGTGTTGTTTCAGCCAATGGCCAAATCTCTATCTCTTCTGCATAGGTAACGGCAGCACATTTTACTGTCTGGTGTCCTGACTCTGCAAATGCCACTTCAATATCACTGTTGACCTTAAATACAGATAAAATATTAATATCGGGGGAGGGTGTAGTAGAGAGATATTTTACAAATGGCTGTTAATTGCAACTATTCAGAATGTCCAGAGCTGCATGTGAAATGTGGGGATGTATGACAGCCAGGTGTGGACCTCACACAACCTCACTCATTACAGACTCATTCAAATCATGACAGTGGACACAGCCGATTAGTCACATGACTCGTATCAGGAGAGTAGGAGGAAGAGGAGAGGAGGAAGAGGAGAGGATGTCCAGATTGATAAACTGATGGCGTATGGGTTATAACACACATCTCCAGCATCTCCAGCTGAAGTTCCAACACTAGACTGGGATTCCAGTACCATATGGGACAGAGAAAGGAACAGGGAGAGATAACGGACTAGAGACAAGGAAACTGTGTGAGAACAGAAGGGGAGGTGGAGATTTGGGAAGATGGGGGTGTAGATTCATTGATGGATGGATGAATATACCTGGCAGTGAGAGTTGTGGATGAGGACACATGTGAGCAGATTTGTATCATGGCCATCTTACACAGGTCTGCTGCAGAACCTGTCATGAAACACACACACACACACACACACACACACACACACACAGAAAGATAAAAGCCAAATGACCCTAATGAAGAATTTGCAGTGGAAACCTTGATGTATTAAATCTCACTGTATAGATGAACCTTGTTTGTACTCCATGCTCTCCAGTTTGTTCACAGACACGCACGCATAGCACACATGCACACATGCACACATGCACACACACATTACCTTGTACTACAAAGTTGACTGCCTGTCTCTCTGCCTGGTTGCGGGTGCCCCAGTCAGTTGAATGGATGTGAGGAAGGGAACGTCGGCGGCCCATTATGGACTTTACATAACCTAGGAACAGTCTCACGCACACACACACACACACACACACACACACAGAACAAAAGGCCTGGGGTTACACAGAGCTCCCCACTCAGATCTGTCTCAGGATCCCATACACACCAGGTGCAATAGGCCACAAAGAGCAAAAAGACCCCAAACACTCCCACAAACGTGACACCACTGTGCGGAATGTGCCTGGCTAACGTGTGATGTGCACACATGCACGTGCGTGGTTTCCAGGTACTGTAACAATGGACGCCAACAATAACGTAACTGCAGGAAACTGTGTGTTTTGAAGAGCCTCTCCTGGCGTGAGGAAAGCTGCTGTAGGTGCCATGCTGTGCTGGGACGCGTCTGCTTCAGTGATATTAGCGCGTGGATTAGCAGACTGGCAGGCTTCAGTGGCACTGACGGGTGGAATCTCTGCTCAGCAGTTTATACGGAAACACACTGCTGGACCGCTGCAGTGAAACACACTGCTGGACCGCTGCAGTGCCGTCATTTAAATATAGAAGTGTGTATTAGTGTGTGAAGAGGTTTTCATAGGCAGGTGGCTACATAGCTGTTCTGTTACAATTCAACAAGCTTTGGGGGAAAAAAAGAAAAGAACTAGACAAATCACGCCGTAGAAGGAGAACTCGGTGGCTTGAAACTGCACAGCAACAGATTCCTAATGGTAACGGATCTCCTCTCCACATTCGTCAAGGTTACGCAGATACCGTAACGATCTACTCCTCCCTACCGGCCTGCAGAGCTCAGATCTATAACCTAACGCACCTTAGACAGTTAATCACGCCTTCCTGTAGCATGTGAAGATTTGAACCAGCTGTGCTGAAACTTAACTCTGCTGGGCCAGTAGATCTTGAGCAGCAGAGCCCCCTGGGAGTTTGACGTTCGGTCTCTAAAGTGGTTCAAGGTGGCTTGGCTGTAGAACTGTGGTGTGGAACCTGTGAAGTGTTAAACCAGCCAGTCTGCACCCTGCAAGAATTTAGTTTCCTCTGCTTCCAGCGTGCGTGAACACTCCCACAGGCCGGAGGCGTTAAGAGCGGCTGTGAGGAGGATGCTGTAGTCTCCTGGTCCTTCACTGACCTCCTGTCCAGACACCACAAGACTACAAATCCCATGACCTCTAACCTCTCTGGTGATGCGTCCGGAGCTCTCTATTTCCCGGCTGACCCCTGTCTCCCAGAGGGGAGGAGCTGGGTGAGAAACACCGCGGGCGATTGGCTGGTAACGGTGAGCGGTCGCCTCAGGTGATGTAGTGCCAGTCGATAGCTGCAGTATTGACTGTGTAACGGAGGAACAGGGAGCTCGCTCGACTCGGCACTTTTACCGGATTCTCGAGTGTCCACAGAAAGTTCTAAATACTGCTGCTGAGGTCTCACTTGCTAAAATTTATGCTACCGAAACGCTGAGAAACGAAAGCCAGCTGATATGACTGAAAATATATTTGTTTCACAAATAATTCTTAATTTGTCATTTGTTTGCAACATGAATATTGTGAAGCGATGAAGTTGCTGTCATGCTTTCACACTGGACAGTGTCACAACATTGCGTCCGTGTGTGTGTGTGTGTGTGTGTGTGTGTGTGCCAATAATGCATTTATGAAGCTGCCGATTTCTCTCCTGCGCTGTGGTGAATATATTAGTGTTCATTTGGGTAGGAGCCCAGATATCAGCTTTTGTGATTGTGCCATGTAAGCAGGGTACATCCTCTACACAGGGTATATACTCACCATGCAGACTCACACACATCTCACAAACACACACACGCACATGCACATGCAAGCTCACACAGTCTCACATGCGCACATGAGCAAACACATACGCACACACACACACAAACACACACACACACACACACAAACACCCACACAAACACCCACAAATGCATGCACACACACACAAACATACACACACACACACCGTGTTTGTGGCAGTGCTGCACAGTGCGCTGTATGAAGTCCTGCACCTCTCTGTATGTCTGCAGGAAGTTGTCCTGGAACTGCCTGGCCTGCTCAGCACTCACCCCCAGTACTCCAGCCAGACGCTCCCTCCCTGCAGAGAGACACACCCACAATGCCTTACAGCGGCCATCACTACACCACCCAGAAACTGCAGCAAAGCAAGAACCGAATTGAAGGTTTATACAGCTGCAGATGGAGAGAATCAACGTGAAAGAGCACTGTGAGTGTGAACGGTGAAAAAGAGAGAACACGGGGTTATAGTGAGAGCCGTAGTCTCCCGTGTGTTGCTATGGCTACAACTGCTACTACAGCTATTACGCTGACACGTCCCCCGATCTCAGTGGCAGTGTTACTGAGCTATTATTACTCCTCCCACTCGCCAGGGGTCCAGTGCTGCTGACACCCCACCCACATACTGAGATGGAGAATGTTTATTTATTTATTACCCACCCCTACACACACACACACACTCACAGTGTGATGAAGCTCATTTTCTCTCAGAAATTTCTGTAGCGTTTTTTTTTGTGTGTGTGAGTTTTAGACTGAGATGAGGAGGAAAGAACGAGGGAGAGAGAGAGTAGAAAGGTGTGTATAGGTGGGGGTGTGGGTTAGTGGAGCGGGTGGAGCGCTTAATGGAGAGAAGACGCCCAGCCTGCCAGACAGTCCAACACCCCAGTGCATTAGTGTAAGTTCTTGATGTAAGTGTACAGTTGTTGAATTTGTAGCCCCTCTGCAGCGCAGCTCACTACACCATTAACATGTAGAGACTCTTAAACTTAAAGCATTCTTGACACTTGAGGGATGTCAGATCATCCTAGACAGGAAACAATTCTGAATGTTTTTTCAGGCTATCAGATGCAACATTAGAACATTTGAACTTCCAGCTTTTGATGGTTTTGGTCCTACGTTGCTTTGGCTGGTGTGTGACCTGCTCTCCTATCAGGCACCTTGACCAGATCAAATGTGCTTAGCAGTATAAAAGCAAAGCCTGTCCTAGACAATCCAACCATCCCAGAAACTGAAACATATGCATTTATACATATGGGCCAGTTTGTGCCTATGCATTGTAATTAGAATGCAAGTATGTGTGAGTGTGTGCGTGCATGAGAATTCACACACTCCATGGTTCCTTTCACCTAATTACTCGTACCTCTCAACACACTCAACACATCTGCATCATCTGACCCATTTGTGTGTGTGTTATATGGCAGACCTCATTTTAGTACTCTGTTTCCATGGTTATTTATGGAATCTGTGAACACCTGTGCATGTGCTCTCTTTATTTTGTTCCTGTCACCACAGTCCCTCTGTCAGTCCCGGCCCCTCCCTCTGTCAGTCCCGGCCCCTCCCTCTGTCTGTCCTTGCCCCTCCCCCTGTCTGTCCTGGCTCTTCCCCCTGTCTGTCCATGCCCCTCCCTCTGTCTGTCCCAGCTCCTCCTTCTATCTGTCCCGGCCCCTCCCTCTGTCTGTCCATGCCCCTCCCTCTGTCTGTCCATGCTCCTCCCTCTGTCTGTCCCAGCTCCTCCTCCTGTCTGTCCTGGCCCCTCCCCCTGTCTGTCCCAGCCCCTCCCTCTCAGCGCCTCATTTGCATTGGCGGTGATATTACAGACATTCATCATGTTCTGGAAGAGCTACAGTGATGACAGAGAGGGAGAAGATTTGGCATTTATTGAGCAATAAAAATTTTCCATTGGGTTTCGGTGATAAAAATGTAAAATCATGACAACAGAAACAACAAAAATGACCCAAATAAATAAAGCACAATGGTCACAATACTTCATTTCTCCCTCCCTCTCCATTTTTTACACACACTCACACACACGCACTCACACACACACAGTCTACAAAGAAATCCATTAGCAACCTCTGTGAAGACTAAGTATCTCTTAATAAGACAGCACATGTCCAGAGGATAGGTTAGTGCTCTCTCTCTCTCTCTCTCTCTCTCTCTCCCTATTCTATTTTCTACCGTAATGCTAATTTCTGTGGGAACTGAAATGCTTCACCCGATGTGCACAAGAAATTCAAAACAGCCCTGCATCTCCAGTGAGCAAATAGCTTCTCTCCATTAAAATACTAAAGAACACAACAGCAGCTGCATAAAGGGGAGGGATGAACACCTTAAAGGGGAGGGGTGAACACCTTAAAGGGGAGGGATGAACACCTTAAAGGGTGAGGGGTGAGCACCTTAAAGGGGAGGGATGAACACCTTAAAGGGTGAGGGGTGAGCACCTTAAAGGGGAGGGGTGAATACCTTAAAGGGGAGGGGTGAACACCTTAAAGGGGAGGGATGAACACCTTAAAGGCGAGGGGTGAAAACCTTAAAGGGGAGGGGTGAACACCTTAAAGAGTGAGGGGTGAGCACCTTAAAGGGGAGGGGTGAACACCTTAAAGGGGAGGGATGAACACCTTAAAGGGGAGGGGTGACCACCTTAAAGGGGAGGGGTGACCACCTTAAAGAGGAGGGGTGAGCACCTTAAAGGGGAGGGGTGAGCACCTTAAAGGGGAGGGGTGAATACCTTAAAGGGGAGGGGTGACCACCTTAAAGAGGAGGGGTGAGCACCTTAAAGGGGAGGGGTGAGCACCTTAAAGGGGAGGGGTGAATACCTTAAAGGGGAGGGGTGAACACCTTAAAGGAGAGGGATGAACACCTTAAAGGCGAGGGGTGAAAACCTTAAAGGGGAGGGGTGAAGTCTCACCAGCTCCATAGATCACAGAGTAGACAATGCGTTTGGCATGCTCTCTATCCTCTGAACCTACAGCGTCTTCATGCACTCCCTTCCTAGAGAGGGACAGAGGGACAGACAGACACAGCGTTAGTTATATAAGGAAGTCTTAGACGGCAGCGGTGAGCTGGAGGACACATCACGGGTGACAGTGAGCCAAGCTACGACTTAAATAGGCTGCAATGGATCAGAGCAGTACCAGCACAACACCAGGCCAACATTCACACTGGGGTACGCACAGCAGGAACACACACACACACACACACACACACACACACACACAATCACATGCACACACACAACCACACACACATGCACATGTCAGCAGTCACATAACTCGTATCACACATTATGCGCCTGCAGTGCAGTACTGTCACTGTTACTGTTACTGCAGTTATGGAGACACCACAGGACACTGTGTGCATACCACCCATCAACCTCCACCCCCTCCACCTCCCCCTCCCCCTCCACCGCTCTCCTCCTCCACCTTAGATTGACAGCCTGACTCCCCCCCAGGATTCTCAATTCATCACATTTTCCAGGCGGACACCCAAACTTGTGCTCTATGACATCGCCAGTTGCTGCCTGCATAGCTCTGTCACAGATGTGTGCACACAGAAAAACCCTAAACATGACCTCAGTTTCACCACCAGTTGTGGGCAGTGTTAGCGCCACCTGCTGAATAGAGGGGTTGATACTGGGTAACAGACTTGGATGAAGTACACACAAATGTTCACACAGTTATAGCTATCGCACAGTTAGAGCTATCGCACAGTTAGAGCTATCGCACAGTTATGGCTATCGCACAGTTATGGCTATCGCACAGTTATAGCTATCACACAGTTAGGGCTATCGCACAGTTATGGCTATCGCACAGTTATAGCTATCGCACAGTTATAGCTATCGCACAGTTATAGCTATCGCACAGTTATGGCTATCACACAGTTATGGCTATCGCACAGTTATAGCTATCACACAGTTATAGCTATCACACAGTTATAGCTATCACACAGTTATAGCTATCACACAGTTATAGCTATCACACAATTATAGCTATCACACAATTATAGCTATCACACAATTATAGCTATCACACAGTTATAGCTATCACACAGTTAGAGCTATCACACAGTTAGAGCTATCACACAGTTAGAGCTATCACACAATTATAGCTATCACACAGTTAGAGCTATCACACAGTTAGAGCTATCACACAGTTAGAGCTATCACACAGTTATAGCTATCACACAGTTATAGCTATCACACAGTTAT
Source organism: Brachyhypopomus occidentalis (assembly GCA_020368025.1). Classification (NCBI taxonomy): domain Eukaryota; kingdom Metazoa; phylum Chordata; class Actinopteri; order Gymnotiformes; family Hypopomidae; genus Brachyhypopomus; species Brachyhypopomus occidentalis. Next base: position 641,708 of record JAGXOD010000057.1, read on the forward strand.
AGCTATCGCACAGTTATAGCTATCGCACAGTTATAGCTATCGCACAGTTATAGCTATCGCACAGTTATAGCTATCGCACAGTTATAGCTATCGCACAGTTATAGCTATCGCACAGTTATAGCTATCGCACAGTTATAGCTATCGCACAGTTATAGCTATCGCACAGTTATAGCTATCGCCCAGTTATAGCAGTTATAGCTATCGCACAGTTATAGCTATCACACAGTTATAGCTATAGCACAGTTATAGCTATCGCACAGTTATAGCTATCGCACAGTTATAGCTATCAGTTATAGTTATAGCTAGCTATCCAGTTAGAGCTATCGCACAGTTAGAGCTATCGCACAGTTATAGCTATCGCACAGTTATAGCTATCGCACAGTTATAGCTATCGCACAGTTATAGCTATCGCACAGTTATAGCTATCACACAGTTAGAGCTATCACACAGTTAGAGCTATCACACAATTAGAGCTATCACACAGTTATAGCTATCACACAGTTAGAGCTATCACACAGTTAGAGCTATCACACAGTTAGAGCTATCACACATGCAACACTTTTCAGTAGAGGTTTGGGTTTGTCCAAACGGCCAACATGACAAGGCAAAACAAAACACTTGTGATGCTGCCGACGGATTGTCATGGCAACAGCAGTGACAACGTTTGAAAGGATGCTGAGATCTGGGCACAAAGTGGTATTCCGCCCTTACTACAGAGCATGCCCAGAACACACCCACAGGATGACTGTGTGTGTGTGAATGTGTTTGTGTCTTAGGTTCTCTTTTGTGTCTGAGTGAGTGGGTGTGTGTGCCTAAATCTCTGTGTCAGTGTGCATACATCTGTGTGTGCATGGTTCTCCTGAGTCATGAGTGTGTGTGTGTGTGTGTGTGTGTGAGATTGTGGACTCACCACTGAGAGGCCAGCATGGTGAAGACGTCTGCTTCAGGATTCTGGAAGGTTCTCAAGAGCTCTGGGTCAGACGACAGATGAGCCAACAGACGCAGCTCCACCTGACAGAAATCTACACACAGAAAATCTGCATCTAGCAACACAATCAGCACTCGTACCTGTCTCTTACAGACCTGGGAAAGACCTGAGAAAGACCTGAGAAAGATCTGAGAAAGACCAGAGAAAGACCAGAGAAATACCTGAGAAAGACCCGAGAAAGACCAGAGAAAGACCAGAGAAAGACCTGAGAAAAACCTGAGAAAGACCAGAGAAAGACCAGAGAAAGACCTGAGAAAGACCCGAGAAAGACCTGAGAAAGAACGCTTCAGAGTGCGAAAAAACCACAGCATTTTACAAGGGAGGGGAAATGAGGTTAGAAAGGGATTCAGAGAGAAAGAGAGCAAAAAAAAAATGACAAAGAGAAAATTAGGGAAATTTGCATTAAAATGCATATATATAAATCAGTGTGTGTGTGTGTGTGTGTGTGTGTGTGTAGCACCCATCTTTGTCAGCAGGAACAGTAATCCTCCCAGCAACCTCCGTGTCACATTAAAGAGACTGTGGGAGTAGCTGAGCTCACACTGCAGTACTGAGTGGATGTGTCTGTGTTCACACTGCTGAGGCAAAAAGAGCGCTGACTCACTCTCAAACACTCAAACACACACACACACGCACACACACACAGCCTTTGTCCTAATCCATCAAATATTCCCTCTATCCTCAAGAGGCAAATATAATTTTATAATCTCTCTCTCTTTTTTTATCTTAGATATCACTGTCTTCAACAGAGCATGTGTGTGTAGGCCGGTCTTTGGGTCACTGGTGGTGTGTAATGAGTAATATGGGATCCCCTCTTTCAAACAAGGGCAGGGCACAGAGAGAGAAGAGAGGGAGAAAGAGAGAAGAGAGGGAGAAAGAGAGAAGAGAGGGAAGAGAGGGAGAAAGAGAGGGAAGAGAGGGAGAAAAAGAGGGAGAGAGGGAGAAAAAGAGGGAGAGAGGGAAGAGAGGGAGAGAGAAAGAACGCAAGTAAATTCATACAAGATTCAATAGTCAGCGTGTACACTCCACCCACTCCGCCCACTCCACCCACTCCGCCTGTCTCTTGGGGATTTGTCACCATAGAATAAAGTTCAATTCCATTTTGCCAACTCATTTTCCCACAGTGCTTCAGTCACATATGGAGTTTGACAAAGCGAATATACATTAAGAGCACCTGCCTCATATTGTGTAGGGTCCCCAAGTGCGACCACAACAGCTTTATGGCACGATTTATGGAACACAGCAAAAATCAGCACAGTCCTCTTTAAAATCCTCTACCTTACATTTAGCCCTGAGGTAAAATAAGATTAATTGTACATAGGAGTTCTTCTACAGATCATTAAGCTATAATGAAACACACACACACATATATACTGTATGTATATATATGTATATGTGCATCATATTACAGAACATCATGTACATGTAAACCAAGTAGTTCTGCTCTGATGTAGGCAGGGTACACGCCAGTTACCGATATGAACACTTGTCATCGCTGTGAAAAAATCCAGGACTGTGGTGCAAAATTAATAACCAGGTTATTCTTATGAAGAGATGCACGATCGTTTATAGTGTGGGGTTCAGACGGCAAGGCTGAGGAGGTTCCAGTGCTGATTGTTAACTGAGCAGAAACTATCAGCTCTCACCATCTATGACCTGTTAGAAGATCCAAGATCCAAGTGGCAGTAGACAGACCAAGGTCAGCCAGTCTGTAAGGCTATCGAAGGCCGTACTGTAATCCAGAAGCTGCGTGCACACACACCAGTCCACTGCTTGGTTGACACCCGATTGGGTGACAGGTGATCTGGGGTTGGTGGGTGGGCACCTAGATGATGTCATTACTGTGTCCAAGCACCAGTCTTTCCTGGCATTTCAGGGCTAGAAGTGTTAATGCCACTGGATAAGCATCACTGAGGAAAGCCAAGCAGTGTTTAAAACGGAGAGGGATGATCTCTTGGGTGAGTGATGTGTTGAATATGTCTGTGTACACTCCTGCCAACTGTGAAGCACACGTTGTCAGTACCTTTGGTAGGACGCCATCTGGTCCTGCTGCCTTCTGGGGGTTTACGTTCTGCAGATACTTGCAAACTTCAGAACGTATTACCTGAAGGCTGGTTCACTTATGGAGTGTCTTCCCTAAGTGTTTCTAGGTTTTGATAACACATACATTTTTATTTTGTTCAGAGACACACACACATACATACACACACATGCACGCACACACACACACACACCAAGTATTCCTCTTACTCCAACACTGAACTAAAGCAGGTTTCATTTTATGGGGTCTCATTACAGGACTTTAACGGGCTCCATTTAAGCCAACAAGTGTAGGAGGCCTTTCTGAGACACTCTGACATGTGCCCCCAGGTGCAGGGCTTTGCAGTACGACACTTGTTTCAACGTTCTCTTAATACTGGTAAAAAAAAAAAAAAAAATGGCAGGCTATTGATTCACAAGCAAAAACTCTCTAAAGATAGATGCATATGTGAGTCAGTACTTCCCGGGTCACGGCCGAGTGAGCTCGAGTGTCACACCTCCGCTTTTCCCACACCTCCTGCCCCTCTTACACACACTTACACACACACACACACACACACACACACACACACACACACACGTTGGTCTACAACGGTAAGCCGGAAAAGCAGCATGATTACTCACACGTGTTTTTTTTTTATGTAGCATGGATTCCATACACACATGTGAACATAGCAAAATACACTCAAATAATGAATCACGTTTGTCTGATGGTTCATCCATTCATCCATCTCTCCTCCTGAGCGTACACTTTCATCCTGACAGCAAGGCGTGCTCTGTGCTCACATGATCAGCACTGTGACGTTAATGCAACACCTGAACCGCAACTCCCAACTCAAGAAGACTCTGAAAGGGCTTCTCCTGTGATCCAGGCTAAGTGTCTGTGAATATCAAATTCCTGTAAGAACAATTTGGCAGCTGATTCTAGGTCAGTACTCTGTGTCTAACTCATGCCAAGAGGGGCATGATTATTCCGGGACTTTCTGAGTGTAGGACAGGGCTTGGGGCAACTCTCTCCTTTGGGATTTCATGAAGCACTTCCAGGAAAATGTATCGAGTCAGACCTGAGGAGATTTTCAAAAAGAGCATGCAAGGAATCTTGGGATTTCTGCTTTTGATTCGCAGGATGTAATAATAAAACCATTTGCATGTTGACAGGAAAAGGTGGTGGACCGTGAAGCGTCTGTGAGTCTTTCAGGAGACAGAGGAGGACAGGTGTGGGAGACAGTTTACTGCAGCAGGAGATGAGGGACGGCTCTGTCCTCATTCTAGCCTCCCTCTCACCCTGCTTCAGCTCTGCTTCAGGTAACAGCAGGACACATCAGCCAATCAGTGACGAGGCCACTAAAGGGGCAACAACTCTCACTAGCTGTCTCACTAACAGTCGCTCATCCTCCATCTTTCTCTCTCTCTCTCTCTCTCTCTCTCACACACACACACACACACACACCAAATATCCCAGAACAAACAAACGCAGACCCGTTCGAGTGGACACACCGTGCAGGTGTCCTTGAGACACCTCAGTAAGAACATCAAAGAGGCCAGACCCATTTTAGTATCCTCTCTCTCCGTCTCGTTTTCTTCTTCTCTTGCTCTCTCCATCTCTCTCTCTCTCTCTCTCTGACACAGTTTTGGGTGGGTATGAGGACGTCTGTATTAGCTGGCCCAGCTGAGAAGAGAGTGGGTCTGTTCCCATGGCACCCAGGATTGGTCAGTTCAACATACACAGACAGCAACACCCCAAAGCTACACACACACACACACATGCAGAAAATAACCATGAAAAGTGCACACACACACACACACACACACACACACAGAAAAACCTTGCCCTCGTAGTTAAGGACAAGAACCTACTGCAATCTGCCACTGTTCTACAGCCCTCTCTGCCCAATTCCTCACACTGCAAGGGTTTTCCACTTCTCCATTATCTTAGTTACGCACTTAGCCACACACCCACATACACATATATTACATGCACCAGTCTGAACTGACGCTACCAGCTAGCCATGTCTGCTCACACAAGTCTGAACCAGGTCTGCTGTGGTAATGATGACAGAGATTCAGTTCACAGTACCAGCAGCCGTCTTGCCAAATTAACCTCCTATACAACCCTGACGAAGCCCACCGTGGTTCTCACAACAGCACGCATTCACCTGCGGCATCTGCACCAAAAGTGACTACATTAATAATAAAACTCTATTGCATTTTTGTATATGGATTTTCCTTCCATTTACTGACTCAGGTATATGTACTTCCGTACTATATATACTGTCGTCACATATATAACTGTTGTACTCACTCATTTCATTTAATAGATTATTTATTTCATTTCATATTTCAGGACTTAGCTAGTCATGCCAGCTCAATCACATTTGGTTGTTTTAATTCCAGCGTAATGCAAACAGCTGACAGAGCTTCCGCTCCGCCTATCAAACGCTATCTGGGGCCTGACAGCCCACTTAAGCAGCGCTGTGAGGTGAGGCCAGCTGACTTAAGCAGCGCTGTGAGGTGAGGCCAGCTGACTTAAGCAGCGCTGTGAGGTGAGGCCAGCTGACTTAAGCAGCGCTGTGAGGTGAGGCCAGCTGACTTAAGCAGCGCTGTGAGGTGAGGCCAGCTGACTTAAGCAGCGCTGTGAGGTGAGGCCAGCTGACAGCCCACTTAAGCAGCGCTGTGAGGTGAGGCCAGCTGACTTAAGCAGCGCTGTGAGGTGAGGCCAGCCCACTTAAGCAGCGCTGTGAGGTGAGGCCAGCTGACTTAAGCAGCGCTGTGAGGTGAGGCCAGCTGACTTTCGAACAGCAACTTTAAAGGGACACTGAACCACACGATAGCTTTCTGCTCCAATCGGACGAGAGAGCAGAGATTAGTCATACAGCTCAGTTATCCGTTTCAGTTTGAGGGAGGTGCTTGTGAAAGTGCACCGTAGGCTGAATTTGGAGACGCACAATAAAAAAAAAAAAAAGATTTGTTCAACAAATGCATCTCTCAGAACATCCTGGCTGTTGTATTAGAACATTTGAGGACCATGACAAAGTATTATAATTTGAATGAAAAATAACGAGAAGCTTATTTTGAATCGACAAAAAGGCCAAGATGATCAGATCCAGCCCTGATCACAACATCAAGAGCAAATAGCAGCACAGTAGCAGTAGTGCCAGATAGCCAGCAAATATCAGTTAACAGTGCCATGCCGACCAGCCCACCTGCTGACAGGAACGTCCAGCCCTTTTGTGGAATGAACATGTTGCGTGGGTGGACAGTTACCAGCTCCGCCTCCTTCCCTGCAAACAGCCAATCATAGACAATTGCTACCATCATTTGATAATTTGCTGTTATAGACTATACATCCAAACTTAGTAATCTAGGTACTGCATCATAAAAAAAAAACTTCATACTTCATACATTTCCAGTAATAGAACAGATGCTCCACAATGTAGAGTACAAAATGGGAGACTGGAGAGAGTGATGAATGTGTGTGTGTGTGTGTGTGTGTGTGTTTGTGTATGGAGTCTAAAACACTGTATGGCGATGATTTAGCGCTGCTGCAAAGCAAGAAAAACAAAGAGCCCAGCCAGACCCAGTGAGGAGAGGAACAGAACCGCACCGAGGACAGACGGCCACCGGGGGCAGCAGACGACGACAAGACCAGGGTCGCCACACAGGCAAGAGCGCAGGAGGATAGCGAGGGAGAAAGGAGGCGGGAGATAGAGAGAGCGCTAGCTAAATGGAGCCCTGGGGACCTCCAGAACTGCACAGCCTGGCGCTACTAGGATTTAGCCATCACACAAAGCCAGAGTGGGACGGGCCCGCCGAGCTGGGCATCGGGCCAGCCCGCAGGGACAGCCCGCAGGGACACGCTCGGCCCACTTCCACGCCGGCGTTGTTCTGTTCAGCTGTAACACACACTGATCGCCTTTTCACGCTCACCTACTACAGCTGCAGCTAATAGCCTGCCGCACATTAATACAGTCAAACGTGAGCTGTAAATCTCCACCCTTGGCACCACTGCTGCACCCTGAAGTCAGCTGACTGAGGGGGAGAGTTCTGCACTACGCCAACACTTTGTCAATCTTTTTATGCCTCTGTCATAGTGACCTGGTTTGACGCAAGGGCAGCTGAATGCGTTTAACAGACATCTGTACCATAAATAAACGCGGAAATATAATGTATACACTTGTGAATGTAGCACGAACTAGTATACATACATTTAAACAAACACAAGATTTTTAAAAACAAGCCAAATGATGATATTTCTGGATATGATTTGCTGTGTTCTTTACCTTGAACATATTGCTTCTTGCTGATCTGTATTGGCTGCTTAGGAAGAGCCTGAAAATTCTGCAGAGAGAGAGAGAGAGAAAGAGAGAGAGAGAGAGAGAGATACATTTATTCATTTATCTCCTCTAATTTTTGCATCCCAAGTGCGAGTGCAGAGTGAGTAGAAACACAAAAAGAGATGCTTTAATTCATCTATGGTTCAGCAAAATCAAACTGTACAATTCACATTGGAGGGTTATAATAACTGAATAATGTAATAATGTGCTGATTGATTTTAAGGAAAGGTCAAAGCACGGCAGATGAGAAACATTTCATGTGATTGACTCTGCTCTGACGGCTTGTTATTGATTAAGAAAATGTGTAGTTGATGTTCAAATTGGCTAACATAAGACACACACTGACAGGAAGCTACACGTATGATTATGGCTGCATGCGATGTGTGACATGTTGAGTGTGCTGACCAAAGCTTGCAGTAGTGTGTGAGTGCGTGTGTGTATCTGCCTGTGAGAATGTCGGCTCTGTCTGAGTCCTAGTGCTTTATTACAGCTTCAGACCAGCATGCTGGGAGCAAAGTGATAAACTGCTAAAAGGCTGACCTTTGACACACATTCTCACTCTCAGTTTCTCCCTCTCATTCACACATTTGTGGACGCGTCCTCACAAACAAACACACTCTGTCTCTCTCTTTCACTCACTCACACGCACACACACACACAAACTCACTCACTCACTCATACAAACTCACTCACACATACAAACTCACTCACACACTCTCTTCTACCCTAATTATGTGTATTATATCCACATTTTACAGTGTATTAGGTACATCTATACTACTATACAGAATTACACACCACATTTGGGCTGTTCTGAGGAGAGTCTGGGCTTCCAATGTCTTTCAAGGTTCCATCTACAATAACCTGATCCCTGGTGAGTGTCTGAAACTGAACTGAAATCTAATGCAGTGGGGGTGACAGAAGCTGGACTGGTCAGGCCACACAGTCACATGGCCTTTGGGCTGATCTCAGGTCAGTGTGAGCAGAGGCCCTGCAGTCTGGGTGTGACAAGTGCAATTAGTGTTGGTGAGAGAAAGTGATTATATAAACTGCAGCAGTGGCAGCTTCTGTCTGTATATCTGGGTGTCTGGATCGATCCACAGCAATGCAACCCTGCACAGAGAGAGAGAGGGGGGGGGAGAGAGAGATAGAGAGAGAGGGGACGCAAGGGGAGTAAGGGGAGGGGTTTGAGGGGAGATAGAGAGAGAGAGAGAGAGAGAGAGAGAGGGGACGCAAGGGGAGTAAGGGGAGGGGTTTGAGGGGAGAGAGAGAGAGAGAGAGAGATAGAGAGAGGGAGATAAGGGAGGGGAGAGGGGAGATAGGAGAGAGAGAGAGATAGAGAGAGAGGGGACGCAAGGGGAGTAAGGGGAGGGGTTTGAGGGGAGATAGAGAGAGAGAGAGAGAGATAGAGAGATAGAGAGAGAGGGGACGCAAGGGGTAAGTAAGGGGAGGGGTTTGAGGGGAGAGAGAGAGGGGAGGGAGAGAGGGGTTTGAGGGAGATAGAGAGAGAGAGAGAGGGACGCAAGGGGAGTAAGGGGAGGGGTTTGAGAGAGAGAGAGGAGAGATAGAGAGATAGAGAGAGAGGGGACGCAAGGGGAGTAAGGGGAGGGGTTTGAGGGGAGAGAGAGAGAGAGAGAGAGAGATAGAGAGAGGGGACGCAAGGGAGTAAAGGGAGGGGTTTGAGGGGGAGAGAGAGAGAGAGAGAGATATAGAGAGGGACGCAAGGGGAGAGGGGAGGGGTTTGAGGGGGTTAGAGGGAGAGAGAGAGAGAGAGATAGAGAGGGGGAGAGGGGTAGGGGGAGGGTTTGAGGGGAGAGAGAGAGAGAGAGAGAGAGAGATAGAGAGAGAGGGGACGCAAGGGGAGTAAGGGGAGGGGTTTGAGGGGAGAGAGAGAGAGATAGAGAGATAGAGAGATAGAGAGAGAGGGGACGCAAGGGGAGTAAGGGGAGGGGTTTGAGGGGAGATAGAGAGAGAGAGAGAGATAGAAAGAGAGAGATAGCAGGGAAGAACAGGGGAAAGAAAGGGAGAAAATGGTAGGTGTGCAGAAGGATACAAAATTGGTGCTTTGCTGTGCTCGCTTTCTAATCTGGTTTAATCCAGATGGGCCAGGGCTGTGTGCACACACACACACACACACACACACTCTTACAGTCTCTAGTGTCTGCTGTAGACCCAACATACACTAATCCCTCTCTCTTAGAAGGGCTGAGTCCATCCATATTGTGAGGATGTGTAGGTTGTATTATGATCGTTCGGATTCTCTTTCACTAACACACCTGATCTTTCATAAAACACTCACACTGTCCATCACTCTCTCCACACTGTGACGTTGTGATGAGTGACCACGCCTGGTTCCCCAGGATCAGAGAATGACAGTCTCTAATACCTCCATCACTACGTAAGTGCCAAGCAACTTTCCACTTTGTGTTTCTATGGCATCCTTCATGCATGAGTGCACATGAGTTTGTGTACATAGGATATGGTGTAATGGGTGTGTATTAATGGTGTGTAATGTGTCTGCTCAGCTCTGCTATCTCAGCACTGCAAGGGCATTACATTCAGATCTCACAACACAAGGAAGCAACCTGACTATGTGCATGCACACACACACACACACACGCACGCACGCACCCATGCGCACACAGACACACACACACACACACACACAAATGTGTAGGAACAGGAGTGTTGCCAGGGTGACAGAAGGATGGACTCCACCCTGCAGGCTTCTCCTCCTCAGCATATGCTGCACTATCAACACAATTGGTGTGTAGCACTAATACACACCAACACACTAATACACACCAACACACTAATACACACTAACACACACTGACAAACACACACACACACTCGTGGAAACCTATATTACTGTAATTTGGCATAATGTAAAAAATGTGAAACATCCTGATTAGCCAGAGACTTTATTTGCACTTTATTTCATCCAGTAAGTTTCGTATATTTTCTGCAGTTTTCATATGAAATGTTCTTGGTGCTGGTTCTAGAGTTCACTATAGCGCATCAGCACTTCTGGATATTTCATAAACCCATGGGAAGTGTCTTATTACTTCAACCTCACGGGCCTAATAATCACACACACACACACACACGCGCAATCACACACTAAATATCAATAACTACAATAGCTAAAATAACAGAAAAGCTGTTGGCCCGCGAACAACTGTGTGTGTAAGTACAAGTGTAGTTCGACTGTAGTTGCGGGCGTAGTACGACGGGTGTAGTGACAGTGTGGCTCTGAGTGATGATGTGTGCGTCACAGACGACTCAGATGAAAAGTAAATCTGGGTTCAGCTCTGTGCCCTGTACTCTGTGCCCTGTACTCTGTGCCTTGTACTCTGTGCCTTGTACTCTGTGCCCTGTACTCTGTGCCTTGTACTCTGTGCCCTGTACTCTGTGCCCTGTACTCTGTGCCCTGTACTCTGTGCCCTGTACTCTGTGCCTTGTACTCTGTGCCCTGTACTCTGTGCCCTGTACTCTGTGCCTTGTGCCCTGTTCTCTGTGCCCTGTACTCTGTGCCTTGTACTCTGTGCCCTGTACTCTGTGCCTTGTGCCCTGTTCTCTGTGCCCTGTACTCTGTGCCCTGTACCCTGTTCTCTGTGCCCTGTACTCTGTGCCCTGTTCTCTGTGCCCTGTTCTCTGTGCCCTGTGCTCTGTGCCCTGTGCTCTATACTCTGTACCCTGTACTCTGTGCCTTGTGCCCTGTTCTCTGTGCCCTGTACTCTGTGCCCTGTTCTCTGTGCCCTGTACTCTGTGCTCTATACTCTGTGCCCTGTACTCTGTGCCTTGTGCCCTGTTCTCTGTGCCCTGTACTCTGTGCCCTGTTCTCTGTGCCCTGTACTCTGTGCTCTATACTCTGTGCTCTATACTCTGTGCTCTATACTCTGTACCCTGTACTCTGTGCCCTGTACTCTGTGCCTTGTGCCCTGTTCTCTGTGCCCTGTACTCTGTGCTCTATACTCTGTACCCTGTACTCTGTGCTCTATACTCTGTACCCTGTGCTCTATACCCTGGGCCCTGTAGCCTGTGCCCTGTGCTGACCTCACCCCTCAATTACAGGCTGCTAATCACTCAGACCTGGAAGGAGCATAAATACATCAGTCGTGCTGTTAGCAGTGGAGTAGTTATTGTCAGGCCACATTAAGTGTGAGGACCTCTAAGACGAAGGCCCTAGTCTGGATAATCTGATGGGATTAGCGTAACCCAGCCGGAGCTGCTGGTTCATCAGCGTGAGTGTGTCAGGTGTCTGGCACACGTCAGGCTCACCTAATTACCCACATGCATGTCGCACACTCTCCCTCCCTTCTCGCCTAAGCACGGTTACTATGACAACCGTATCTTCAATAACCCTGACAACGGGGCATATGCTCCACCACCATCCCACAGTGGCAATACACTGGCATTACAACACTGAAACTTGCTGCCTTTCGTTTTTCTGCGGGTGAACAAGCGAGCACACACACACACACACACACACACACACACACACACACACACACACACACACACACACACACAACATAAACATCACACAAATACATGCGCAAGGACGAGCAGTACATGGATACCCAGAAGAGAGACAGTGTGGGTACAGAGGGTGTCATGTCTGTCATCTCAGAGCCGCACCGGGGGGGTTGGCAACGCGCTCCCCCTGACAACTCAAGGACTCGCTGCACAAGTTTGGAAGTAACACCAGCTTTCTAAAAATACACACGATCATTTAACCGCCCCCCCATTACAAGGATAAAATTAGAAAAGTATTATTTTTTTGTTTGTTTTTTGCTTCAATTTTATTTACCTACATATTTTCCTCTGGCCTTAACGGGAGCTTTAATGGCAGCGGGTCAAGCTGATCCCACAGCAGTGGGACAGGCCACTTCACCTTGGTGCTATTTTAAGTCTTTATCAGTTCTCACCAAGTCTTAAAGTATATTTAATAGCATTGTTGTGTTGTAAAGTAAACCCTGACCCAGGTATTCTACATTACATTAGCATGTATTAAATATTTGTGACTGTAATGACTTTTCTTGCTTTTATCTGTTAAGTAGGGTTTTCTCAGTATATATTTGAGTATATCTGTGACTGTATCTAATAATATCTTTGCTTAAAGTTTCTTCCTGATTTTAGCCTAAACTAACTAGCTAGAGATTTTGTTCTGAGTAAAACAATGAAGCACTTTTTGTAAGTCGCTCTGGATAAGGGCGTCTGCTAAATGCCGTAAATGTAAATGTAAATGTAAATGTATTCTCAGGCAGGACCATCATTATGTGTTAATATACTTTTGGCCTGTGGAATATACATGGTTAAAGGGTTCACTGGTTACTGTACACTGTTGCAAAAACATGGATATCGTTTTTTCGACAAAATAATACTAGTTATATATATAAGTCAGATATCTAACACGTGTCACCTTCGAGTGAACCACATATATCATACAAACAAATACAGCTGTTAATCCCTGTGTGGGGGATTTTCAAATGAAACATTAATGAAGTACGACACATCCACTCAACCCCTAATTGGCACACACACACACACACACACACGTACATGCACACACACACACACACACACACACACACACACACACACATGCTCGCACACACACACACACACACACACACACACACACACACACACACACACACACACACACACACACACACACGTACATGCTCGCACACACACACACACACACACACACACACACACACACACACACACACACACACACACACACACACACACACACACACACACACACACACACACACACACACACACACACATGCTCGCACACACACACACACACACACACACACACACACACGGAAAACCTGTGGCAACAATCAGTGAAGCACCGTGCTGATTGTGAGCAGCTAGCTGTCCTGGGGAGCAGCGTCTTGTTGTGTCTCCGTTGTTTTTGTTGTGCCATCTTGTAGAAGCACAATGACACCTTTGCCCTTCCAGAGGGCTGAACCCTGGTTTAAGGCCTCCATGCTTCTAGGATTAGTATTAAGATAAGCTAAACAAGGTGTAAACATCACTGATCATGTGCAGTGATGACACACACACACACCTATTGACAGTTTTCTCACCAATACCATTTGTCAGCAACAGCCTTTATCTAAATAAAGAAATGAAAAAGGAAACAAGGAAATTATGACAACTTTCCATACTTCAGATGTGCCACTCCAAATAATTAGTGGAAATTGCAACATTACACTGAAACTCCTCAGCAATTCATAAAACCAGTAGCAATCTGTTTCTTTACATTTGAATGAATAAACACTTTTGAAAGATTCTTAAGAGGTACTTCAGGAACTCTGAATGGTAGAGGAGATGCCTAAATAAGTCCCACCACCTGCGAACACGTGACAGGACTAGGACATACACTGCTGATAGCGACGAGCCTCAGAGCATTACACTGTGTTGATGTTAACAGAGCATTGCAGAAAACGTCTCTCTGATGAATACAACAGAGACAGCAGGGAAAGGGCTGAGTTTATAACAACACAAACAGAGACACAGGTCTACCCAAGGCAAGTGTGTGTGTGTGTGTGTGTGTGTGTGTGTGTGTGTGTGTGAAACATGTTTTGTGGCAGTGTGGGCAAGGATAAGAGTGTGTGCAAATATGTTTGAGAGAGAGTGAGCATGTGTGTAATCCTAAGGGAACGCTCACAGGCACACTTCTCTTCTGCCAGTGAATCGACTTGACTGAACCAAGTTAATGATGCATCACTAGAATGATAACACACACACCTACTCATTAGCACCAAACCTCCCACCCATTAACAAACCATCCAACCAACCAGACACGCACACACGCATCTGCTCATTAGCACCAAACCTCCCACCAACCAACCAACCAATCACATGCAAGCACGCGCGCACACACACACACACACCTCTTTCCCTGCCCTCTTCCCACTCGCAGTACAATCACATCCCTTCTGTGCTGGATGTAATTAATCAAGCGTCACATTACACTGTCTTCAGGGCAACTAACAGACAATGACACAATGACTCATGCGCTGCCTCCAGACACAAACCATAGAGCAGAACGGTTAAAGTACATCTACTGGCACCGCTGTGCGTCCTCCGCTCTGCCCATTACACTGTGCTGAAAGGACAAGTGGCACACGGATACTTATGTGCGCTGCAGCTGATTAAGAATATAGAGCCCATACAGGCACGTGGTTTTGGGAAGCCACTAGACTGAACAGAGCGTCTTGCCTTCAGGTCAGTAGGCTGCATGCAGAAGGGCCAAGTGCAGGCGCAGTGAAGCTGCCCCAATACAACCATCTCTGTTTGATGTGAACAATTAATTATTATTTTAGATATTTTAAACTGTATTCAGGCACCACTGACACTGAAAGGGCAAAGGTCATCTCTTCCCCTTCATCCCTGGAGCTTTAGTGAAGATGCATTTTATTATGGGAGTTGTTTTCATATATTATCTTTTTATGCAGTAAAGGATGTAATGATTTATTATTCCACAATTCTAATTCAAATTCAACTTGTTTCCTTCCTAAATGCATAAAAATAAATATGGCTATCTACCTCTTCTTTTTCATTCACTATTTTAATAACCCTATATAAGGCCAGTCATGTCCAATCAAAGTTCACCCACCAGACATTTCAGTCTGACCTATTTCTAATTGCTTTATTATTTTTCATTCTCTCTCCCCTCCCACTATTATGTTAAATCTAGAGATGTCAAATCCTATATGAAACAAAAAGAACCATTTTTTTTCTCTTTTTAATAGTTTTCAAACTGCAAAAGCGTACGGCTATATAACAACTCAATAACACTTCTCAATATGTGGGTCTGCGGAGGCAAAAATGGCCAGTGTAGCTGTAGGCTCGATGACCTCAGAAAGAAAAGCGATTCTGATACCCCGGAGACTATTTACAACCTCTGTTTACTATAGAACGGTGCTCACAGAGCAGGACAGAGGGAACACTTAGTCACACGTAGCTCGGCATGTACTCCTAAGCCTGTTTGATTCATGCTATTCAGTTAGCTGGACAAATGTTGCTGTTGCTTGCGAGCATATTTTATCATGAACAATATGGTGATACAGTTGAGGATACAGTAGTTCAGAGTTCAGAGGACTCTGACTGGGGTGTGAGAGTTGAGTTTATTGCCTTCTTGAGGAATCACCCCCTTCCTCATTAGTTTGCTTTTAACCTGCTTAAAAGGTCTAAAGGTGAAGCAGGACGTACCGTCTACGGTTGACTTAGGTTGACTTAAACTTGCAAGAACGTGCATCCTGCATGGGTATACTGAGTCATGCCCCTGCATTAGGCCTGTCCAATACCAGCCTACCCTCCCACCCCTGCACGGGGTCATGGCAGGGGCACTGGCCCAGCGGCTCTGCTGTTCTCTGTGCCTTCACTGAGAAACCTTTGGTAATGGGGCACATGGACTTCCTGCTCGATTATGCACTGTGGTTGCTGCTCTTATTTTGGTACAGGAAGCTGAGAAAAGAGTGAGAAAAGAGTGAGAAAAGAGTGAGAAAAGAGTGAGAAAAGAGTGCTTTCGCATTATCTCGCACTGCATACTAGTCATCAGGTCACCGCAGCGCTAAGTACATCCGACACGCACCACGCGGCAGCGTTACGCACCACGCGGCAGCTCAGTGGCGCTGCGGTTATGAAAACATTGCGACGTGCGCTGGTAATTTGACTAGTAAACCCTTTTTTCTGCAGGCTCTCCCAGATTCTGCCCCCACAGAAACCCGACGGCGATCCTCGCAAAGTCAGCGCTGTGTGCGTGTTGCATCCACCCCCCATGGAGCAGGACTCACATATGTTTGTTAACGCCCCAATGCAAGTGAAGGCTCACACCTATGTGGCTATGCTGTGTGCGCACGGCCAAACCGAGCCAACACTCTGCCCTACTCCTGCGACCCGGCCAAGTTTCTGATTGCTCCAATTCATGCATGAACTCTGTAAGAGGGCCGTCCTGTCACTATTTCACGTCGCCCAAGACGAATCCGC
Source organism: Brachyhypopomus occidentalis (assembly GCA_020368025.1). NCBI lineage: Eukaryota > Metazoa > Chordata > Actinopteri > Gymnotiformes > Hypopomidae > Brachyhypopomus > Brachyhypopomus occidentalis. The sequence continues at coordinate 658,094 of JAGXOD010000057.1, forward strand.
TCACAGATTTAAGGGTTTAAGGCGCCAGACGGCAAGTCCGTATCTCACTCTATCCTGGTTGCTTTCTTACTGCAGGCACACGTGCTCTCCAGTCATTTAGCAATCGTGAAAGTAAAGGGACGCGATACCTCAGCGGTGCGCAACGCAGCAGTGGGTGACTAGCTGATTCAGCAGCGAGCTACGCTGCCAAAGAGCACTCAGTCTGCTCCTATCTGACTGAGAATAGCTGCATGTATTCCCTGTTTTCACATGAGCTCTGTGATGCTTTCACTGACCTTGTTGTCTGTGTCAGGCAAGGATAAGGGCATTTTGGGACTCGCTGTAACAAGGGTGCAGGCAAGTTGATGGGATGCCCACAAGGCTAGCCTGTCCTGCCTAAATCCTGTCTCCCTTTTCCCATGCATCATTTTCATAGTCTCATGTTGCACAAAGGGGGTTGTAGAGAACATTGAAAATTGGTGTGTTTTCAAATGGATATTTGGAAAACAACAAATCTAGTCTTTGAATCATTTTTGAAATTGTGCACAAAATAATGTGGCGATAAAAACAGCATTGACGTTCTCCAACCTCCAGAGGCCCCTCGTTCAGTCTACGCAAATTGATTTCACACACATGCCCACATGAAGGCCTTTCAAATGAATGCAGCTACTGATCGATTTTTGACATTTTCTATCTCTGGTATTGTAAAGAGCTCGAGCAGTTTGCAAGTGACTCTGAGGCAGTCAGCATGCGTATCAGGACACGCAGGTCTGCGTCCATGGCCGTCTCTCAAAACATCGGCACGGAGTTGAAGTATCGCAGGGTCTTGTTAAAAAGTGACCGGAGGCGGGTGACTGTGGGATCAACCGAAGGTTAGCTGCAGTAACATGGACGCTGTCCCGGACTGGTGTGGAGAAGAGGGCGCTGGGCTATAAAGCGAAGTGATCAATTCACCAGCCAGTTCTCCACCCAATTCTCCACCCTGATCTCCACCCTCACCCATCATCAAGAAGCAACTGAAATGAATTTACTCAGGCGGGCAGCGTTGGGAGTTACGCTTTGCGATAGGTGGAGTTCAGAGTTGAGCCACTGTTCCTCTGCGTTGAGAGGAGCCGGTGGAGGTGGCTCGGACATCTCATAACGATGTCTCCTGGCCACCCCCACCCGAGGTACCCCAGGCGTAGCCCACCTGGAGGAAGCCTTGGTGTAGACCCAAGACCTGCTGGAGGTACTAATCTTCTGGCTAGCCCGAGAACACCTGACATCCCCCAAGAGAAGCTGGAGGCGACTGAGTGACTGAGGACACACACACCTCCTTTTATTATTTTACATTTACATTTTACATTTACATTTACGGCATTTAGCAGACGCCCTTATCCAGAGCGACTTACAAAAAGTGCTTCATTGTTTTACTCAGAACAAAATCTCTAGCTAGTTAGTATAGGCTAAAATCAGGAAGAAACTTTTAAGCAAAGATATTATTAGATACAGTCAGTATGGACGCCTAGATATACTCAAATATATACTGAGAAAACCCTACTTAACAGATAAAAGCAAGAAAAGTCATTACAGTCACAAATATTTAATACATGCTAGTGTAGTAAAATTTAATTTAAGTGCTCTTGAAACAGATGTGTCTTCAGTCTTCGCTTAAAAACAGCAAGAGACTCTGCCATTCGGACACTCAGTGGAAGTTCGTTCCACCACTGAGGTGCCAGAACTGAAAAAAGTCTGGATGCATGTTTTCCGCATGTCCTGAGAGATGGTGGGTCAAGCCGAGCTGTGCTTGAAGCTCGAAGAGCTCTGGGTACAGATCGGGATTTGACCATTGCCACCATGTATGGAGGTGCTGGTCCATTCTTAGCCTTGTAGGCCAGCATCAGGGTTTTATTTTTGTTCTTTGCTCACCCTATTGCCACTGCAACCCTGAAATGGACTAAGATGAGATTTAGATGGTGAGGGCCACACAATAGTTGCACCCATAACAGCACAGCTGGAACGATTAAGGAACAGCTGATACGTATTTCATATATTTGAGCGTAAGATTAAGTCGTATCCCATGCATTACACATTTCATTCGAGTTCAGCTCTGCATTTACATCTTCTTTCATACGTACAATGTTCATTGCAGAACTTCAATACTTCCACACTAATTTAAGCAAAATGCATATATTTTTCTCACTGATAAGACAGCTCATATTTTTGGTGATGGAAAGCAGATTAGCACAACAGTCCCCTGTGTCTGTCTTACACACAGTGCTGTGCGTGTCTTTGTCCCCATGGTCTACTGCCATGTCGCCATGAGCCAACGTTCAGAGGAGGAGCCTGTTCTACTGACAGCCCAAACGCGTCTGCACTGTGGTGTCTGCAGTTCTGTTTTAGTGCGGGACGGGAGCAGGCAAAGATGGACTCAGGGGCACGAGGAATGTGGGGTAAAATCACACAAGGCAAGATGAAGAGAGAGAATGCGTTTCGATGCAGCGGCCGCTCCGAGGTCCCGGTGCTTACACTGAGGCCCCGGGGGAACGTATTTCGTCGCCTTGTACTTGTACATTGTGATGATAAATAAACATTCCTTCCTTGATCCTTGAAAGTGACTGAAATAACAGGTGTGAAGGACATAGACAGTTGCGAGAGAGCAAATCAAATCAAGAGAGTGAAAAAAAGAAGCTACAAATACACATCTGATATGGAGCAAAGGCAGTGTGTCTCTAATGAACAATCAGTGTGTCTCTAATGAACAATCAGTGTGTCTCTAATGAACAATCAGTGTGTCTCTCTAGCTGTCTTCCTTTATCACTCTGTTACAAACACAAACACAACAACGTTTTTCATTCACTATACTGAATTAAGGTGAGTTATCAACGCCTCCTTTATTTACACACACACACACACACACACACATACACACACACACATTCTCTTTGTTCTTACTTTTTGTTTGTATCACTACAAAGAGACCTCACCTTAATCTCTGGAACCATTCACACATTTTTTGTCACTTACAGATCAAAGCTACGAATAGATTTTTTTTTATTCAAAAGGACTTTTGCTAATGGTAACCATTAAAATGTAATTTCAGAACCTGGTCACAATATCGAATGATGTTTTTTTTATTTAAAGAAGATTTTAATGAGGGTTTCAGAAAAAAAACAGGTACCAGTAGCAATTGTTTATATACCCTCAAACATCTTATTCTAACACACAGTTAAAGGTAGTGTGGTATGAATTAACATCCAGCACTGTTTCAGGTATTTAATTCCAAAGTGCATACCAGTGCAGTGATGGCTTAGCCATTAATCAGTACATCAGACCAACATCGGCTGCTCCAAGCACTGAGTGACAGAATTATGAATGGAATGCATAATGGAAGGAGTACAGATCAATAGGCGTGTGTGTGTGTGTGTGTGTGTGTGTGTGTGCATTGCCCTGTTAGTATAGTGCCTAAGATTATTCCTATCTGTTCCAACACATGCAAGCATACATGAACACACGCACATATCAAAACTGATCAAAACTAGAACTCCAAAGTGATATCTTACCATGGTAAGAGAGGGGAAAAAGACAGAGGGCAGAGGTGAAAGCTTTCAGAAGGTTATGAATAAATAAATGGAACTAAATGGAACTGAATAGGTAAGAAGAGAAAGAGTGATTGAGTGAATGCATGAATGAATTAATTAAACGTATTCAGACACAATATATTGAATACACAGTGCAACTGAGTCTATAAAACAAACACAGAACAAAATCAAAGAGTAAGAGAGCTTATAAAAGTCCACAAGTGAGTGACAGTGAAACAGTGAGCAACAGAACAGCCTTCACACTGTCTGAAATACACCAAATAAATGCCACTCAGTGTCAAAGCACATTAACCGTGAGCGTCTGTGAATGTTCACCACAGAGATCCAGTCTGAGTTACACAGTCTAGTACTGAGGCAGTAGGGTGATAGAGTGATTCAGCAATATAGACAGACATTCACGTCTACTACAATGGCCGTGGTACACATGACCCACATCCACAGAATCACTCCAGTACATCCCTCACATATGCACTACTTTCATCTCCCACACGTCCCTCATTGTGTCGCAATGTTCTGCTCTGCTCTGGGTGTCTGTCTGCTGATTTATGCATATATCAGCACAGCTATTTCTGGTTTCACAAAGCTGCTCACACTATGACTGAAGAACTTCAACACACACCTACGTGTGTGTGCACACATGCGCTCACACACACACGCGCGCTCACACACACACACGCTCATTTAGGCTTTCTCCAACAAGTCTTTGTGTGTTCTCTGAAATGGCTTGAAAGGGTGTATGCATGTGTGCGAGGGAGAGATGGAGTGAGGTATCTACAAACACAGGCCTACGTCGGTTTATTCAGCCACGCTGCAGCAGACAGCTTAGCGTGTGCATGTGTGAGACAACGCGCCAAAAGACAGTAGGTCGCGAAAGAGGAGGAGACAGTCCGCACCGGATCCTGAGCAAGAGAGCGAGAGTAAGGTGTGTGGAAGACAGAAAGGAGGAGAAGAGAAATAATGAAGAGATGACACAGAACAGACAGAAGGAGGAGACAGAAAAGTGAAAATGTGAATGGGATGGAGGAATGATATGATGAATGCTTGTTAAAGAAGCCCAGGACACGAGACAGTGAGAAAAGAGGTGTGAGGAGAAGGAAAACAGCAGAGGAGAGGAGGAGACGAGCAAGGCCCTCACCGGATGCCTGGCAGACAGTCTGCCGGTCACCGCACTCGTCTGGTTCCATGTGGAAGAGATGAACGTCTGAGAGAAACACGCAGGATCAGAGAGTGAGAGATCTACATTTAAAGTATATGGCTGAAGCTTTGTATCCAAGAGAGACTTATAGCTTTATCAGTATGACGGTACATGTACTTGAGGGACCCAGAGCCAAGACTATGGATAACACCTTGGTGTTCCTGCTCTACAAGGGGAGATGCAGGAGAGTCTTTACATGTGGCGGTAGGTAAAGTAGGTTCACACACACCGAGATGTGCCTTAACTCCAGCATACATCCTTTTCAGTTCTGAATTATGATTAAATTATATGCCTATATCAGTGGTCATTAAATCAAACACTACACATAATATTAATTAATTCATTAGTTAATATTAAGAACACTGATCTGGTGATTACGAGCTAGTGCTATTTATGATTTTATTTTTATGGTAAATGTCGGGTCAAATCTCAATGCTAACAATGATTGTTGTCCAGGAATATCAAAACACTACCGAGAATGATGGATATCTTCAACGAACCCACCTTAGTCATACGAGACAGAACCCCATCCACAAAAGTAGACTTGATCTTGTGCGCCTGTTGAGGAGAAACAGAAAACCTGGTGATGGTGGACATAAGAGGACCTGCCATTATACAGCTGGTGCGGTGAGCGCGACATGTCCCAGCCACTCGGCGACGCTTGCTGCTCTACACCAGACACGACTCACTGCAGTAGTCTGCGTGTACAAGGTCGCAGTGACAGTGGGAATAGGGTTGAGCTGCACGGTAGACGACTCCCAAGGGAACAATAATATCTGTTAACAACTCGCTAATGTTGATTGGGTGTCTGATCTTGTAATCTAACACAGCTGCTCTTGTGATGAGTTTGCTCAAATACATTTCAATAATGAAAAAAGGAAAAAAAATTAATCAAGTCTACTCCAGACTTCTGTAGACGTTTACACTAATACTACTGAAGCTAAAACGTACGTATGCTAGCTACTTCCTGTTTTGTTTATGGGCCTAGACTGCATGATCTAGCAAGAGCACCATGAGGTAGTAACTGCTCCTTTGCTGCGGTAAAAATACACAGGAAGCATATGTTCTGTGTGCATTAGTGCATTGGGTAGTGTGAAAGACACACACACACACTCACACACACACCTGTCTGTATTGCAGAATGATTTTGGGCAAGGGGTGCAGGTCCTGGAGCTGGAGAAGCTGTAGGAGAAGTGAGATCACAAGCGAAAGGTGAGGGCGGGGGAGGGGTTCTGTTCAGCACCTGCACTGTCATCATCGTACTGCTTTGGCAATCTCAGTCATAAACCTATACGCAGGCAAACAAGCTAAATCACATGAAGCCGCTTCCTGCGTCAGTGCTCATGACTGTGGCACTTCATGGTGTCATGGTGGTGCTGCCCAGGCATCAGATGAAAGGCATCGGACATATGTGGCAAAATCAGATTGTCTTATGCTGAAGTACCGAAGCCAAAATAACGATATAAATAAACAACAAACAAATAAATAACAACAAAAACAAACTTGCAAGTTGCTGAGCGGCCATTAAATCATGCACATAAATAAATTAATTGATTGATTACAATTTGGATTTGGTGTTTGTTTATTGTGTGTTATGGAGCAGATTGTTGCTATACAAGACAAATACAAATACACTGGGAGGGGGGAGTTACCACAGCCTCCGAGGTGGACTGCTGTTTAAGGACAGTTTTGGGCAGGTTCTTCTTCTCACAGCGCTCATGCAGATGTAACCTGTCAAACAGCACCTGACAACAGCAGAGCATTTCAGTCTGAATGTGGAGATGTGCACATTACTCTCTACAGGTAAACGTCGCCATGAACATAAGCACAGCTGACCATGGCTCGCCACTGCCACACACACACACACACACACACACACACACACACCTGTCGAAGTTGAGCACTGCTGGACACCAGGAACTGCTGACCTGCAGCCTGATGAGCCTCCTGCTCCAATTGTTTCATCTTAGTCTGGATGTGAGAGAGAGAGAGAGAGAGAGAAAGAAAAAGACAGAGAAAGAGAGAAAGAGTAAAAGAAAGAGAAGGAAGGAGGTAAAGAGAGACTGAACGAGTCGGGCCAAGTTGAAGCATGTTTACAGAAGCGAAAAGCACACACAAATGCACAGATGCATGAGTGACTGTGTGTGAGAGAAATGTTGCTGCAGTAATGATCCCTGCTACAGGAGTCAAACACTCCTTTCTATTTATATCCTACTGCGCGTGCATGTTGCGTAGAGCCTTCTCCAAGGTTCTGGAATAGCAAGCCACGTCCTTTTACTTTTGCTATACAAACAAAGACATTTGTGTTGGAGATAAAGTATGGATGAGATATGAACTAGAAATCCAGCTTTTATTTGTACGTGTGTTAAACAACAGCTTTGTTTGAACTCACCAATATTTTTAAGTGAGCAAAAAAACAATCTTTAAGTGAGCAAAAATGTGTCTGACAGGTATTTATTGTTCCCCAGATATACCCTGTTCATCTGTTGTTAAAAAGGTGGTCCTGAATGAAGAGAATTGTGGGCAAAAGCAAGACACAGTGAAGCTGAGAAAGGGGGAACAAATCGATCGGAGACCTTACACAAGCGCTGAGCAATGGAGACCTTACACAAGCGCTGAGCAATGGAGACCTTACACAAGCGCTGAGCAATGGAGACCTTACACAAGCACTGAGCAATGGAGACCTTACACAAGCGCTGAGCAATGGAGACCTTACACAAGCGCTGAGCAATGGAGACCTTACACAAGCGCTGAGCAATGGAGACCTTACAGAAGCGCTGAGCAATGGAGACCTTACACAAGCGCTGAGCAATGGAGACCTTACACAAGCGCTGAGCAATGGAGACCTTACACAAGCGCTGAGCAATGGAGACCTTACACAAGCGCTGAGCAATGGAGACCTTACACAAGCGCTGAGCAATGGAGACCTTACACAAGCGCTGAGCAATGGAGACCTTACACAAGCGCTGAGCAATGCTAGGACAACAATTTGGAGTGTCTGGAAAAAGAAACCAGTGGTCTACTAACAACCAGTCACTGTATCGGACCACTAAGGATAACAAAAACAGCTGATGACAGAACTGTGAAAGCTGTGAGGAACCCTTCCCCCCAAAACAGCAGTACATGACATCACCAGCAACCTCCACATGACAGACGTGAAGGTCTCAGTCCACCGTTCGGAGAAGGCCACACCACAAGATGCAAAACCAGTCGTCCAAGCTCTAAGAATCCGACAGCCACATTGGAAATTGCAAGGCAATACAACAATGAGCCAAATGGTTCTGGGGTGTTTCATGCATTGATTAATCTCTGCTAAAACCCAGATTAATCTCTGCTAAAGTGATGGACAAGCCAGAGTATGGAGAAAGAAAGGACCAGCCCTTGATCCTACACCACAGGAGGTCATGGGTCAGGCTAAGGAACGGAAGGGTCATGGCCCAGGCCCGACTAGCTGCTCATGGAATGGGCTCACTCACCTATGCTGAGGATGCAGAATGAACTCAGAAGTCGGCCTTTCAGTTTGCAGAAAAGTGCATCCAAACCAGTGAAGAGGAACTTAATCACGTAGCAAGACAATGACCCAAAACACACCACTAACACAACAGAGGACAGAATTTGGGAGGAAAAATGGAGCCTTATAAACTGGCCAAGTAATTCAACAGACCGTAACCCTACAAAGCATGTATTTCACTTCCTTCACTGTATAAGGTTGGCCAGGTACTGTACCACAGTCATATTTTCCCCTCAATTACAAATGTCTTCAGTGTAAAATCGGTGTTGCCATTCCTTTAGTTTCGCAGGAGACTGAAAGTATATAGAAAAAAAGATTAGCTGCTTTATGATCTGATATTTTTTTTTTTGTTTAATCATTATGAAATGATCAGTCTGAGAAGAGGTTGATTTGTTCACTTGCTCACTTACAAACACACACAAACAAGCACATACACACACTCTCTCTCTCTATTACCCCAAGCATCTCTGAGGTCTTCTTTAAGGTCTTTTTATCCACATATATCTTGTGGCTCTCCATAGCTGATATGAGAGAGAGAGAGAGAGTCAGAGAGAGAGAGAGCACTTAGGATTACTCAGAGAAATTGAAAATGCGGGCAGGCCTCTGATTATTAATGGATTTCTTAATAGATATTCTGGTAATGAAGATGAATGGACACGATGCTAAGCGTGACTGATATGTTCTTAGTGGACTGGATCTTACTTCAGATATACTTTTAGATCTCGAGTAACGGCTCTAATAAAATAACTCATGTGTTTATTAACCTGAGTACCTGATAATAGTGGAATCATCTTCATTTCCATGCAGAAGTACAGCTTCAACAGGTCTTGTGTCTACAGAGGGAGCAAACCGTGTTTGTACAGTTGTGTGTGTTTGAGACAACTGCGTTCTTATATACAGGCTTTCTTCTAGTAAAGGGGATGAACCTGCAACTTGTTCCGAAGCTCCACCATTAACCTATGAAGGTGAGACAGACTGGAGACAACATGGGTCACCTAGAAGAAAAAAGACACTCACTCACACACACACACACACACTCACTCACACAGGTTATGCAGGTTGTCATAGCAGGCACAGGTTTCTGCGTGTGTTTGTGTATTTGTGTGTTGACCTTCTTGAGTGCAGGCTGTGGAGTGTGTTTGGCCAGGTGAGAGCAGTGCTTGTTGAGGAGGTCCTGGAAGCAGGAGGCTGAATCAGCAGGGTCCAGTAACCAGGACGCTACCTGAGGATCCATCACCTGACAGCTGCTCACTGCACAGAAGGGCACATTCATCAGCCCCACTGTACAACACTCACACACTGTCTTACTACAGCAGTGGCCCAGGAGCACTGGGACTGTGGCATAGTCAGGGTGCAATGACCAATCACGCTGTACAATAAATATCAGTAATCCAGTCACACAACACAAGTAATTGTTGTTCATGAATGATAATGCAAAACACTGGCACACCACATATGATATATAGTGACCAGTGTAAAAATAGTATTCTGCACTACAGTGTTCCAGCCATGGTCCACAGTTACTGGTATAAAGGATCTACAGCTGGTGTGTAGAACATCTAGTAACATCTTGCCTTGCTTCCAGCTCAGATCTCCGCTGAAGTGTGTGAGTGCAGTCCTGAGCAGGTGTTTGGCTTTGTAGCACACTAAACTCTGAACTCCACATACCATCTGAAGAAGCATCTCTCTGTAACATACAGTTTTTCCACATGATCTCTAAAAGCATCAACAAGTCACACTGACGGTGCTGTAGTACTGCTGGGATGCTTATGGACACCGGGCACAGGGCACTCTTCTTCTCCCACGCAGACACATACCTGGTGAACAGATCCTGGTTAAGTTGTGGGTCTCGTTGGGCCCATACAGGCCGATGCTCCAGTCTCAGAAACAGGAGTCTCTCCTCAGCAGTTCCACTCTCTTCCAGGCTTACGGAGTCGAGACTCTTCTTGAGAAGAACCAGGAACCCACACACGGCAGGGGTGGACTTCTGCAGACAGGGACAATGACACACACACACACACACACACACATTTGTTCTGGGCCCAAAGGTTTCAAGTCTTTGCAGAATTGACAAAATGATCATTAAGGCATTTGTGGCCATTACTTGCCTTTACAGACACATTCACAGACAAATAGACGCAGGACTAGAGGACTACATGCTTTGTGAAAGCAAACGGTAGTAGCAAACGATACAGTAGACTCGGCTGAACCTTATGGTCTACAGTGAGGTCTGAAAATCACCACCGTTACACTCCTGCAAGTGTGATTCCCAGCCTACCTGCACAGGGTCCAACTGTGTGCTTCCGTCCAGATACACCATGGTAGCTACCAGTGCCCCTGCTCTCCCAGCTTCCTCCAACATGCACCTCCTCTCCTCCCGTGAAAGACGGCTGACGTCACAAATCCGGGGGTCAGAGGTCAAGGCCAGGGTGAATTTGGACGTTGCTGATGTCATGTCCCCTTCAGTGTTTTCGTCTAGGTTTAACCGGCTGTCTTTCACTTCTGAGGGAAAGCGCCTCCGTTTGGAAGGTGTGGGGACGCTGGCGTGGAGCTCTGTGCTGTGTTCTTGTGTCCACCGCTCTCTCGGGGGCGGTGGTCTCTCCACTGGCCTCTTTCCCCCAGACCGAGCGTGTTTCACTGGGTTTAGAGGCCTCGTACTCCCCCCCTGCTGTGTGTGGTGACAAACGTGCACTTCAGAAGATGAAGAGTAGCGTGAGAATTTTGGAGCGCTGGCTGCCTGTTTGGGACCAACCCCTGGGGACAGAGCACTTCTGCAGTGTCCCTGTGCTGCTCGTGGGGGCTCCCATTTTACAGGTCGTTTGGGGGGGGAGACAACTTTGGTCAGACTTTCTGTATTAGAACTCCCTGTAGACGCCTGTAAAATGATCCATATGGACTGAGTCAGTATATCAGTGAGCTTTAGTGTGTAAGAGAGACAAGACAGAAATAAAACGTTTAAAACGTAAAACAATTTAAGAAAAATCTGAACGGCGAGTGAGAGTAACACAGGAAAAGATTTCAATTTAAAGTAGGACTTAAATTACTTATTTCAGACTGATGTTTTCTGTTCATGCATCAAAAGCTATTAACATTATACTGTCACGAACAGCTTTGAAATTATTATTAACATCATGCTAAAACATCTCCCTGCATTGCCATCCCATTTAGTTCTGTAAAAAGTGTAAATTAGATGGATCTGTATAATCTATAATTTAATGATTCTCATTTAAAGATTACCATCTCAAAAGCTATTTTTTTTGTCCCTAAGAGATTAAGGCAAAAGAAAACCACCCAGTATTCACAGTGGACTGTGCAACCTCTAAGTTCAAGTTCCCAAGTAGCAGCTTAGAACCTCATGCATGTCAAACTAGAAACTTACGCATTGATATGTGCATTCAAAGTACTGCTGGCCTTCTTGAGCAAGAAGTATAAGAGAGATTTGGACCGATCCCCACACCAGTCAGTTATTTTCAGCAAATATTCATATATTAATAAAATCAAAAAGCAAATTTCCATTGAGCATTACTGCATGCTGTCTAAACAGACCTGTACTCTGAGCTTTAGTCTCCTGAACAAGCATTTTGTTTCTTCACATCACCTGCAGACATCTGCATGTTTCCATTATTCATTAGGCTGATTCACCTTGAGCGGACTTCACATAAGTCCAGAGATCACTCTGATCACAACTTTCATTTAGCAGTGATCTCACGTGATGAACAGATACTACATGTGTTGAATTAGTACATAGATATGTTGAATAGCCTGTTATGCTGACTTATGTACATGTGCATTCATGCATCTGCAGGTGTGGGTGTGAATGAACTGATGCCAGAGCATGTAAAACTGAGTCAGATGTTTTTATTTAAATCTTGTCCTTAGAAAAAGTCTCAAGAAAAAAAATATATTCTTTTGGGGTATTTACATTATATAAAGGAACTATATGATTCTGCAGAAACTGGAGGCTACTGGTACACTGAGGCACTTTGACTATTATACATTCATCAGCTCAGAAAGAACACCCCCATAACGCACTGCAGTATTGCTGATGGCTGCAGTATGGTCTGTTCTCCATATGAATAATGCAGAGGTCAACAGCTACTTTAACTGCTCCCATATGAGCCATTTCTACCCAAGTGGCATTCCTGAACAGCTTTAAGATGCTTCATACGTGTGACTGACGTATACGTGCATACCCTCACATGCACGCACCATGCACGTAACACAAACTACCGGTGTCATCACATTCTCACGGGCTGTTCAGGAAGATCAAATGATTCAGCTACTTCTGGCTTTGCTGTTGATATGTCTGTTTACAGGGCGTCTGTACTTAGGTTTGACTTATTAAGCATTAGTAGCAGTTTCTCTTGGACATCCTGGTGTAAAGTCTCCTTTACCTGTGACGGGACCTGGGGGTTGTGATGCACTGTTGGAACGGCAGGAGACGTCCTGTGCTCTGTCTCCGCAGTACTCTCCTCAGAAGCCAACCGGACATTTGTCCAATTTGTGCGAGGCATATAAAAGCCTATATGGAGAATACAAGGGCACCAACACATGCAGATGTAACACATCTTGGTTGATCCCAGAGCTTTTCAATTAATTTCTGCATGACTGATTGTAGCTAAATCAGTTCAATCAGCTTAATACATCGTTGCCTGGATGTACAGCCTCTGGGCCACTGTGTGCATGGATGAGACAGAACACTCACTCCACCACCCATATAAAGAAGAACATGACTTTGCTGCAGCGGAGAGCAGAATTGTTCTGTTCTTTACCAACAACTCCCTTGATCAACATTATTCCAGAACATACTAAAGAGCACTGACGGCACAATGATCAAAACAGATTACAGGTAAGACATATCAAGATTTATAGAAGTAATCTCTTTAAATGAAATCACATGTATTAAGAATTCAGAATTTGACCATAAGATACATTTATGAAGAGTATTAAACGTGGTTAAAAGGCAAATTTAGCTTGCACAAGAGATTTAAGTAGGGGTTATAGCTCTCAGCTCGCCATCACATTACATTTTACAGCATCATTTTGTTTTTCGTCTATTCTAATACACCTAATTTACAGTGAATTACTTGAAAATTAGCTCATTAATAGAATCAGGAAGGGAAAAGACTCAACTCTGCAGCATACTGGTCCCTCTTGGCTAATCCGAAGAACCAGTTGGGAATACATGTTGCTGAGTGTTAAGCTGTAATCATTATTTTGACACTGAGAACAAAGACATAATTTAGACGGAAAGTGTTTGAATGCCCCCTACTGGACACTTTTAGCAATTCACTTACCAGTTAAGAAAGCGGTACTTTCCCCTTTCCTTAGTCTTGTCTCTCTCTCTTCTTTACCTCTGTCCTCTGAGGCATTTCTCCTGACTACTGTATCATGGTCAAAACCACTGGCTTTAAGTGAAGCGGAAGGCACACTAGAGACATCTAACATTCCACTGACTGGCATCTGCAGATGGTTCCTATTTGACAAATATGGTGTTCCATTTGCAGTCTCACCGGGACCACAGGGATCAGCAAGCACAGTAACATTCGAAAATTCTCCCTCGGACAACGTGAAGTCTTCCCGATGGCTGAGATACTGTCCTTTGCGTACATGTTCCTTCTGTCCATTCCCACGCCCTAAAACTGTGTCACTAGCATCTTCATCTAGGCCCTCAGAAAACAGTGCACCAAGCCGAGCCTTCCCAAGCACCCCAGGATGCTGTCGAACCTTTTCCTTCCCTTCCTGTCGAAATGCTACGACATCTGGTCCAGCATCTTGATCTGCCCAGCTAGCGGAGCGTTTCCTGGAGCAAAGCTCCGGGCTCCTTGGTACTGTGACATTATCGCCAGCATTTAATGCTACCAGACTGCCATCACCCTCGCTGTCCATCAGTTTCCCATCACTTGCTTCATCGTCTCCCCACTGACTAAATGCGTTTTCCCCAGACTGGAACAGCTGAATGCCAGGCTGACCGTGGAGCTCTGAGTGACTCAAAAATCCTCTCTTTTTCTCTGTGTGAAGTCTGCAAGAGGAAAGACTACTCATAAATTTGCATTTTCTTATAATTATGAAGGAATTTTGGCTTCGTTCTACAACATACTAAAACGGAGGCCAATCGTCAGAAGCATCTACAAGATAGACGCATCTACAAAGGCAAATATCCCACATGTAACTAGTCATCCAAACTCACACTGTCCACCGTGGCGTTGGGCATGAGTCTGGAAGGGTAAACTGGGGAGATCTTGCTGCTCTCTCCCTCAGAGAAGAGGAGCTCTGATAATGCCTGAGCCCAGAGCCAACACACAGCACAGGTATAATACAGACAATAAAGCCAAGGCACTCATTTGTCAGTACCACAAATCACGTCACTGCACTTACGTATTGGTCTGAGTGGGTAGCTCTGCAGTTTTGAAGCAGTTGCTTTGAGGCTGCCTGAGACCTCCACTGAATGAGTCCACTTAAGAGACAAAGACATACAATCCTCACAATAGTTTAGACACAGTGTTCATTCACAAACTGGTCCATTAGGTGGAAGGTAGTGAGCTAGCATTTTAGGCCAAAAGTCCAGCATGAACATTTCTTATTGGTCAATCTTGACTTTTGGGTATTCGTTTGATACCAAAACATAGCTGTCAGAAATGTCTGTTCCACAAGAACTCCCACAAGAAGTCATCTTCACCATGTATAGCGATTCTATAGAGAATGCAAATGAAGCCCTCATGAAGGCAGTTGTGTCTTGCTGCTGTTCATGACTCACTGGTTTGGCTCCTGTTCACTCTGCCTGTATACTGGGCCCTCAGAGCAGCCATGACAGTCTGTGCATCTGCAGATAGAGGGCGGCCAGTCAACGTGCTGTGAGGAAAACTCTCCATGTCATCTGCCACTCCCTCACTACCTGATCCACACACACACACACACACACAGAGTACCACCACATTGGGGAATAAGTCTAGGCTACAATAGCTTTAAGATGATTTAACATTTTGGACATCAGGTTACCGTACATATGATCATTGAGATTAATAATAATAAATTTTTATTCATAAGCGATTTTCAGGATACTTTACAATAGGATAAGAAACCATATAAAAACATAAAACATTCAAATTAAGTAGATATAAAATTAGATTAGAATGAACAAAATTCATTTTGTTTTCTCATAGTGGTTATAAATCAGTTTACGTTGAGCAAATATATTGTTTGCAATTAAGTCGGACAGCAATGCCAAATTTTCTCACAGCCTCAACACACTTGTCAAAGTTCTTGCTGGATAAAACCAAATAATGAGGAACCTACTTGGCCACATCAAACTCACGTAATGACAAAACATGAAGCAGACAAGACCAATGTTGTTTTTTTTATTCATAAAATGTCTTATTAAAGTGTCGAATTCAAACATTAGAACTGTACAAAACAAAATACACATTTTCTCAACTTTTTGTGCAGCAGTTGAGGCAAAACAGAGTCCAGAAGACACACCATGACATGGAAGCTTCTCCAAGCGACACCAGGACACAGCGCAGCAGTCCTTGAGTAAAAACTGTGAGCATCACAGGCTTCAAGGCAATATTCCTATGAAAGATGAACCCCTGTGACCAGGTATCTTCACCCATACAGGGTCAGCAGAGCCTACGGCCCACTGCACTATTTAACACCAGTCCTGGCTTCCATCTCCATCACTGCCCTGCTGAGCAGTTTGGGGTTCAGGTGGAAGTAGACATAAAGTTCTCTTTGGCGCCTGAGCACGGCACTTTTCTCCAGCTGGGCCCTTTTGGTCCGCAGGTCTCCCACAAGGTCCTGCAACAGCTTGTACAGATTCTTCTGCTTCTCTTCCAACTCGCCCAGAACCACAGACAACTCCTGCATAGGAATTCATTACATTTTCATTATACTTAAATACTTCATTTAATAATGTGACATTTGAGACTTTTAATTTGTATTCTATTTTTAGCTAAACTCGTTATATTCTTGACAAAAGAATATTAACCGACAAAAGATGTTTAATATTTAAAAATAATATTTTGTTCTCAAAAGCCATTTTCCCCCCAAAACGGCTTTACGAAATAGGAGTTAACTCAAGCTTATAATCAGGACCAGCTTAGGTTTGGTCCTATATTAATACGATACGAAGTATCTATTAGTGCACGTCTATGTTATATCACACCGTTATAAAGCAATTTAATTCTATTCCATATAACAAACAGAAAGCATGAGAAACAGGAAAATCTAAACTGTGACCAGCAGCAAGAGTCGAAACAGAAAAAAGCTGAAAAACAAAACACGTGCAGAATAGCAGAAAAAAGCTCGTCCAATAGCAGCAAGATGTGACAATTTTGATTAAAATAAAACCATAAACAGCAAACCTCTTAACCCAGCATGCAACAGACACGAACCCCCCCAACGCCGTAACCAACCGCCGTGCCACCTCAACCGAATACGCGCTTGCGTAAAAACACACCATCGATCAAAAAATAGCTCACGCTGCCAATCAGGGGCTCTCGAAACAGGGGACGGCAACGAAGACGAGGAAGAGAAAGGCATAAGGAGGACCCACCTGTATGCTGGGGCAGAGCTCCTGAGCAGACGCGGCTGTAGCACGTACCTGCGGCCTCAGGAGAGGCAGCGCGAGGTGGGAGTAGGCCGCGCGCTCCAGAGCACCACGGTCCCTCTCCAAGCGCGCGGCAGCGTAACTCTGCTCACAGACAGCCCTCTCCACAGCCTCACGAGCAGACACAAGTTCCCCATTCAGGTCAGAGGCTTCCTCTTCTAGCCTGCCGTACGTCTGGAGGGGATCCTTAAACTCGCCAGGGACCTTACCCAGCTCCAACATATGCAGCAGTCTGACACATGCAAACACACAGGGAAAAACTTGATGACTAGATTAAGTGAATTATGGGTATTTTATGAAAAAACTACAAAATGATTTTAAACAATGTAACGTTAGATGATGGAGGTGGAAAAACTTTAAAGTGAGACCATAAGAAATATGTAAATGTGTGTTAATGGAACTATTGTATCTTCGTTAATTTCACCTGCTACAGGCTGTGTCCTTGGAGCCAATGACCTGGAGCTTCACGTTGGGCCCCACGGCAGGCGTCTGGGTCAGTTCAGGCTTGCTGAGCACGCTGCCTCTCTGAGCTGCCATCTCGGTTGATCCGTTCAGCCTGCGGGCCACGTCCTCCAGCTGAGCCACGGTGCTCCTCCCCCCACGAAGCTCAGCTTCCTGACACAGTCGCAGCAGCTCAAAAGAGGCTTTCTGACGCAGGAGCTGGTCCCTGATCTCAGCCTGCCCGGCCGTGTAGTAGTTCTGGCGGGCGATCTGGAGGGCCAGATCGCCGCGCACCACAGGTAAGTTAAGCAGACGAGCTCCGTCCCGAAGGGCTGAGCGGACAGGCTCGCGCATCAGGGCGTCAAGGTCGGACTGGACAGACAGGAGCTCCGAGCGCAATGCAGGCTCACGGCAGGAGGCCTGCAGGGAGCTCAAGGGCTGGAGCGGAGCAAGGGGGGGAGCAGAGAAGTGGAAGAGATCAGTCATGCATCAGTCATGCCAATATTTACAGTGCACACCACATCGTAGCATAAGTGTAATGCAGGAATTCCCCAGCCTGTAGTGTAACGCCCACCCTCCAGTGTGCGGTGTACCTGTGTTGGGGTGTTGAGCTGCTCCATGAGCCAGGCCTTCAGCGCTCGGTCCCCCTGCTCCTCCGCCTGCTCCTTCAGGAGCTGGTGCTGTGCCACAATGTGTGCCCACTGCAGCTGGGCCATCTCCTTCCTCCTGCTCTCCACCACCCTCTCGTCCTCATCTTCTTCACTCTCGCCGCAGCAGCTCAGGTCCTTCAGCTGGAAGCGCTTGGAGGTGGAGGTCTCCACCATGTCGGAGATGCCTTGGAAGAACTGTCGCTGGGTGTAGGTGGCCAGAGCTTTAGTGTTTTCCTCCTCTTGGCAGAGATAAGGATCCAGGGCAAGCTGGGACAGCAGGACTGGTGGCCCTGACCAAGGGGTTGGAGGGGGAGGGAAGGTGTTCCCATCTTTCCTCTCCATGAATGGAAGCTCAGCATGGAGAAAGCCAGCTAGCTTCGTGGCCTCCTTCACAAGGCCTTCTAAGGCAGCATTGGTGGCTGCATTTTCAACTGCGAGAGCAGAGCCAGCATCCTTCACGGCGCCGCACCCGTCCTGGCACAGCGCAAGAGCCGCAGACGCGTGGCCCCCCCTGCTGGAGGCCTGCACTTGGAGCTTCTTCAGCCTGTGCAGCTTTAACTGCTTTTCTTTCCGTAGGGCCTGCAGTTCAGCCTCCAGCTCTTCCACGGAAACAGCTCCCTCGTCACACAGCGAGGACAGTGACCCACGTACACCCACTGCCCCCTTGGTGGGGCCACACGTCTTCAGCAGTTCCCCCAACGTGGCCTCATCCAAGATGGGCTTCCCCGACTCTCGCAGCACTCTGAACGCCCGCACTTCTTCTGGCGTGAGGACGTTGTTGTGGCTCAGGCGGTGACAGAAGACGCGGAAAAGATGCAGATTGTCTGGCGCGGCATCGAATAACCAATCGAATTCTGAACCTCTGAGCGATGGTGCACCTGGATAGCCCAGTCGCCCAAGCGCCTCAACGAACCTCTCCCCATTTAGCATGTTTGAAAGTAGATCCCTCAAACACGTTAATGCTTTCCCCTGGAGTAAATTGTGAGACAGCACAGTCCAATTTATTTCACCAGCAGAGGATGATATATACGAAGTGTTAATAAGAGCTACACGAAAAAAATAACAGCGTCTTCAATACATATTCACACGCATGCAATTTTAGTTATTTAGTCCATGACTGGCACATCATAATATTTCTATCTAAAGGGAGGACTGAAAACGTGGGAATTTCACTAGCAGTTGCGAGAGTTCACGAGATTTGCACGTAATCCACAATAAATTGTATACTTGAAACGTGTTTCCCACAATCGCAAATCAGAAAGACACTTTTGACCATAACAGATCTGGTCAGGTACTTTCATCTGGTCCACTGTGAAATATAGGCGTGCCAGTTTAGCACTTACTACAGCTAGGATAATAGCTGTTAGAAGCTATCTAGTGTTATAGGCATTTTAACAACAAAAATGAATAATCCTGGCGTTTACCTAGCTAGTTAGCTACAATAGTTTAGATTAGACAAAGTGAGCTAACTAGTTAGCTACCGTTCATTGACGAACCTAGCTAGATAACTGGAGTTATTTGATTTAGCTGACGTTAACGTTAGCTAGTTAGCTCGCTAGCGTTACACAAATGCAGCAAAATAACGTTAGCTAGAAAACCATAATCAACTAGCTATCCGAATGCAAGTAACATTAGTTAGCCAACTAGTTAATTAATTGGCTAGGTCATGAAACTAGCGCTAAAGAGCCAACATCACTGTGATGTTCAGAAAAGCTACCAAACCTACCTTGACGGCTTGAGTAAAAATACAATTTTATTTTCAAATGTGAACAAATGCTTACCTTTTAACGAATCAGTAGCCAGCGAGCTGTGTCGGTTTTCTTTCTGCTGACGAGACAGATAGATAGATAGCTAACCCAGGTACTTTTCGCTGCTGTCTAACGGTTAGCAAGTCAGCTAACGAATCCAACTCCAGTCGTCTCGTGACTCTCGTTCAAAGGTTCGAAAAGGGCGCGCGTATGACTACGTCATTTCATTCGCTTTAAACTTATTATACGTTTGATTATTTTAAATGTCTTATGCATTGCACACACAACTACACATAAAATAAACTCACATTACAAATTACTCCATAATTTCTCTTAAACTACATCTTTTTATAATTCCAAGACACGCATAATGACGTATTTGGACAGCGAATCAGAATAATTCAGGATGATCAGGACGCTTCCCCAGTGGAAGAGCTTTACTTTCGCTTGTTTGTTAGCCAGTATCGCCGTCGTCCTGGTTTCTGTCTGCACCTCGGTTTCACAAAGACTAGTACGTACAGCCACAGCATGCATAGATACACTAATAAAATGGCATTTGTGGCATTAATATTTTTCGAGAGACGTTAGTTAAGGGGAAACGTTTAAAACCAATGCAAAGAGTTGTGTAACGTCTTGTGTTAATTTCCTGCAAGTGCAATGTTAGGTAGGCTGTTCATTTTGACGAGGAAAAGTTGGTCCTTTGGTTATCCGAAAACTTCAGTGATGAATATTAACAAGCTAGCTAGTGTGCTGTAACATTCGGGTAATGCTCACTTTACCGTATAATCCTCAGTGTTGCCACTGAATGAGTGCTCTGTAAAACGATTTTGCACTTTAATTTTCGTTTTACACATAAATAGAGGGAAAGTTTGACAGAATGCAATAACCTCTCGAATTCCTCGTTTATTTTTTTGTTCATTGCTAAATAGTTCCCGAAACAACGATGGTCCAAGCCAAGGCCTGGGTCCTGAAGCAGCATTTCGAGGGTTTTCCTAAAGAGAGCGACTTTGAGCTGAAGCACGAGCAGCTGCACGAGCAACTCCGTGATGGAGGTGGGTGCACCAAATGTGCATTTTCTTCTTTTAAATGGCACGCATTATCTTTATGCTTTATCATCATGAACGTTTCAGAGGTGCTTGTGGAGGCGGTGTTCCTAAGCGTGGATCCTTACATGCGGTATGTTATGTTGGTTTTGAAGAGTGATCTAAAGTTTCTTTGAGTGTAGGTTGAGCGTAGTTACTTTAAAATTAAATCCTTATATTCTTTTTTTAAATAAAATTATATGTACTTTACAGTAAATACGTTTCACAGTAAATAAAGTAAATAGTAAAATCTGGATATTTTTAAAAGAATCAGACATTCGTTTAAAATGTTTAATTCATTTCTAAATTCCATTATATTCTAACTAATTATATGCAGTGCAGGCCAAGTAGTATTCAACCTCCTGCAGCTTTTATAATGAACTTTTATTTGGACTGTAGATGAGCCTGGACATGTGAAAAGGCATTTAACTAAACATTAGTTCCATTGCACATGCTTTATCTGTTTCTGTGCAGTGCTATCTCTTGCATTGTGTTAGTGTTGTAGAGAAAATAATAGTTAAATACTTCTGTCTTCATATGGGTTCCTTCAAGCGTCTGTCATTTTCCACAGACTTTATAGTCGTATTCGAATGCAACCAGGGGATGTGATGATTGGAACCCAAGTGGCCAAGTAAGAGAGACCAGCACTGTACTTCAGCACAGGTTGATCAGTCCACATTTTTGAAGCCCCCTCCTGTTATGCACCTGATTAGCTCATGGAGAGCTTTATAATGTGCAGCTGGTCCAGTAAGAGTGAAAGAAACAAAACTGTGTTGAGGCTGATGGTCTGGAGTGGAAACTGATGTGGAGCAACACCATCTGCAGTTAATTTCCTATGAGAAACAAACCAGTGTTTGGCTTAATGTTCAAATGATGTCCATATTCTTCAAAGTGAGTTGTAAAATTGGGTTGGCTTTTGGCAAGGGACAGTCACCTTTGGAAATAAGTAATGCAAAAATTCTTGGTGTGATTTCTTGGGAAAGTTGATTAATACAAATTATTTAGTGAAGCAGGTTGGTTTGTGTTCTGAAGCATCAGGTTTTGTAATCCACACTAACAGCACTGCACTACTAACTTGCATGTGTCATTGCTGTGGTTACTAGGTAAATTCAAAGCATGTCCTATGGCATCTAGTCAACTGTAATTTTATATTCAAGCACAAGTTTTTATATTCAAGTAACTTTTGCATGTGGTGTGGGATTGTTAAGTTTGTTTGATTTCTTTTCAGGGTGATTGGGAGTAATAATCCAGAGTTTCCTGTGGGAAGTCATGTGGTTGGCCGATGTGGCTGGAGGACACACACGGTATCAGATGGGACTGGTCTCACACGGGTCCTTAACGACTGGCCACTAAATGTTTCTCTCTCTTATGCTCTTGGGGCCATTGGAATGCCAGGGTACAAACTTCCTAGTCATCTTTACATAATAGTGAAGTTTTGTAAAACACCAAAATGAACGTATTTTAAATAACCACGATGAAGGATAAAAAAAAAAGGTGTAAGCATTATAGCAACTAATTTTATAACTTGGAAATTGTGGATAATCTCATCTACTAACTGAAGAAGAGTAGTGTTCGAGATTTGTTTAGTCGTGGTACTTGCATTAAACATGAAACCCTCTCCTTGTGCACTTGTTGGATGCCATCAGCTCTGCCAGAAGGAGACTCAAAATATTAAACATGCGTTTCACTTACCTGCATGTGGAGAAAGTTGATAATTTTAGCACCTTTCAACTTGTTGTTCTTTTCAACATTTTGTGTGTAGTTTTAATGCATTCATTTGTGTGGATCCATTTTTTTTCCCTTCTCTTGCCTCACAGATTGACAGCTCTGTATGGTTTAGAGGAGGTGTTGGCCATCCAACCAGGGGAAACCCTTCTGGTGAATGCAGCAGCTGGTGCTGTAGGGAGTGTAGCAGGTCAGATCGCCAAGCTGAAAGGGTGTAAGGTCGTGGGGTCAGCTGGGAGTGAGGCTAAGGTGGCCTACCTGAAGGAGCTGGGCTTTGACCACGTGTTTAACTACAAGACTGTGCCATCTCTGGAGGAAGCACTGAAGCAGGCCTCACCCGAGGGCTACGATGGCTACTTTGATAACGTAAGGAGGCGGATAGGTTTTAGCTTAACTGGCAGTCACCTGTGCATTAATGTTGTTTTTAACCTGTGTGCAAAAGAAAATGATTTATTCTTGTAACATTTCTGGTTTAAAATGTGAGTGACTGATTGTTTTTCTTGATTCTCTGAAGAGCTATGTCTGTTCATCTTCACAGGTTGGTGGATATTTCTCCAGTATCGTCCTTACACAGATGAAACTCTTTGGAAGGATTGCAGTATGTGGAGCGATTTCCACATACAATGACAAAGAACCTCAAACAGGTCCGCCAAGATTAAAGATTAGATATTGTACCTTTTTGTGTGGTATTGTATCGGGTGTATTACGGTAAGATGGCTAACCCTTAGAACTATTCTTTTGATATATTTGGGGTTGAAATGTGTGAGAAGACATTATGATGTCTTAACAAGAGGCTCTCTGTTCTGTAAGCTGTTCAGGGCAATACGAATGTGTGAGTAACATCTACACAATGATATTTTACTGCTGTTAGGGGAATGAAAATGAAATGTGTGTGGTGTGCCACAGGTCCTTACCCACAGCAGAGCATGGTCTTGAAGGAGCTGCGTATGCAGGGCTTCCTGGTGGGGAGATGGGAGGATAAGAACCAGGAGTCTCTGAAGAGGATGCTCATCTGGCTTCAGGAGGCAAGTTGTGCATGTTCGATCCTTTCCTGATTCTGGAAACAAAAACGGAAGAGTGATGAATATCAAGAACAGGTCTCTGCAGTATTCAATCTGTCGTTCAATCTGAGTGTTGTTTGTTTCATGCAGGGAAAGCTGAAGTGCAGAGAGCACGTGACTGTTGGCTTTGAGAACATGCCTGCAGCATTCATGGGGATGCTGCAGGGTGAGAACACAGGAAAGGCCATCGTGCAGGTCTGAAGGCTGCGCCTCAGGTCTGAATGCTGTGTTTCAGGTTTGAAGGCTGCGCCTCAGGTCTGAAGGCTGTTTCAGGTTATTGAGTTTATAATGAACATTATAAAACTGCATTGATAAACATAAAATAAAATCTGATTGTTGTACATCATTGTGTTTTGATGCTTCTGCCTTTCCTAAGATTGCATTTTGAACAGCAGTTTAAGTGACAGGTCTGGTATTATTATTATTATTATTATTATTAGCACATTTATTAATACCCAAGAACACTAGTCAACATGTGCTACTGAACCCTTTAGTTTCTTATTCCATAGCACTATGGATATATTTTTATGCTATGGATTTTCTGAGGCGGTCTAATGAAAAATCTGTGCCACGTATATGTATTTTATTTGTTTGGGGTTAAGTTGTCCCTCATATCCCAACCCATATTTTTAATCCTCTCTAGTCACATTTCCTAGCTGAAACTATGTTTATATATGGGGAGGCAGCATCCACATGGTTATTCAGTCTGCAGTAACTGCTCGGCTGGGTCATTACAACTCATACATTTGCATAGTTATGTTCTGCATCTTATGAGCTTGCTACTTTGAGTTCTAAGAATTTCTTATTTTAATTAAACATATGAGTCATTTCCAAATGCAAGCAAGGTACACAAATACTACTCCACCAAGCACCCCACCCCCCACCTGGTGAGCTGGGCTACTGGGGTAGATATTGCACGTGCTTCCAGGCTTCTGTATTACTTGGAGAGTGATGGACAGCACTGTGATCTGGGGGAAGGGAAGGCAGCCTCAAAAATTCCTTCTGACAAATCATATGACCCCCCTGACAGCACATGGCTTGTTTCCTTTTCCTATGCACAAGGTTCAAATACCCATTAAGCCTTGCAGTTTCAAAAAGCTCGAACTACGGTGGTAGGTGCCTTTTCTCTGGAAGACGATAACTATG
Organism: Brachyhypopomus occidentalis; assembly: GCA_020368025.1. Taxonomy (NCBI): domain Eukaryota; kingdom Metazoa; phylum Chordata; class Actinopteri; order Gymnotiformes; family Hypopomidae; genus Brachyhypopomus; species Brachyhypopomus occidentalis. Next base: position 682,821 of record JAGXOD010000057.1, read on the forward strand.
GAGTCATATCCGTGTCAAAAATCTATACTATGAACTATGGTAAAATAAATAACCATCTAGCTAGCTAACCTAGCTAGCTAGTTATTTATAAGTCAGACGTTTGCATTGAATACATGGTTAGTTAGCTAGCTAGCTAAGGAGGCTTGCTAGCTACATGCCAAGTGCATTGCAAAGGCAGTTTTATTTTGTGTACTAGCAATAGCCTACTTAGCTAGCTAGCTAACTAACCATGTATTCAATGCAAACGTCTGACTTATGTTAGCTAGCTAGCTGGTTATTTATTTTACCATAGTTCATAGTATTGGGAGCTTCCAGCTTGCCAAATGCGTTGATATTGTGAAAAAATAAACATGAAACAGACCCTACTGACAGCCAATCACAATTCACATCTGGAAAACATCTGCAGCCAATCCTGTCTGGGTCCCTCCCACGACTGTCAAAAATTAAACGATCCGCTGCGCGAGCAGGAACTTAAGAGCAAGCAGAAAGGGTGTGACAAATTTTCCTTGCGCAAGCAACTCTCTCTCCTCGCGCGCGAGAGCGTTTTTGCTCGCGCGTGACAGCATTTTTGCTCACGCGAAGTGATTTTCCGCGCTCGCGATTTTTGACACGGATATGACTCCATAGATAACCCTAGGTGAATCTTCTGGGAAGAGGAGGGAGGCCGGCTCTTCCTGTGAGGCGGCGTGTCTCGTGATCATTGTGGAGAAACTGGACTAACCGGTCGACTTTATGAACTACATTTATTGCGCTTGACATATTGCTGAGCTTACACGGCGGTGGACGGTCTGTTGGACAGGAAAACTTTACGATGGTTAATAATATCAGGGATAAGGTAGGTTATCCGTTTCATGGGTGTTTTGACAACTGTTGAAGCTAACTATGTTTCTGAAATCTCCTAAATGAAGAAAAATTTGTGTTTACTTGCGAGTCTTTATTTTGTCGGTCTCTGAAAGAGAACGAGTTGAGTATTTTTTTTTATTATCGGGGAAACTATTGTTGTTTGTTATACCTGTAAGAATGTTTACAGCATAATATGTTAGGATTAAAAACAAGATTAAATATATTTTTAACTCACTGCAAACTATATCCGCGTGTTAGAGAGGCATTAATATTCTTGCAAAAGAGGATTTTTCTCATAAACTGACTTGAAGTGCAAACATGATCCAAGGCATAAACCTCAGTACTCTGCAAACCTGTAGCTGTGTAGCAGAACTTTTTTGTTGTTGGTGGTGAACACTCCCTTTGTCTTTCTCCTAGGAGTCCTTCCAAACCAGCCTGAAAGATGCAGGGAACCGCTTAGTGGTGGTGGACTTCACGGCCGTGTGGTGTGGCCCTTGCCAACAAATTGGCCCGGTCTTTAAAGTGAGTAGTTTCACAGCGTTCCTGCAGTTGTCAGAACCATAATGAGAAGAGGCTTCCGGAGTCATTGAGAGCTTCTCTGTGCTTGTGCGTTGTTGTCCTGACAACCACAGGGCGGGGCTTCTTCTGCCTAAGGCTTTTAGTGGAGTGTTAATTCAGTTGGCTGAGAGGGAGATGAGTGGTAGAGTCTGAGAGCACTCAATAAATGCTACAATGTTTTATCTGTGAATAAATAAACAATGCATCATTGATTATCTCTTCAGTGTAGAGTCCATTTCTAAACTTTTTTTGGCTTGGTTGAGTCGCTGACTTCACGTCCTGCCACACAGACTGATGTATTGCACTACAGGTACAAGCAGGCATTAAAGTGTCTTGTGCATTTTACTCATACTGGTTCTCCTCTCTTTCTTCAGAGTCTGTCTCATGATCCAGCGAACAAGGATGTTGTGTTCCTAAAGGTGGATGTGGACGAAGTAGCGGTAAGTCACCCACACCCACCCATCATTGCAGTTAGTCTAGTGTAGCATTTGTGGTGTTAGAAGATGCAGATTGTGATCAGTGAGGAGCCCAGTCTTGTTGGAGATCACCCTCCCCTGAGCTCTGATGCCTTGTCCAGTGGGTCATGATGTTGGGCAGTATTCAAACTCACTTAAAGGTTACAGCACACATAACCCACATACGAAATGGAGAAGAAACCTGTTCCAGTAAATGGACATGAACAGATTAAAGATAATCGTCCTTGTCACACAATTTGAACGCGGATGATAATCAACCAAAATAAGTGTGTGTCTTGCGTCTCCTGTGGGCAGTGGGGCTTTCATTCTCCGAGGAAACATGTTTCTTCTCATAAAATGCTGTTGAGCTGCATGCCATAATAAAAGGATGTTATTAAAGATTATCAGGTGGCTTAGCACGGATATATAACACCAAGAGGAGCCCTAACCCAACCATCACCTGTTTCTCTTGTTTCTCTTTCTCCTTCTCCCTTTCTCTTTTTCTTAGGATGTAGCCGCAGAATGTGAAATCAAATGCATGCCGACTTTCCAGTTCTACAAGTCAGGGAAGAAAGTGAGTCCACACTCATGGAGATGTGTCCCGATCTGTTGTGATGTTCCATTCCAAAAAGTCCACTTCTGTAAGTTGTGATAGTTGATCAGCTACCCTCTCACCTCTGTCATATCCTGTTTACAGGTTGATGAATTTTCTGGTGCCAACATAGAAAAACTGAAAGAGATGATCATCAAACACAGATAAAGCATCACAGACTTAATTTTTCGGGTTTTTTTTGTAATGCTCCCTTGCAAGCAAGCTCTATTTGCACTTCCTGTTTCACCACCTTTTATCAATTTTCCTCTCATACAAAGTACCACAGTTAGACATTTTTTTCATCCCAGAAGGCAAATTTTGTGCATCTTCACTTAAGCTTTGATATAATGTGTTCAGTAACAAAATTAAGCAAGGACAAATTAATCTTATCCAGTATAAATGGAAGACGATTATTATTTTCTGCTTTAATAAAAAAATGTGGAAAGAATAGTTTATACACATCATACAAATTAATGTTTATAGCAGCAGCATATACTTAATACCTTTTGTTTTTATACTAAATGTTTTATTTTCTATCTGAAAAAATACAGCTTTTATTTACAAACAAACAAACACGGTTATTTGAATATTTCTGGAAGGGGAAACTGTTTACTGTTTGATCTGAAGACTCCTATATCCACTACGGTGTTCCAACTTCTGTGCTGTCTTATTAAAAATGAAAATATCCTGATTTTCTTTTCCAAAAAACAAAAAGTGGGGATAATTAAGAATGTGTGACCGCAGTTATATCTCAGTTAAGACAGGGACTCTTCGGGGCTGGGCTAGTTCCCTCACAGTATGAAGATGAGGACTACGCAGAGTTGCTGTGATAGGCCCTCCCATGATTAAGCATAACTACTCCATCCTGCTCCGGGATTCACAAGCCCTGATTCACAAGCATAAAACAGTTCAATGTTCTAACACATCAGCCTCTGATAGAGGCTTCTGAAGACCTTGAGTGCTTGGATCAGGTGATCAGGTAGGCTAGATGTACTAGAAGGACCTATCTGCAGGAATATGGTTGGACACATATGGTTTAGTTTTTTTCTAACAAACTTGATGGTCCTCATTGGCTTAAAAATCCTTTCAAGAGACACGCATGAGCTGGGGGGGATACGCAACCTGGGCAGTGTTTGTAATGGGGGGTTTAGTTCCACTTACCTGGAACAAACATGTCCAACCCAGCCCTGGCTGCAGTGACACCTGTAGGGACGGATACACTGGCCTCCGTTCAGACAAAGTGTGGAACACACTGCTGGGGACACATTCGTAATATGTTCCTTATCAATGAACCAGAACACTGGCACTACACACTCTCTGATATTAGTACCAAAGCATCAACACTTCAGTGCTAAAAACATTCCGAGTTATCTCTGCAAGTAGCATCAAGAAGACGTGTCACTTTCGACCTCGGTTATGGTGTCTCTCTTGGCCAGTAGGTGGAGCCAAACATCAATATTACAAAAAGCTTTTTTTTTAGTTGTTGCTGTTGTTTGTTGCGAAGGCTGGGTTGTTTGTCTACCTGGGGCATGTGGTGGCTTACTTTTAAACGTTTGTCCCATTCTGACATCAAAAACAACCCAGCCTTAGATATAGATTTTCCATTATTCTACTTTTCATACTTCAGGTTACAACTGTGACATTTTTAGGTTTGAATAATGAGATTTACATACGGACACAAGATCTACTAATGCTTAATAAGGTCTATAATAAAATTGTTTTATAGGTGGTAATAGTTGTGTTTTTTATTGTCTGTAGTGTCTGAATATGATGCTCCTGTTATTCACTGGAAAGCAACATGGACAACAAATGCAAACAGGCCACGGAATTTGTATCCTCTATTTTGGTTCTGAACAAAATGGCCCACAGAAAACGAATATATATAATTTGTTGTTATAGATTTTTTCCGTGTGTGTCACATGTTATTTGAAAAATGCAATCTACAATCCATACCAAACATTTGTACCGTAGGCTATAGGTCGCCCCGCTGTCAAGTACGTTCGTCTCTTTCGTGTTTCCTTTACATGAGCGTTTTACTTTCGGTTTTCCACGACTCCGTTCAGCCCCCCATCTAACTCATTTCACCTGCGTCCCATATATTTCCTCGTTAGCTTTAGTATTTAGCCCTCTCGTTTCCTCCATACCACGTCTGTCTTTGTGGTTCTATGTTTAGTTCCTGCTCTCCCTCGGTTCTCCCGTTCATTTGCCTTCGACTTCGCCTTCCTGTGTCTTCCTCAGTGTCCGCGTCTCCTCGTGTTACTAATATTCTGTGTTTTCTTTGGTTCAGATATGCTGTTTGAGTTTCTCCCCGTAACTCAATCTAGTTCAACTATCGTTGCTTGTGTGTTGACCATGTCCGTCTTTTATGTTTCTGTTGGATTTCTGTTCTTATCGTGCACTCCCCTACTCAGCCCTGGTTATGTTAAACAAATTCCCTTAGTTGTCTGTATTATTTGGTCTGCCGTTTAGTCTTGTGTTTGTCATTCTCCTTTTTCCTATTTGTCGGTTGTTATGTTTGTATATTCTGTTGTCCGGTAACTATGCCTCGTAAGTCACGTAATCGTTCATTAAAGTGCCGCTATATGTCCCTCTCTACCTCGCCTGGAAGGTTAACCCTTTGTATGCCAAATAAAACCTAGCTCTCTCAGCAATTGTTCACCGTCTGTTCTCCGTGAGCGTTACATTATTACTTGCGAGATTTTAAATATTCTGTAAATCCATAAATTGTGAAAATCATGTTTTATTACAATAACACCAATGATACTAAAAGTGACACTAATAATCCCAAATTTGAAGCCTGTACTTTTTCCTTGGAGATGAGTGTATTTGTATTTTGTTAAAACAGGATTATCATACCATTTTGTGTAAATTAATTGGCATTTTAGTAAATAAATACTTAATGTCTACATTAAAGTTAATGTGTTCTGAGGAAATATTGTGTTCTGGTGTAGTAATTGTGTGCTGAGATAATGAAGAGTATGTAGTAGTGTAAACATGGGCATGGTAGGGGGGGGGGGGGTGGACCTGACTACCCAGGGCCCGAGTAGGGAGAGGGGCCCATAAAATCCTGATTTTTTTGGGCATTTATAGGGGCCCACTGACATTGAGAGTGTACAGGGCCCATAATTTGCTGCTACGCCCCTGAGTGTAAATAAACCATCCACCATTTCATGAGGTATACAGTGAAACAAAAGGTGCCACATGTGGGTACACAAACATGTCAATCATTTTTATTTCTTATCAATAACATTTATATTCTAAGTAAGCGCAGAACAGACTGAGTAAGATGTCTAAAGCTTTGTCAGTGCTGTAAATCCAGTAGAGTCTAGTCTGAATATGTAGAGAGCATATATGTAGGATGCTTTAAGAAGGCCTTGCCGGAAAAAAGGGCAAGAGCTGATGTTCAGGCGCCATGGAGTGTGTGCTACATGTGAGGGGAGTTACAGCTGTTCCATCGCTAGTGGTCCTGCCAACCAGACGACATCCTCCAAGCACCGCGTCTCTTCAGTTTGAGTGAAGTAACTGAAATGTTTGTGTGATTATTGTGAAATACTTGCAGTATTTTTATTGTTGGAGGACTATAACTTTGCAAACTGAGAAGTGAAAGCTTTTGTTGAGGTCTGTCTATTCAAAGACCTTTGGGAAACCTCCACGCTAAAGCTAAACGTTATTGAAAGACAGTAAGCACAAATACTTTGAGTTTATTTATTTTTTCTTTTCACTTGTATTTCATTTTATAAATAGAGTAAAGTAGCATTGTGGTGAGTCCCATTTTGCTAAATAAATCCCAATGTTTTGATTTAAAACTTAATTTTAAAGTTTTTTATATGTTGTATGATAACCTTGTGTGTGCATTCTCTGGGTTGGGACATCTCTCCTGTCCTGTTAGACTAGGGAAGAGAGGGAATAGTCAGATCTTAACTGACACGTTTAATAACACCTAGGAAGAATAACCCGGAACTAACTTTACTGATAACTAGTCATTTTCAAACAAGACAAGACAAGACAAAACTGAACCAAATAAGTAGAATTTAGAATTCCATATAGCTAAGCCTACCATACCAAGCAGAGTGTGTATCCAAAGGAGAAAGCACAAGCACGTTTAGTGTATCAATGTTTTGCTTTTTAATGAAAGGTCTGCAAGCCCTTCAAACATGTCCAGTAAAGAAAAATAACAGCTAGAAAGATTTATAATGATTAAGTGATCAGAAAATGAACGATAGCACTGATTTCACGTACTATCGCTATGGTTGCGAGTCAGCAGCAGGAGAGTAGCAGCAAATTCTGGGCCCTGTACACTCTCAATGTCAGTGGGCCCCTATAAATGCCTAAACAAAATCAGTATATTAATGGGCCCCTCTCCCTACTCGAGCCCTGGGTAGTCAGGTCCACTTTCCCCCCCACTACCACGCCCATGGTCAGCAGTATGCCCGGAATCCTAAGATCTGTTAAGTCATGCTGACTGGAACACTTTTACACAACCGCCGCCCCCCACCCGTCATCCACCAGCATAATCACGCCCCCACAACCTACAAAAATAACAATATTCCTACTATTACACTTTGGAAATTAGCCAGAATGAGATAAACGAACGAACTATTTTTAAAACTAACGTATTATATAAATGTGCACAGTTTCATTTGGCATTACAACGCTTGCCTTCTCTCTTGAAGACGATAACCCAAGGCGGATCTTCTGTGAGGAGGAGGGAGGCCGTGGCCCGTCTGCCTGTGAGGCGGCGCGTCTTGTGATGTGATCATTGGGAGAGGCAGGACTAACCGCTCGAGTTTATGAACTGCGGTCAGTGAGCTTCACATATCGCTGAGCTTTACCCGGAGGTGGACTCTCTGTTGGACCCGGATAGTTGCAGGAAAACTTTACGATGATTATTAATATCGAGGATACGGTGAGGTTGTCCATTTCGTGGGCGTTTGACAACTATTGAAGCTATGTTTCTGAAATGTCCTGGATAAAGAGAAACGAGTGTTTTCATATTTTGTCGTTCTCTGAAAGAACGAGACATCGTATGTAGCTAATTCGCCTACTCATATAGGCTAGTAATATTTTTGAGTCTCTTTCGCGGAAAATGTAAACCTCTGTTTTCATTTTGCTGAGTGATTAACCGAAAAGCGAACTATTCTTAACTAGTAATTACATGTTCTCTGCAAGTTCGTTTCTGCTAACTATTCTTTTAATACCTGCTCTTTAATAGCTAATATTCACGGACAGCTATTTTGGTTTTCTGAGGTGTAGTGGTCACGTGGTGTATTATTTGGGTGGGGTAGGTCGCAGGCGTCCTTCCAAACAGAGAAGCCTTACGGAACTTTATTTGTAGAGTTATCTGGAATTTAGAAATAACAAAAGTTTATCAGATGGTCGAGTTATAATGAAGCGCACCCTAATATGCCTTAAATGTACTCTCTTCCACCTTGAGTTTGATGTCTCATTAGCCGCTTCTATAAACGTGTGTAGCAGAACCTTTTTGTTGTTGGTGGTGAACACTCCCTTTGTCTTTCTCCTAGGATTCCTTCCAAACCAGCCTGAAAGATGCAGGGAACCGCTTAGTGGTGGTGGACTTCACGGCCACGTGGTGTGGCCCTTGCCAACAAATTGGCCCGGTCTTTAAAGTGAGTAGTTTCACAGCGTTCCTGCAGTTGTCAGAACCATAATGAGAAGAGGCTTCCGGAGTCATTGAGAGCTTCCCTGTGCTTGTGCATTGTTGTCCTGACAACCACAGGGCGGGGCTTCTTCTGCCTAAGGCTTTTAGTGGAGTGTTAATTCAGTTGGCTGAGAGGGAGATGAGTGGTAGAGTCTGAGAGCACTCAATAAATGCTACAATGTTTTATCTGTGAATAAATAAACAATGCATCATTGATTATCTCTTCAGTGTAGAGTCCATTTCTAAACTTTTTGGCTTGGTTGAGTCGCTGACTTCACGTCCTGCCACACAGACTGATGTATTGCACTACAGGTACAAGCAGGCATTAAAGTGTCTTGTGCATTTTACTCATACTGGTTCTCTTCTCTTTCTTCAGAGTCTGTCTGAAGATCCAGTGAACAAGGATGTACTGTTCCTAAAGGTGGATGTGGACGAAGTAGCGGTAAGTCACCCGTGGGTTTGCAGTTACCACCGTACAACGGTCTCAGATTCCTCCTCATCTTCAGATGGGAGATTCTAAAATTATACAGACGGACACTTCCCAGAACCACAATCAAAGAGCTCTTCCCTGCAGATGGAACATCTGTCTCTTCGGGTGACTTTCCAGTGCAGTCAGCAAGCACTGTTTGTGCTTCAGTAGAACTGGACACCAGTCCAACAGAACTGGGTTGCAAAGGAGCCTGCAGATAGAGCTCCCCTGAGCTCTGATCCCTTGTCCAGTGGGTCATGATGTTGGGCAGTGTTCAAACTCAGTTAAAGGTTACAGCAAACCATCTTCACGAGTGTGCATGAGTAATGAGGGCTGCATTATTAACGATCGGTCTGCCTGCAGGATTTTGCCTTGGACATGTTAGCCTAAAAGACACAATAACCCACATAAGAAATGGAGAAGAAACCTGTTCAGTCTTTGTCACACAATTTGAACGCGGATGATAATCAACCAAAATAAGTTGTGTGGCTTGCGTCTCCTGTGGGCAGTGGGGCTTTCATTCTCCGAGGAAACATGTTTCTTCTCATAAAATGCTGTTAAGCTGCATGCCATAATAAAAGGATGTTATTAAAGATTGTTATCAGGTGGCTTAGCACGGATATATAACACAAAGAGGAGCCCTAACCCAACCATTGTTTCTCCTTCTCCCTTTCTCAGGATGTAGCCGCAGAATGTGAAATCAAATGCATGCCGACTTTCCAGTTCTACAAGGCAGGGAAGAAAGTGAGTCCACACTCATGGAGATGTGTCCCGATCTGTTGTGATGTTCCTTAAGTTATGACAGATGAAATCAGCAGTCCAAAAATATTCTTCTGTAAGTTGTGACAGTTGATCAGATATCCTCTCACCTCTGTCATATCCTGTTTACAGGTTGACGAATTTGCTGGTGCCAACATAGAAAAACTGAAAGAGTTGATCATCAAACACAGATGAAGCATCACAGACTTAATTTTTAGTTTTTTTTGTAATGCTCCCTTGCAAGCAAGCTCTATTTGCACTTCCTGTTTCACCACCTTTTATCAATTTTCCTCTCATACAAAGTACCACAGTTAGACAGTTTTTTCATCCCAAAAGGCAAATGTTGTAAATCTTCATTTAAGCTTTGATATAATGGATTATATAATGGATTCAGTAACAAAATTAAGTAAGGACAAATTAATCCTATCCAGTATAAATGGAAGACGATGAGAACAACATTGTCTCTGTTAAAAGATGTAGAGCAAACAACAGACCTGGAATGGTTAAACTGTGGATGGAGGACACCTGCTTGTTGTATGGTTGTATTTTCTGCTTTAATAAAAATGTGAAAAGAATAGTTTATACACATATACACTGGACAATCACATTAAAGTTTTTACACATCATACAAGTTAAAGTTTATAGCAGCAGCATATACTTAATACTGTTTTATTTTCTATATGAAAAAATACAGCTTTAATTTACAAACAAACAAAGAACACACATATTTGAATGTTTCTGGAAGGGGAAACTGTTTACAGTTTGATCTGAAGACTCCTATATCCACCATGTTGTGCTGATATTCCAGCTTCTGTGCTGTATCTTATTAAAAATGAAAATATCCTGATTTTCTTTTCCTAAAAACAAAAATAAGGGGATAATTACAAATGTGTAATCGCAACTATTACTCAGTTAAAACAGGGACTGTTTTCAGGGCCCTAACAGTCTTTGTAGGCTAATGATAATATATGCAGGTGTGGCATATGGGAAATTATCACTACTGTATCCCTATGTCCAAGCCAAACTCCATATTAATGGTTTTGGAATGGGACTTCCAACAAGGTCATATAGATCTGGTCAGGTGTCCACAGATATTTGGCCATACAGTGTAATTACCAGGTTTAGTACAATAATTTGAAATCTCCAAACTGCTGAACTCTAGGATTGGAGATTCTACCAATTCAAATAATCCCTTTCCTCTAATCCTTTTAGGTTTGCATATTTTTGCATATTTTAGAGTGCTGGCTTTGCTCAGGGCTACCCTAAACTCACCAGTATGAAAATTAGGAACTGGCAGAGTTGCTGTGATAGGCTCTCCCATGATTACGCATAACTACTCCATCCTGCTCCGGGATTCACAAGCCCTGATTCACAAGCATAATACAGTTCAATGCTTGATCTAACACATCAGCCTCTGATAGAGGCTTCTGAAGACCTTGAGTGCTTGGATCAGGTGATCAGGTAGGCTAGATGTACTAGAAGGACCTATCTGCAGGAATATGGTTTGACACATATGGTTTAGTCTAACAGACTTGATGGTCCTCATTTGCTTAAATCCTTTCAATACTGGGTTCAGGTATGTTTGGACAGAGGACATGTAACGTAGGGACATCTGTAAGAGACACGCATGAGATTGGGGGGGTTGTAATGGGGGGTTTAGTTCCACTTACCTGGAACAATCATGTCCAACCCAGCCCTGGCTGCAGTGACACCTGTTGGGCCGGATACACCGGCCTCCGTTCAGACAAGGTGTGGAACACACCGCTGGGGACACATCCGAAATATGCTCCTTATCAATGAACCAGAACACTCTCTGATATTAGCACCAAAGTACTAATACTAAAGTACTAGTACTAAAGCGTCTACGCTTCAGTGCTAAAAACATCCCCAGGAGGGTGGATTTATAAACCAAACCTTTATATGAAGCACACATACTGACTGAGAAGTGCTGTGTTGGCCTCATTTGCACTGCATTTAGGGTGAATAGCAAGGTGGCTGTTCAGAATTTCCTGTTGACTCATGTTCTCACAGATAGGTTAGCAAACACGTCTGATATGAATCAGACGCAGGAACAGAACACTAAAGGACACCCCCTAGCGGAAGCTCCACAGCCAGCCTTTTAACTCGCCACAGGAACGCTGTGTGTTCCGTCCAGCTAACGTCAGCTTAAAGCTGAGACACTGTTGAATCCCAGCCAGCCATTAGGTCATTGGCCAAACAAGGGCAGTTTTTGCATGGATGTACTGTCTGTTTGGATGAGGCAGACTGACCTACCTAACATCATAATGCGAAACGAGGCTATCAGGCCTGGCTGGGTAAACATGGTAAGGCGCTGGACAAAGGTCACTCCTTCCTGGCAGTGACACAGTCAAGCTCTGCCTTCTAATAAAAGGTTTGTGCTTGTTCCTCGTATACATCTGTACATCACCTGTACATTTGACTTGGTAGATGTAAACAGTGTCTTGTATCTGATTAATAAATGAATGAATTATCTGCAATACGTAAGTAATCTAGAGAGTAATAGTGTGATGGTCTTTCTATTCACATACTGAAGCATTTAAATGTTTTGTTAAATCTATAATGTGACTTTTATACAAGCAGCCTGCACATCTCCACAAGCTTTCACGTTGTTTTTAGAGTCTGAAGATGTTGTAGTTACCATCACCGTGTCAATATTCATAATGCAAACAAACACAGCCATTTATTTTCTATATAGGCAAAATCACTCCTTGCTTCCACTTAATTAAAACAGAGCCAATTACAAGCAGTGAACTCCCTCAGGTGAGGGTGATTTAGGACTGGGGACCAGTAGGCATCACACTGATGGATCTGTTGTCATAGCGCCCTGTAGCGTTAGAACTGGAGCAGCGGGATCTCTCTAGATCATCCCTCTTCGTAATCATTGCTCCATTTAGCTCTCTTGTCCTCCAAACTACTCACATACCGTGAAGGCCAATCAGTTTTGAATTATGTGCTCAGGTACGGGCAAGAACACATGCACAATTCCCAATGTAAATCTTCGACATTAACATATTCACATCCGGTTCTGTATAAACTTATATACATCAAAACTTGCACTAAATGTACAAAACATACAATTATATGCCACAGATTCTTATTCATATAGATTATTTGGTGGTTACATTAATAAATTCCATGTGACAGCTGCTGAAGTTGCTGTGTCTATGTGGCAGTACACTAAACTGCATTTATACTGAGTGTAGCATTTGCTTGCTTTTCCCCACTCCATTCAACCACACAAAGCCTCGGCAAGTGTGCGCACACACAGAAGTACAAACACACCTCTGAGCAGCAGAAACACATGCGTGCACAGGCGTGCACACTTACCAGTGTGGCAGCGTGTGCCAGTCCAACCTACTGGACACTCGCACTGGTACGGAGCTACACAACGCCCTCCGTTCAGACATGGCAGGATGCAGATTGCTGAAACACACACACACACAGAAGAAGAGAGGGATGATGCCCCAGGTTTCCCAAAGATGGTGAATCAAGGCACAGAACCTTGACTTATAGTTTCACTTCTTATATACCATCTTTCCTACATCTCTTAATAATGAAAGGGTTCTGTATAATGTGAGGGTTTTGTAGATAATTTGAGGGTTCTGTAGATAATGTGAAGGTTCTGTAGATAATGTGAAGGTTCTAAAGATAATGTGAAGGTTCTGTTGATAATGTGAAGGTTCTAAAGATAATGTGAAGGTTCTGTTGATAATGCGAGGGTTCTGTAGATAATGTGAAGGTTCTGTAGATAATGTGAAGGTTCTAAAGATAATGTGAAGGTTCTGTTGATAATGCGAGGGTTCTGTAGATAATGTGAAGGTTCTGTAGATAATGTGAAGGTTCTGTTGATAATGTGAGGGTTCTGAAGATAATGTGAAGGTTCTGTAGATAATGTGAAGGTTCTAAAGATAATGTGAAGGTTCTGTTGATAATGCGAGGGTTCTGTAGATAATGTGAAGGTTCTGTTGATAATGTGAGGGTTCTGAAGATAATGTGAAGGTTCTGTTGATAATGCGAGGGTTCTGTAGATAATGTGAAGGTTCTGTTGATAATGCGAGGGTTCTGTAGATAATGTGAAGGTTCTGTAGATAATGTGAAGGTTCTGTTGATAATGTGAGGGTTCTGAAGATAATGTGAAGGTTCTGTTGATAATGCGAGGGTTCTGTAGATAATGTGAAGGTTCTGTAGATAATGCGAGGGTCCTGTAGATAATGTGAAGGTTCTGTAGATAATGCGAGGGTTCTGTAGATAATGTGAAGGTTCTGTTGATAATGCGAGGGTTCTGTAGATAATGTGAAGGTTCTGTTGATAATGTGAGGGTTCTGTAGATAATGCGAGGGTTCTGTAGATAATGTGAGGTCAGTCTGCCTCCCTGGGGACCCTCGTGAACACGGGATTTATTATTTATTGTGCTGAATACAAATTGTTATATGTTATGAAAGATTGAGCTCAAAAAACAACAGTTCAGATAAGGGGAGGCTAAACTGAGATAGGGGAATGATGAATTTAGTGTGAGTCTGGATGTGTGTGTGTGATGTGTGTGTGCGTGCATGCACAATGATAGATAAGGTAAAGTCACTGTGAGATGTGTTCTCTCTATAAAGAGAATGTAAAGGCTCATTGAAGGCTCACTGAAGGCTCACTGAAATCTGCAGTGCTGAGATAATTTGAGTAACACTTACGTTCCTCACAGAGGCGACCCATCCAACCCTCTGGACAGGAGCATATATTTGGCCTCTGACACACACCTCCATTCTGACACTGTAGCCAACACACAGCTGTAGAAACACACACATACACACACTCAGTTATACAAGTTTTGCAGTCAAAGATTATACTTGATTTAGCACAGACATCACCGCATAAAGTGCACCAAAAAAACATGCATTCTGGAAGAAACCTCCAGGCATTACATATTAGGTGACATATTACATATTAGGTCCACTGAATTAGGTCCACAGTGAAGCATCACCATCCTGAGAGCAGAAGCAAGGTTTTATTAGCAGCCTAAGGATGTGCTGTAAAATAAAGCCCCTCATTGCCATATGTTTAGGTGCAGGTGGGATTAGCAAGATGCAAAAAAAATAATGGTCCTCTGTGTCTTAAGAGTGCAGTGGTGTTACACATTCTACAATCACAGAAATAAGTTTTGCTGCCTAGCAAAGTACACTCATTAACAGGCAAAGTATACTCATTAACAAGGCTGTCTGGGCAAGCATGCATGTTAGAGACAGAGTTTTGTGTAAGTGGAGTCCTCCACTCCATTTAGGAGGTATCCGTGGCGATGAATGCATAAACCATTCATTCATTATTGTAGGGTCACCGAAAACTCGTTCTACAGTAGGGGAAGAACACGTCATTCTGTAAAAGCCCAGGACAACACTATGTTGCTATGTGTCTGTGCAATATACACAAGCAGAGGCAAGAACGATCACAGGTGCTCATAGAAGAAGAGGCCTTAAGGGGGCGGAGCCTGCTCCTTGTGCTACCTCTACAGGCAGGAGGCGGAGTCCATGTGCCATTCTCCAAGCACACACTCCTGCCAGTGCCTTCCATGATGTAGCCCACGAAGCATGAGTACGCTGCCACATCACCAAACTGGAACACAGCCCCACGGACCACTCCATTAGCCACGTGGAGAGGAGGGCCGCAGGACACCCCTGTGTAGGGTTAAGATGGATTAGCCCGATTCAACTCATTGGCTAATTACTTGAAGAGTCGATCTTGGTGATTCAACAGCTCTTGAAGGCACATATAGGGCCAGATGGTCCCTGCTCTAATGACCGTGTCTGCTCTGTAAAGCAAGAGCATCCCTTAATGGAATATAGCTGGAAAATAACAGTATAAATAATACACTGGAAATCTCAGTTAATGTGCTGCTATCTCAACAGTTAGCACTGTGCAATGACATAATGTGAACTGTTTGCTTGTGCAATACATTATACTGTGCATTACTCTAACTCTGCTATAATTTTTAACCATTTGGGTGAAGAATTCCTTTAATCTAGCTGCATGTGAACTTCAGCCTCTTGTGTGAAAATGTTATGTAGTTTTGATACAAGTGTCTGTTAGAAAATTCTAGAAGGACAGCATATATAAGCTCAAACAAAGTCCAATCACACCTGTATGCAAACCTCTGCACATGCTGTATAAAAGACAACACCATCACTCACGACTACAAGGCAGCCTCAACACCAAAACACCCAGTTACTTTGGGGAAAGTCATGCGTCCATGTACACTCAACCGTGTGAGCATGCAAAGCAAGAGAAGCCCATACTCAACCGAATGAGTAGACTTATTAAAACGGAAAAACACGCTATTCAATAGTTAGTCCTCTAAAATACAAAAATCAAACATTGGCTAGCTTTAGAGCCACATTAGTAATTTATATTAGCATTAATCATTAAAAAAAAGAATCTTTAATGCATTGTGTAAAAAGTGTTCCCATTAGCCAAACTCTTTGACAATAGCTCAATATATCAATATTTATGTCTAACATTATGAAACATCTGAGGATCAAGAGTATGCCAGGAAGATTGGCCCAAGTGTCGAAGTGCTGAGGGATCCCTCAGACAGACTCGAGGAGGAGGGTAATGAGGAGGAGCAGGAACCTTCACGGAAGGATAAATCCCTGCAAATAGTCAAAGTGGCCGATATGGAGAAATTCGAGGCAGGAAAAGGATGGACTGAAAGACGGCACAGAGGCGAAGCTCACGGCAGCACGGGAACAAGATCTGAAGGAGATCAGCAGAGGCTGGGATGGACCACACCAGGCAAGAGCCCAGATGCAAGCTGCACAGCAGGACGGTACTAGGGTACTAGGGTATCTAGGGTACTAGCAGGCAGAGCGTACATGGAACACCATAATCAAATGGCTGTCACAGTACACAGAAACATCCATGCCGAGCATTGGCTGGAGCTTAAAGTGGGACACGCGCCCCAAAGGCACTTCCAGATACAGACTGACAAAATGGTAATGGCTAATAAATCAGACATAATAGTGATGGACAAACAGCAGAAGAAGGCTACAGTGATGGATGTAGCAATCTCAGGTGACAGCTAACAAGGAACAAAAAAAACTCAAGAAAACCCAAGAGCTAGAAAAGATGTGTGAGGAAATAAACATTTTGCTATAAACATTTCACACAGCATGAGCAAGATTACGTTTCAGTTGTCTGGAAGATTAACGATGTAGAACTGCTATAAATCGTATATCGTTATAATGGCTGCAATGCTGAAATATAGAAGGAAAAGAGAGGCAACCAGGAAGGCAACCTTATCGACTTACACCAGGGTATCGGTATCAAAGTTTTCAGAGAGAGAATGAGACTGAGCACATGCCCAAATCCACACTGGTGGCTCTGTTTACTTGTGTGTCACTACGTGTGCTTCCTGGTAAGTGTCCAAGTGTGTCTCATTTCTCAAATGTGCAAAGGTACTGTGTGAAAGCACACACTAAGCAGTAGGACCCTTTATGTGCCCATTTTTCAGCCAGGCACCAAGACATCTGCCTCACACTCTACTACATCTGGATCTCAATCTCATGCTGATTCTTCTAGGCAAAGATTCAAGTTGGCGGTGTAACCAGACTGTCACCATGGGAACAACTTTAAACTCATCATTGATTCCAGTATTTAAGCAGTATTCTAGTTCATCATATGTTGAATTCTAATCTACTGTACTGGCTCTGGATAAGAGTGTCTGCTAAACTCCAACATAAAAATGTAATTTTGTATATTTGGTGTTTTTTAAGAGTTAATCTTTCATTGGGAGGTTGTGCATAATTGTGAAACTGCCACCTGAGCCAATATGCACTTGTGTGTGGCAATCCTCGATAAACATGCGTTGAAACCGAGTGTTATATGATACTGTAGATTAAGAAAGGCACAGTCTTGTGTAGCACTGACAAAATACAGACGTGACTTAAATCAGCTACAATATATGTTGTAGCGGTGGCACTATTCTGGATTGATCGGTAATGGAAATGCGAGTTCAATTCTACACAAACTAATCAGGTGTGGCATAACTGAGAAGGGAGTAGCAATTGTTCAGGGACAAACATAATAATGGCTCATGTAACACAACAACATAGTGATAACATTGTGGTAACTAGACATTAGTAATGTGCAGAGAAACATTTTCTACTCACTCTCACAAACTGTGGTGATTGGACTCCAGGTCTGGTCACTCCTACAGGTTATGGTGGCAGCACTTCTGCCACGCTGACCTTTGACCTGCTGACCTTTAGGACAAGTCACCAGCATTGTCTGACCCACCAAAAAAGTAGTATTGAGACTGTTCCTTGTCCGGCCAGGAGGAGGCGGGCATGACTTGGCTATAGGGGAAACAGATTTTATTTTTTGCCTTCAATTTCAGTTTTCAGTACTGGTATTATTTGAGTAATACATTTTGTCAAAAAATATTTTATTATTACTATTACTACACATCATAAATATATAAAGAGAGAGGGAGAGAGAGAGCATTTTATAAAAGTATATGAAGTTTAAAGAGAAACAGGACGTTTCAGATGGAGAGCACTTAAGAGTGTCTATTATAGTGGAATCAATTTATTTGAGATAAAGGAGATGCTGAAATCAAAGGTCTGATAGTTTGTGAGGAGCTTTTTAACATAACAATTGAACAATTGGCTTGAAAATGTCATCCAGAAACTGGCATATAATTTCAGGACAAGGAGATACAACAGGACATCCAGGATGGCCTTC
Source organism: Brachyhypopomus occidentalis (assembly GCA_020368025.1). Classification (NCBI taxonomy): domain Eukaryota; kingdom Metazoa; phylum Chordata; class Actinopteri; order Gymnotiformes; family Hypopomidae; genus Brachyhypopomus; species Brachyhypopomus occidentalis. Next base: position 700,901 of record JAGXOD010000057.1, read on the forward strand.
CATATGAACTTTAGGGAGAAGATAGAAATAGCTCTGGTGAGGTATAGCGTGTGGAGTCAGGGACGTGTTCTGCTGACACGCCATTATTGGTAGAACAGTGGAGTGATGTCAGAGCAGTTCTGTTTGTAAATGCTGCTATCAGCAAGCCGGATGGTTGTCTGCCCTCATCAGCTGGCTTAATAATAATGTCACTGCTTTTGTTTACATTATTAAGTGCAGTGTGTTTTTCCCTTCTGCTTTTTAGTAGGTTTTTTTTTTTTTAAATCAGTTTTTCGTTTGCATGTATTAAAAACATTTTAGTACTTCAAAATCTCTGGGAGGTGTCCAGGAAGTCTTGGTTGAGTTAAATTTAGATAAATCAAGGTTTGTATGACGTGTGTATAAAGTATCCTGGCTATTTTTTTATTAACATCAGCATGTAGAATTAATGTGTAGTAATTGATATGTAGCAATAATAAAATTTTAAAGAGCTTTTTTTAAAATAAGGACTATAAGGACAAGATTTCCAGATTAATATCCATAATATAACCTTTATCTATGTTCATCATACTCAAGTGAATGCAAATGCACAAGTAAACAGATAATAAACTATGAACCACGCAATGACCGATTTACTGGTAATGAAATGTGAGCTCTTCACATAACTGTTTGCCTTAACAGGACTAAGTAAGCAGAGTCTTATTCAGTATAATTCATTTAGCAGTGTGTACTAAACAGGGGCTTCATATTGACTACAGGGAAGGCTATATTATCAGTGCACGAGTCAAGAGCCAAGCCAAGCATGTGGCTGCATGAGTGTGATTGTAGATGTGGAGCAAAGAGGAATGTGAACAACAAGACAAATGTTGACTATTATAAACATGTAAAATATTTGAAAACCTGCTAGCAATAACATTAACCTGTTTCAATATTTTACATAAGCTTTTTGTACCACAGTCTGTAATCTATAGATAAGCTACATAAACACAAATGTTTTTCAACACTGAGATTTTTTTCTTTTTTTAGAGATAGCATCACTAAAGGAATATTGACTAAAGTAGATCCCTTTTTGTGCCTTCATAATGCTGCAAATCCTAAAAATATTAGATATGTTAAACAGCGTGTGCAGGGAGCGTGTGCAGATGACATCAGAGTGAATGAGAGTCTTACGTGTACAGACAGGGAAGGGTGAGGTCCATGACCCATTCCCCATGCAAACAACAAGAGACTCCCCCTGGAGAGCGTAACCTTTATCACAGAAAAACTCAAGAGCACTCCCACTGGCCAGGCTGTGTTCCTGCACCTTTCCATTTAATATTTTGTCAGGCTGTAGACATCCTTCAGGGGCTGAGAAAAAAGACAGACAATGAGATATTTTAAGCGTGTGGAAGTTATGGAATTTATTCAGATATAGAAATCATCCATAATTAAATTAGCTTTTTTTTACCCTCACAGGTTGGTGCAGGTAAGCTCCATGTTCCATTGACCTGACAGGTAAGGTTTTGTGGGCCAATCAGATTCAGTCCCGATTTACATTCATAAGTGACGTTACTCTGGTAAGGTTCGCCACTTGGCACAGAAACAGCATTGTCCACAAATGGCGGAGGACCACATGACACTGCTGTCAAGAAGAGGTTTAATGCATGAACAGTTTTGCGTATGGCATGTGAGACTGATACACTACATAAAAGAGACATTAACAAAGGTATTACATATATAGTTCATGTATTCAATATAGTTACAGATAACTTAGAAATACAATACATAATATTGGTTTGCATGCATTTTATTCTGTTGACTATAAACTATAACAGCATAAAATACAATAAAGATATAAATATTCACTGAGAGACATTACATGTAAAGATACACAACATAGGCTTACCGACACAGAGAGGTTGCTCTCCACTCCATGTGGAATCTCCTTGACAGATCTGAACACTATCACCCTATATGATGGAAGGATGAGAGTTGAGAGAAGAGAGAGAAGAATACAAAAGGAAACTGTTCTACATATAGAACTTCATACATGTTCTTCAAGGATATTCCTAGAATATCTTCTAGTAATGATGCTAAACTGCGGTTTAACGGAATACAATGGTTTGCTTTTACCAATAATAATCTTTATTTGAACGCACATTACAGCAGAGGAGTGTATACTGTAGAGAAGTTTGTATCTATATACAATACATGATGTCTTCTAAGTAAATCTGACACCATTCAAAAAGTGAGCAGTGACAATATCACACAATAAAGAGGATATTGAAATTAAAGTAGCTCAGATGAATATATTTTAGGTGTACCTGTAGTTCAAACCCTGGTAGACATGTATACATTATCGTGTCCCCATAATTGTAGCTTTCGCCTTTGATGTTTCCATGTAAAGGGGGGAGAGGCTTCTCACAGATGACAGGCACACAAGAGTTGGAGGAGAAAAATGGAGACCACCTGCCAAAAAGCTAGATCAAATAATAATCAATACATTTACCACATGCATTCGTAACCAATTAAAACACCAATCTTATCTAAATCTAACAACAAAAAACTAAAAATGCAGCAGCCCTTTAAGGAATGAAAGAGCCTCACTGTGTAAATATTCGCAATATCACTTTAATATTAATATGCTGTTTTGATTGTATTTAAAAAAAACTCTAGGTTAACAATTACATTGCATTTGTTGCATTAAATGAGACCGTACCTCACATTCTGATAATCCTGGACCTTCAAGATAAAACCCAGATCTGCAGGAGATTGTTACAGTGCCTCCTACGGGTGTGAGCTGAGCTCCGGTGACTATGATATTGGTTTGGTTGGTGGGAATGCTGCATGGTATCGGTCGACACCTCACACTGTGTTTGGACCAAGTGCCATCACTCTGACAGCTGACAGAGTCTGTTTGTGTGGCCAGTTCATAGCCATCTAGGCACCTGAAACAAAGAGAAATGATTATAAATGTAAAGAGCAACAAGCTAATCACCTGCAGCTTTATTAGCTTTCACGTGAGCATTGACTAAATTCAACTAAAAGTCACATTACCTGTATTGAGCCTTGCTTCCATAGGTAAAAGTAGATTCCACAATTTCTGCATTTGGGACAAGAGGGGGCATTCCACAAGACACAGGATCACAGTGTACATTAGGCACTCCCCACCTGCCCAGCCTTCCACAGGAGAGATTAGGAGGTCCTCGTACACGATAGCCTGGTCTGCATCCATAGGTGACGGTATCAAACATAGTAGCACTGCCTATTACAACAGCATTGGGTACAGTTGGAGGAGGTGTGGAACATCTTCCCCTGCTACAAATGGGCACTCCCGGACTCCACACTCCACCTTTGTCACACACAGCTTCTGTTGGTCCAAGAGTTTTATAGCTTTCATCACAACGGAACCAGATACTGGCCCCACATGTGTGATCACGTCCAAGCACAACGCCATACTTTAGTTTTGGTGGGTTGCACACACACGGTCGACATTCTGGAACTTCCCCGAGCCAAATGCCTTCTGCTGCACAGCGTAAAATTGGACTCCCAATTATCTCATATCCAGGGAAACAAACATACTCCACCACATCCTCAAAATTAAAGCTTGAGCCATTCAGAAAGCCATGGCTGATGTCCTCTGGTGGGTCACAGGTCACTATGTCACATCGCGGTGGAGGATCATCCCATAGTCCATCACCTCTACAAACAAGGGTGGGATTTCCTGTTAAGGTATAGCCTACATCACACTCGTAATTCACTTTGCCATTATAACCATAATTTGTTCCTGAGACACGGCTGTTTTTAACAATAGGTGGAGCACCACAGTCAGCTGGGAGGCACTTGGGGGCACTTTCACTCCATGTGCCATTGGCTAAACAAACACTTGTTGGTGCCCCTTGCAAGATGAACCCAGAGTTGCACTGAAAGAGCACCCGCTTGCCAAAGGAATAGTCATCTCCTTTTACAAACACATTGCGTGAGACCAAGGGACGTCCACAAGACACAGCCTTACACCATGGTGCTATGCCATCCCATTTACCATCCATTAGGCAAGTCCTGTTTGCCAAGCCTTGTAGAACGAATCCAGAATGGCACTCATAGTGAATCACTTCATTGAAATGGAAAGAAATACCCGCAACTTCACCATTAGCAATGCCTCCTGGGTCACCACAGTTGACAGGAACACAATTGGGTGCTTCATCACTCCACTGACGTCCAGAGATGCACTGTCGCATTTGCTGGCTGTCAAGCTCATACCCTTCATCACAGCTGTACTCCACCAAGCTGCCCAATGCAGTGTCCATTACTGTTGCTGAACCATGTTCAGGATTCGGGGGTGTCTCACACTCAGCAGGTACACACACAGGTGCTGTCCCGTTCCAAGTCCCATCCTCTTGACACACAAGTGCAACTCCACCATTCATATCATATCCTGGATGGCAGTTATACTGGACCGTTGTTCCATGCAAATAGCTATTGTTTGCTAATAAAGGTTGGCCTGTTCTGCGTTCTTCTCTTGACAACTCAGCAGATGGATCTTGGATTTTCAAGTAATCACCAAAGTCAATGTGTGGAGGAAGGCCACAGTCTGCTGGAGTGCAGACGGGCACTGAGCTTGACCAACCATGTTCCTCACAGGTAAGGTGGTTCTCGCCTACAAGCAGGAAGCCTGGGAAACAGCTGTAGAATATAGTGGCACCAAACTTATGGGCCTGACCTTCAACAAAACCATTGTCAATTGGTTTAGGAGGCAAGCAGTACACTTGTATGCAAGATGGAGCCTCCTTGTCCCATTTACCACTCTCCATACAAGTAAGAGTCTCTGGACCTTCAAGACGATATCCTCGCTGACAGGAATAGGTCACGGACCTGCTAAAGTGAAGTCGTGAGTACTTGGCAGAGCCAAAGGGTATCTCTTTGGGTGGAGGACACTCAATGGGGTGACAAACAGGTACTCCCCCAATCCAGGTACCACTCTGACCACACAGCACAGTTGAGTTGCCCATTAGCTCATACCCAGGCTTGCAACTATACAGTGCAGTGCTAAGATACATGAGACCCTGAACATCCACTATACCATTTGGTATTTCTTCAGGATGCGGGCACTCAACAGGAATACATTCTGGATGTGGGGTGCTCCAATGTCCATCAGCTTGGCAGCTAACAGAAGATTCCTTCCGAAGGGTAAAGCCAACCATGCAAGAGTAGGTGATCACACTGCTAAAATAGGAAGATGCTGAAGATGGATCACCAAAAGAAACCTCTGGTGGTGGTCCACAAGACACCTGCTTGCAGACCGGGAAGGAATCATTCCATTCTTGTGATGGGGTACATCGAAGAGTCCTTGCTCCATACAGTACATAACCATCTTCACAAGAAAGCTCCACAGTGCCCGAGTCTGAATCCATGCTTCGCAGTACTAAATGATTCTCCTCCAAAGGTGGTTCTGGGCACTTAACTGGGGAACAGTGAGGTGTTCGACTCTTGTCCCAGTTGCCGTACTTTAAACAGGTCCATACCGGATCTCCACTAAGTTCGTAACCCTCATCACAAATGTATTCCACTTTACTTCCCACTTCAAACGTGGATCCAAGATAGTGTCCATGCTCAATATTAGAAGGTTTGGGGCAGGTCAAAAGAACACAGACTGGAAGGTCCCTGTTGGACCACTGTTTGTTTGCCATGCACATACGCTCAGGATTCCCAGTCAGACGATAACCAGCATTGCAAGCGTATGTCACCTTATTGCTGTACACATAATTGGACTTTCTCATGGACTCCTGAAAATGATAAAAGATACAACTAATAAAGCAACAGTGCCAAAACAGACATCAATCAAAAGGTCGACTCTACTAAGAACAATGAGCATGTGTTACAGAACAAATATCATAAAGCAACCAAACATTTGAATAATCACCTGTATGTAGCCGTTAGTCAGTCGAGGTGGACTAGAGCAAGCAATAGGTTGGCAAGTGGGTAAAACCCCACCCCACTCTCCATTAGCCTTACATGTCCTCCTTTTCTCTCCTCTGATGTAGTAGCCCTTATCACAGCTATATGCAACCACAGCTCCAAAGCTGTAATTGTTCCCACTGACATAACCCCTCTCAATAGTCTCTGGTTTGGAGCATCTAACAGGAACACAGCCAATATCCATGGGCGTAGGTGACCAATTCCCTCCCATTAGACACTTCAACGTTGCTGTGGTGTTGAGCACAAAGCCTTCTTCACATTTGTAGCTGACCTCTGTGTTACTTGCATACTTGGACTTATTGATGGAGTCCAGAATGGCATGAGGTAGATCCGGGGGCCTCGGGCAGAAGTTGGCAATACAGTGTGGCATACTGTGTCCATCGGGAGGTGCCCAAATGCCATCTGCATTACAGAACAGCTTGGTATTGTTGCCTGTGGTGTAGCCATCATCACAGAAGTAGATAGCTGTATCACCAAACAGCTGGTGTCCGGTGTCAGGGAGGGCGTGGTCGACAGGTGGCGGTGGCCCGCATGAGCGAGGCACACACTGGGCGGAGTTATGACTCCACTCTCCACTGGGCAGGCATTCCTGAGTTTCAGCACCAAGTAGTGTGTATCTGCATATGGTCAATACAAAACACTGTTAGATACTCATACATATATAAATAGGTTAGTTAATGACTAAATGCCATTTCATATATTTGCTTTGAGTTATAGATTTGAACTCACAAGAGTTCAAAATGAACCTGAACTCAAAACTCAATGAGGGTTATATGAGTTACTTTAGATTGTTATGGAGGATTACTCATGTTTTCAGGGCAAAATGTATAAAGAAAAGCCTTGTGTGGTGCAGTTACCCCTCTTTGCAGATGTAGTGCACCTGACTGCCCAGAGTGAAGTTGTCTCCTTTGACCACAGCATCTGTCATGTGCGGCGGTTCCCCACAGTTCAGTCTGGCACAAACAGGGGGAGGGGACGTCCACTCTCCAGACGACTCACACTGCAGCTCCCTTGGGCCCTGGAGTCTTTACAGCAGAAAGATTTTATTACAAGTTCATCACCACAGGGCTGAGTATTCAGAATGAATAATTGAAAAGGACTGGTTTTATCTGAAAAGCCTTTAATTCAGTGCACACTGTCACAGTACAGAATGTGCTTCTTCAATTAACATTTACATTCGTGTAAATGATAAAGCAGCTATAATTATATCACATTACATTGCACTGCATGTAACACAAGAAAAGAAAAAGGACACAAACAGTTGGTTGTTAGGTAATATAGCCAGATTTGCATTTCTTTCAGTACTGTTCATTTCAATATGGCTAAACGGAGCATCTGACTATAAAATGTAAAGGCTTGTGATTAAAATGGCCTGGTCCAACCTTTCAAGCCTACATACCAGACTTTTTAAATTGCTAAGATCTTTTTTTTGCAGGGCTGGCGAGATGGTAATAGTGCATAATTCACTTTTACCTGTATCCCTCAGTGCAGGTGTATATTAGGGTGGACAAATAAACTTTGCCATTGAGAGTGAACTCTCCATGGTCCACCACTAGGGGCTCTCCACAGGTGACAGGCTGACAGTCAGGTGGTGGTCTGTCCCATGTAAGGCCAGACCCACACTGGATTTCTGTTGGCCCTTGAAGGATGTAACCTTTTTCACAGCTGTTGGGGGAGACGATATTCTTATTACCCAAATAAATGACTCCACAGAGCTCTATATTCCTGATCAAAGCTGAAACACTCCTTATATTTAACTCTTCTATCACTGACAGTGATACCTGAAAGTCACCTTGCTTCTGTATGTAAAGTTTGTCCCCATCAGGATCCCATGCTCAGGGACAGTAGGTGGACTGCATGATAGAGCTGAAAGAATTTAAAAAAACTTTATTAAACTCTATTAAATAAAGATAGAAAATAAATCATCTCAGGTTTTACAAGTCATACAACTATCACACTGCTACCAAGGCGTTCTATGCCTTTACGTGTTTAGATTTAATAAATTCCGGTCACATTTTAATTGACATTTACAGCATTTGGCTGTATCAAAAGATACTTGTATGTATCAGAACGACACTACATGTGCTACCTGTCAATCAAACCCGTGATCTTAGTGCTTCTAGCACCATGGATGACCTGCTATAGCTGGTGAGCTACAGGAGAATTTTTAGACCCCTTAGAAAAGCCTGCAGTATCCTGGGAGATATCAAACCCATTTCCTGACTTCCAGTGAAACCCAATCTCTCATTGTGCTGACCCTGCAACAGAGCCTGTCCAAACCGGTCCAGTGACGTGTATTAGCTTTTAGCAGCACAGACACACTTCCCTCTGTGTGATCAGACGGTGATGCTATTAGTATTTGTCTAAATGCATCTCTTCACATAAAAAAAAAATCAGATGTATTTAGATGTATCCTGCTGCTTTTACCGTTGTGAATCATTTTGAATGGGATGGTTGGGGGTTCTGCAAAAACAACGCAAACTCTGGATAGAATTGAAGTATTTAATCTGAAACATTGTTTTTTGCTGTTTGTGTTGTGGATATGTGCATGTGTTTGTGTAAATGTCAGGAATTACGTCCTGGACGTATCTGAACTGCATGACAGTGCACAATTAAAACCAGTCAGTCTACGTTTATGGGTAAACCATTTGCATAAATAAAAGGATTAAAGTGATAGTGTGTTAGTTCAGTGTTTTCTTCTAATGGGTTGAATGCATTCGGTAGCTGTAGCATGTCTCCTGTCCTCCAGAGCTGAAGTCCTCGCCCATTTCTCCATGCTACATCTAATGCAGCTCCCTGAATGGCATTTCAGCTACAGTGACGACAGCTGTCAGCGATGGCAAATCTATTGTGTGGCATGTTATGGCAAAGTCACGAGGTCCTCTATTGTATTTCTTTTGAATGATGCATTATGTTATGTGTTATTGATATGTGTCGTGCTGTAGGCTTGTATTACCTGTGCAGGTCTTCCCGTCTCCAGTGTAGGGGTAAGTGCATGTACACATATGAGAGCCCTCTGTGTTCTGACAGCTAGCGTTCTCATCACAGTCTGAGCCCAAAGCACACTCATCCACATCTAAAGAACACACAAACACACACACACACATTAGATAATCATATTCCATTCCAGATTATGTTTCACATAAGTGCATTATAATTTGCCCAGTCTTACCCAGACAGGCAGGCAGACTGCCACCCCACTTGCCACTGTTGGCACACTGCATCTTGCTCTCCCCAAGCAGATAGAAGCCGGGGTTGCACTGGTAAACCACTGAGCTCCCAGCATAAAAGTCCTCCCCCTGATACTGGCCATACTCCAGAGGGGGGGGCGCTCCACAGTTCGTCCCTGCAGAGAAACGAGGCAGGTCGCTTAACAGTACTCGAATCATTCTTCATTTGCTTAATGTACATTTGAGGACTTATGTATGTATTTTGATCTACATTTCTGTAAATCTCTGTTAACTATTTGTTGATGAGTGTGAACGTCTTTTTATTTGTTTGTGACGGGGCTCTTGTCCATTTGTGAGCGTCTGCGTGCTTGTGTGAGTCTGTCTTTGACTTCTGTCTGTATACTCACGCTCACATCGAGGCTGTGAGTGGCTCCATGCACCTTTATTCTGGCACTGCTGTACAGGCTCCCCCACCAGGTAGTACCCGGGATTGCAGGAGAACTTTACCTGAGATCCAGGGGTCACAGCTTGACTGGAGGACAGCAGGTTTGGAACAGTACCTTCCAGCAGGGGGCAGTCTAACACAAAAAAACACAAAGTATTACAGCTCCTGCTCGCCAGTACCTTTTAACTTGTAAACACAAATGTTCACTGCTCATCACTGATTTAAAATATATAGACTGTGAATTCCTCACCAGCACAGAACATGCTTCTAGGGCTGACTTTGACTCTGCCTGTGACCCCATGCAGAAAGTCTGGCCAGGCAAACACATTGCCCCTCTGTAGATCACTTGGACAACTCGTGGCCAAAGACCTGATCTGAGATCAGCAGCAGAAGGTCACACATTATAGCTACAATGCCAGAGCAAAAATTCAAAACACCAGCAAAACCAGATGTTGCACTGAACCTATTCATGATAGCCTGAAAGTCTTCCAAGATGTTCACACAAGTACATTTCGATTCCTCTTATTCTGAACATCCATAACTCAACACCCAAGTTTATGGACAAAGGTTGGTATGATATCTAAGGAACTGGGTGCTGTCCTGAGCTAATACTGAGGTTCAAGAGCTTTGGAGGAGTTGAGGATTCGTTAATTAATCAAATGCCGATATACAATTTTTCTTAGCGTAGACCCTGGCTACTAAAAAATTGTGTCAAATTATTGATTTCTTTCTTAGGCAGCTATATAATAAGTAGGATATGGGCATACAGTCATTATTGCAAAGCAATAAACACAGTATTACAACCTCACAGTATTATAACAGCTGTAGTATATATATCTGCCATGATGGCAGCTTAGAGCAGATGTACCTGCTGGGGGGAGAGGACAGAGTTCCATATGTTGAGCTGGCTGAGGGAGCCCACGAAGGACTCCACAGGGTTGAAGCCCTCACCCCTCTGGTCTTGGTCTTGCCCCAGAACCAGAGCTCCGCCTCCTACATAACCCAAAGGAATCAGTTATTACATAGTCATAATCCATATCCGTAATGAACACGAAACCCTGTGGTTAACAGCACATGGAGTTAAAGTATGATAGGATGTCTAAAAGGAGCTCAGATATATGACAAAGTCGTATATCTGTGACAGAATCTTGTGCACCGCTACTTTATGTATCGACCCACTTTATTGAAGTCTTCGTCCATTTGTTTTGAGGGCAGATTGCTGAGGTTCGTGAGCGCTGTACCTGGTATAGTGGTACCGACGGACAGGTCCTTCCCTCCATCCGAGGGGCTTCCGTCGATGTAAACTTTCCAGTCGCCATCGGTGCTCCTCCACGACACAGCGATGTGGTGCCAGCGACCGTCGTTCACAGCCGGGCAGTCCGTGATCTTCTCCTTCCCATTAACGTAGAGCACCCAGCTAAAGGAGGCCAGGAGTGAGGGTCAGGACTTTGCTATCATTTATTAAAATCTTTTATTTACATTATTCATATATTTATCTAAGTTATCATTTATTATATACTTTATTACAATACACAGATATGTTTACAAACGCAGTGCAAGGGGGATAGCAAACAGGTTTAACGTCTCAAATAGAGTCAGGCAGTGAAAGGCGTCTCTCACCCGTTGTAGTCAATGAGCAGGAATGAGTTGTCACTTCCCCCCTCCACGGCATACGAGACCGGGGTGCCGTAGTTCATCGTGTCCGACGACCTCATCCAGAACGCGCATGTGATTTGGTCGAGTGGAGGCATGAGGCCATCCATCATCACATAACCATGGATACCAGACACCTCAAACTCCAGGTCGAAGGAGAGAGACATCTCTGAGAGGAACAAAACAAAGACAAAAACTACGATTTTGGAGCACCCTGCAGAAAGTGTGAACATCATGTCAGGAAAAGCGCACAGTTGGTCCCATTTCACTGCTCAAAAACAACGAGACGACACCACTGGCTGCCTGACGCAGGAACCAGCGGGGCAGCTTCTGTATTCTGAACCTATTATTGTAAAGAAAGCTCCAGTTTTGCTTGAAAAATGCTGGCAAGGACTAAAATCAAGTCTAACAACTTCTCCTTTTGGTCTGCAGTTGGTGGATCGACTTCTCCTTTCTGCCCGTTTGTCCATCTGTGTCTCTTCCTCATCTGCCATGATGTCTATACCTGTCTCACACCTGGTTCCGTTGAACCCAGGAGGGCACCGACAGGTGAAGCTTCCCACTCCGTCCTCACACGTGGCTCCGTTCTCACAGGGGTTTGGGTCACACTCATCCTCATCCACCTGGCACAGTTTGCCACTGTACCCTCTCACACACTCACACCTGCGGAGCACAGGCACGGTGACAGGTCATTAAGAGGCCAGATGGAACCGTTCTGAGTCATTACTAAAGCTGGGATGGTTCTGCCCATATGTCTCTGCCGTTGTGTCCTGTGAGCGTGTTGGCTGAACTCAGTGTTTGGAACCAAAGTCTACTAAATGTGTGGTTAGGAATGGGGCTTACGATTTGTAATACTAATACCAAACAGAAATAAATAAAGCTGTATACAACATATTGAGAAATTTCTAAATTAAAATTCCAAATGTGTTCTCTCACTACACGCTACCTACTGCTAATCCTGTAAATGTAAAATTTGCTTTGTGTAATGAACGTCCATAGAAAACAACATATCTCTAATCGCTAATTTGCCCCTTATTAATGCAAACACCAATCAGTGGAATGTGCAACAACACCACAAAGCCCTTAGCAGGTTAACAAAGATTCCACCTCATCATTCACCTGAAGTCATTGATAGCATCCGCACATGTCCCTCCGTTCAGGCAGGGGGCGCTGTAGCACTCATCAACGTTCATCTCACAGCTGTCTCCAGTGAAGCCCTGACTGCAGGAGCAGGAGTAGCCAGCCTCGCGGTCCCTGCACACTCCACCGTTCTGACAAGGACTGGATTCACACTCATCTATCTCCAGTTCGCACTGGGGGCCTGTGGAGGTACAGCACGTCTCTAAAGGCTTCACCAAGCCTCTTACATGCAAATGACTAAAAGTAAATTGGCCATGAAAAACCTCACCATGATTTTTTTTTTTTACCTTTTACAAAAACGCAGTAACATTTATTATGTGTACTAATGGGAGAAATAAATTAAAGCCATACAAAACATAGAAGAAACAATATATATATATATATATATATATATATATCACCTCAAAAATCAGCTTTTCCATGGATATTGGACCAAAATGTGTAAAACCCAAAACACATGGTCACTGCCCTTGAAAAGTTACTGTTTTGGATATTAAAAGATTTTCTCAAAGAAATACGTCAGGACATGTCTGGACATAATTCCTCACCGTCTAAATGTGATGTTCACTATATAAAGTAAAAACGAACTGCTCACCTGTGAATCCATCCATGCAGCTGCAAGAGAACTGATTCACCTCGTCCACACACACTCCCTCGTTCAGACATGGAGAAGAGCTGCATTCATTTATCTCAACCTCACACAGCGATCCTTCCACACACACACACACACACACACACACATCTTAATCATGACCAGGTCTCAGGAAGGAGGACAGTGGCTGAATGGAAAAGAACCGTAAGATAAAGCATGTGCTGCAGGCCTAATAAATCCACACACAGCTCTAAACTCCACGGTGTCACACCAGGCCTAGTTCTAAAACTGACAGACAAGTCCCTTTTCAGCGTGTGCCAGAACAGACTTGTTAAGCTAATGGTGTTGACCCGGGGGCGCCGCGGGAACCGTGTGCTCCTGTGACGCGTGCTGGCGGGCGGGATCGAGATGCCTACCCACAAAGCCCTGCTGGCACTGGCACTGGAAGCCTCCCACGCCATCTCTGCACAGGCCGCTGTTGTGACACGGAGCAGAGTCGCACTCGTCGATGTCACTCTCACACTTCGCTCCTGAGGGGCCAGGAAAGTAGGCAGATACACACATACTCTCATGTACACACATACATACACAACCCCCCCCCCACTTCTGCAGACACACACGTCTCCTTTTTATGGACACATACTGTAGACCTTCTGTGTACACAGTATATACTGAAGAACTAATACAGTCTACATGACTGAGTAAAGTCTTAAATATAGTCTTGCACACTCAGGACTGGTGACTGTGCTGGTTTATTCTGCTAAACACAACGAGGTGGATGTTGCTGGTGTGACCGTGAGCAGATTACCTGTGAACCCTGGGAGACAGGTGCACACGTATCCAATCCCCACCTCCTCACAGGTGCCCTGGTTCTGACATGGGTTCAGGAAGCACTCATGGAACATCTGAGAAGCAAAGCACAGTAGGTGATGGTGGAACTGATCCATTCATGTAGAACTAATGACAGAAAGAGACGGTCGCCTTTAGCCTGAGGTGGATTTAGAGCAGCCATTTTGCTCCTACGAAATACAGTCACTGAGCTTAAAACTGTTGGATCAGGGAACAGTCATGACCAAATATAAAACTTGGTCTTTGCTGTATTGGTATGTCATCCACATCATCTAGAGTTTGCAGAACATCTTTCAAATAGATACACATTAAAGTGAGAAACCGTTCAGAAGTTCGAGCTGCTCTTTAGGTGCCTAGTGCCCATTCTGGTGATATACTACCCAACAGACTTTAGTTGCAGAGGGCCATGTTCCTCTACACTATATGAAACCCAGAATGTGCTTTATTATGATGGCTGGCTGCTACTTTTGGGAGATATATTTGAAAGAGAAACAATTAAAACTTGCCTGTCCCAGAAATACACACATTGAACTGCACTGCTAGCACTCAAATATTTCCCTGCAGTCGGGTTTGTGTAGCTAGGCCAATTTATTGCTCTGTTTTATAGTGCTGTTTTATATGCTTGTCTGGCATGCTGACTTGAATGAAGGATGTTCTGGACAGTTTTACTGTAGCTAAGATTCATAGGTACGAGCTCACCTGGCTATAGTCATGGGCAGGGTCGTCGAGACAAGCTCACCTGGCTATAGTCATGGGCAGGGTCGTCCTGACAAGCTCACCTGGCTATAGTCATGGGCAGGGTCGTCAAGACAAGCTCACCTGGCTATAGTCATGGGCAGGGTCGTCCTGACAAGCTCACCTGGCTATAGTCATGGGCAGGGTTGTCCTGACAAGCTCACCTGGCTATAGTCATGGGCAGGGTCGTCCTGACAAGCTCACCTGGCTATAGTCATGGGCAGGGTCGTCAAAACAAGCTCACCTGGCTATAGTCATGGGCAGGGTCGTCCTGACAAGCTCACCTGGCTATAGTCATGGGCAGGGTCGTCCTGACAAGCTCACCTGGCTATAGTCATGGGCAGGGTCGTCGAGACAAGCTCACCTGGCTATAGTCATGGGCAGGGTCGTCGAGACAAGCTCACCTGGCTATAGTCATGGGCAGGGTCGTCGAGACAAGCTCACCTGGCTATAGTCATGGGCAGGGTCGTCGAGACAAGCTCACCTGGCTATAGTCATGGGCAGGGTCGTCGAGACAAGCTCACCTGGCTATAGTTGTGGTGCAGGGTCATGGTGACATTGTTCACTATAGTATTATTTGGAATCACCTGACTGCTGGCCTGGTAGTCTTTTCCCACCACAACCTCTGGAGCTGTAGTTGCACTTTCTTCCTTCGGCAAGAAACTGGAGCCAAAACCTGTGAGCAAGCAGAGAGGGAGAGAGAGAGAGAGAGAGAGAGAGAGGGAGAGGGAGAGAGAGAGAGAGAGAGAGAGAGGGAGTGAGAGAGAGAGTGACAGCAAATGAATCAAATGAAAATGTGAGGTGGAGAAATTTCTGCTGTCAAAACTGGAAAAGCTGATTCGATGGCACCCCCCTCCCCCTCCTCCCTGCCCCCCATCTCCCCATCCTCCCCGACCCCCCCTCCACCTCCCCCTCCTCCCCTGTGGCTACCAGCACTTCCCTTGCGTGTAAGGAGAGTCTCCTGCTGTTAGGCGAGCACCGGAGCATCCTGGCACTCACTCCGCACTATTCCCTGAGTGGTCAGCCATCTGTCTATTTCACCATGTCAAAATGTTATTAAATTACATTCGTTTAAATACTTCAGTCCTCTATAAATGTGTTTAAAGGAGAAAAAACCTTTATTTGCTTGTATATTGTGGAGACCTACAGAATTGGGTGAAAAGTTCTGCTGGAACCTTCCAGCTGCGAACCATACGAGTGTGGATGAGTGATGACCCTGAGACGCCAGGAGGAAACACTGATCCGTTTGTTGAAACACGACTGCTTCAGCACATCCTCTTAACGTCCAAATCACTGAAATCATCTTCTACTCAGATGGACATAATTGCACTTCACTGTACAGAAGTCCTCCACAAACACCTGGAACTCTCCTCTGGGTGCAGATGTGGTCAATATGGCGAAATACAGCACCATATTATGTCTAGCAGGCAGATGTTTACGAAAAGACGAGTGAGAATTATGCTGTTCATATCATCACCCTCTCCTCATTCCGAAACCACATCACTCCTCCGAAATCTTCACTGGGCTCCAGGTAAAGCCTCGTAAAGCCAGGTAAAGCCACTACAAGACCGCCTCCATCCACAAGGCTCTCCACGTATTGCCTCCACCCTGCTGACCTCCACTACTGTCCTCATCACTCCACCCAATGCCTCCACTCCTGCTCATCACTCCCCCTTTTCATCTCTCCGCTCTTGGAGTTGGGTGGGGCATCCGGCCGCATGGCACCCCGCGTGTGGATCACTCTTCTCCTACAACCGTTCAAACTCCACCTCAGCGCTCACCTGGTCACCTCCGCCTGTTCGTTGTCTAGTCTGCCATACAGACCCCTACACATTCCCTCTATTTGTAATGCTGAGTTCCTTGAAAGGTCCCTCGAGTTCTTTGAAAGGTGCATGAAAATGTAATGTATTATTATTATTATTATTATTACTGGAGCATTGCTGGATGGTCCTGGCTCCCGTGACGGTGGTGGTGCCATAGAAAGGGCAGGAGAGGCAGTAGGATCTGCCCTCGTCAGGCTGGTAGTAGTCATGGGGGCAGGGGTAACATGGGACCAGCCCCGTCCTGGAGAAATGACCTGCAGTGCATGGAACTAGAGTGACAGAGAGAGAGAGAGAGAGAGGACGATAGAATGAAAGAAGAAGAGAGGAAGAAACATGTAAGAGGAAGGAGAGGACATGATGTCAGAGGTGTGTCATGTGTCGTGTGTGCTAATGCTCTGGGAGCCCTGGGGCTGGGAGTGTTGGGTCTGTGATGAAGGCATGAACACACCTCCACACTCGCTGGCTTCCACGGCTCCACGCACCACCGTGGAGGTGCTGGGGGGGCAGGGCAGGCAGAACCGCGACCCCGAGCCAGGCTGGTACTCGCCCAGGGGGCACGACTCACACGTCTCCAGCCCGCTCAGCGACGAGCTGCCCGGCTTGCACTGTGCTGCACGCACAAACACACACGTGAACGCGTGCAGAAAGACATGCTTACACACACACACACACACACACACACACACACACACGTGCAACATCACACAAGAAGACAGATGCAGTAAACGAATGGTTGTTTTAATTGACATTGGAACAGAAAAGATCAGTTACTAGAAGAGCAAAAAGGAAGACATAGTTAAAGGTGAATAAGGGTGAATTTGATAATGGGTTGAAGAAATCTGATATTTTTGGATTAATTGAACCTTTACAATCCCACGACTTGCCAGTGGGTGTAATTTCTTACATTAATATTTTAGTTAGTTTTAATACTTAATCCAAGCTAATTTAATACTTAATTAAACTACTTAATCATTCTCAGATTATGTCAGTTAAAATAAGATCAACTTTTGTTCTTAACTAAGGTCCATCAGAAGTGTGTCAGGAACTACACCGGTGGGTGGATGAATGAGGATGAACTTGCCTCTGCACTCGGCCAGGCTGCGTGAGTGGAGGTACGGGGTGGAGGAGCTGATGGGGCACTTCTTACACTCCATCTGGCCCTCCTCGTCCTGGTAGGAACCCCTCCTGCAGCTCTCACATTCGGCGTACTCCACCGAGAAATACGTCCCCACAGGACACTGCACTACAGGACAGAAGGCACCGCGTTGGCCGGCTTCAGATCCGCCTGAGCGCTGCGTCCTGTCTCAGCGCCAAGACCAGGGAAGCAGGAAACCAGGGCAGGGGGCAACCAGGGCAGGAGGCAACCAGGGCAGGAGGCAACCAGGGCAGCAGGCACAACCAGCCATGGACTCAAGTTTCTAAAGGTCTGTTCACTCAAGTCGCTTCGCCAAAAGCGATATGGTAGTTCCGTACTTGAATGTTAGTTAACTGGACGATTTTTAAAAGACGTTTCTACTTCACGATAGCTATCGCTAAAATAATAATCGGCAATTAAAAAATAATAATCGGCAATTCTGTAATCGGCAATTAAAAAATGTCATCGCAGCCTGGCTACACTAGGAAATCTTTCCACAAGGAAGTAGTTCTCCTTGCCGAGCTGTTTGTCTTCATCATGCACGCATAAAGGGATAAACAGTAAATGAAGGCTAAACTAATGCTGGAGAAAGGAGTGACAGGAGGTCGCGGAGGTGCAGTGATTGGTTTGTGGGAGTCGTCAAGAAATGAGGTTTATCATTTACAGCCACTTTCAGTATGTTAAGCACTCACCACACATGCGGCCTTTGAGCACGGAGCCCGGCTGGCAGTAGAGCAAAGCCTTCCTGCTCTCCAGGGACTTGGGGTCAGCCACAATCATCTGCGACGACACGTGGAACGTGCTCAGTGGCTGCCTGCTCAGCGTCCGCTTCAGTCGATTGGTCAGCAGCTCCAGGGTACGCAAGAGCCGCTTCTGATTGGCTACTTCCGCGGAGTCATTCCTCGACAGGGGCAGTGGGATGCTTGCTGGGAGAAAGGAGAGGTATTGGGAGAGACTGCCCCTGGTGGCTGGGGGCGAGAGTAGCACTATGGCTGTAAGATGAGGACTGCAAGGACAGTATATTCTACCTGTGATGTTGAAGTAGATCTGGATCTTCTGATCACGAGTTGGCCTGTTGTTCCCGCGGTTACGTTTCGCCCTTATATGGGAGTCCTGATGGAACACACCATCCTGCTGCAGCAGGGTGTGTTGGCGGTCCAGAGAAAAGCCACTGTCAAAGTACGCATAGTCCTGCCCATTACTGCCCCACCCCCCGGGTCCTGGGAAAGGGGAGAGAGGGAGAGAGAGAGAGAGAGAGAGAGAGAGAGAGCGAGAGAGAGAGAGGGATAACAGGTAGCATCAAGATGTCCTCTCTTTTTAGCTGAGTCTCATGGAACTACCATACTCAACTGTTGTACATGTGAAGGCCAGACTACACCAACCCAACACCCTCCAAAAAGCACCACAATGAAGAGTCAGGATCAGAAGGCTGGTGATTGGTGGGCACTGATGGGCTGGTGTGCTCTGGGCTTTAACAGTCATCCCTATGGCAACGATTTCTCACCAATTGCAAATCCATTTGGATAGTCGTAGTTGTACTCCAGACACTGGCCTTGTGACATCACTTCCAGTTTACAGTTGATATCATCTCCACTACAGATTTTAGGAACCTTTAGGTATAGTAGAAAAACAAAGGAGGAGGAGGGTCCATCAGTCTGGTGTGTGCGTGTGTGTGTGTGTGTGTGTGTGCGTGTGTGTGTGTGTGTGTGTGTGTGTGTGTGTGGTCTCACTATGCCTCCTAGAACAGAGTTGAAATCCCCAGTGAAGGACTTGAGCAGGTTTGGGTCATCACAACGTGACGCTTTGAACAGCATCTCAAAGGGCTTAAAGCCATTGTTGGCTATTCTGTTCACTGTGGGAAAAAAACTCATGTGAAATCATCATTAAAACATAAAGGGAACCTCAATCCACGTATATACTGTATATCATGGTCAGATGAAATGATGAAACAACATGGAGGACGTCTGGGTACCGATGTGGCTGGAAAAAAAGCATCACACGGGCGGCACTCACAAGAGCAGTCTGGCCTGTCCGGCGTGTGTGCTGGCTCCCACATGCCGTTGTTGGGGCAGAAGTAGCTGTGCACGGCATTCTGGGAAAGACTGTAACCCTGTTTGCAGACCAGGGTGCAGTTGACACCCTTTTCCTCCTTCAAGCAGGAGAAGTCTGCGTTCACGGGCTCATACGGCTGCTCACACGTAGAGCCTGGGAGACACAGCAGGACAGACACCGGGAGTGTAACACAGTAGGACACACGTCTGGAGTGTAAAACAGTAGGACACACATCTGGAGTGTAACACAGCAGGACAGACATCAGGAGTGTAACACAGTAGGACAAACATTAGTAGTGTAACACGGAAGGACAGACACCGGGAGTGTAACACAGTAGGACACACATCTGGAGTGTAACACAGCAGGATAAACATCAGGAGTGTAACACGGAAGGACAGACATCGGGAGTGTAACAGCAGGACACACGTCAGGAGGGTAAGACAGCAGGACAGACATTGGTAGTGTAACACAGCAGGACAGTCAAGAGTGTAACACAGCAGGACACACATCAGGCACACTCAGAGTGCATTTGCTGTACATTATAAACATACTCTCAAAAAGGAATGTGACTGAGATATTTAGGCAGACTTACCTTTCACTGTAATGATGAGCTCACAGGTGCGGTTGTTGCCAGACGGGTCTGTGGCTGTGTAGTACACGGCTGTCTCTCCAACAGGAAATGCATCACCAGAGGAGTGTGTGCTGCTGATGTTTACACGGGCACCTGGGACAGTGTGGATAGCAGATGTTTACACGAGCCGAAGGCACACAGCAGTTCCACATCATAACCATCATTTGCATTTATAAACTACTAGACCACGAAAGAAACGACCAGCCAAAAAGAAATGACTAAGCCAGTCCTGGAGAGGGCCTCACGCTTTTCAGCTGCGTAAGCCTGCGTCCCAGTGGTTAACCCTAAAGCCTTAATAAACAGGGTGGTGCTGCCGCGGGACACAGTCTCTCTGGAGAACACCAGGCCTCAGTGCCAAAGCAGACAGGGCTGGAGCAGGGGGGCTGGCTAATGACACAGCAATAAGGGTGTAGCACCATGAGAACTTAAAGACATACTGTAGAGTGAGACCGTCAGACACACACACACACACACACACACACACGAGCGTACACACATACACACATGCAAGCAAGTCTTTTCCACAGTACAGAGAGAGGTTCCAGGTCCATTCCAAACTGTCTGACAAATGTCTGGGTGCTGCTCTCTCCTAAACATAGCCCAGTGCTGGGGTGTGGCCTTGGAAACCAGTGCAGTGCTGACGTCAGGGCAACGTTTGTGACATCAGCAAGGTCCCTCAGAGCATCCACATTTCATCACAGTGTGTGTGTGTGTGTGTGTCTGTCTGTCTGGAAGGTTTGTGGGTAATCCCCATGTGTCAGGAGGGACCTCCATCACTGCAGAACCTTGGAGATCTGTGTCATTTCATTTAGTTTGTGTCTCATTCATGCAGTTTACTGTAAATGCTCAACCCAGTGCAGAGAACATGTGCTTTTTATCTCTCATTCTTTCCACTCCTGTGTCCAGTACAGCGATAAACCATGTCTTATCACTCCTGTTCAGTAAGGGCTCTGTGTAGGGAAATATTTCCTGAATGCTGTTCCTAAAATGCCTGTGAATCCAATGATGGTTTTGGATGGAGGCAGGGGTGATGAGTCTAGCACACGCACACTAGGTGTGCTCTCTCCATGGTGACTGCTCTACCACATAACGTCTTCACAATCGTGTATTTTGTTCTCACGCCTGCGGGTCTGAGACTTTTCCAATATGGGCAACAATTTTCCTGGATGCAGTCTGACAGCTGACTTGAGAGAAATAAGAACATGTGCAAATATCCCTTATACACGAACTCCATCTCTGTTTCTCATCTTCGTTTCCATCTCTCGTCGCCCCCCCCCCCCCCCACCCCCACCCTCTGTGGGTGTGTACCTGAATTGTCTGAAAACTGTGGCTCTTCCCAGTAGACGGGCGTCTCTCTGTCTGTGGCCTGA
This sequence comes from Brachyhypopomus occidentalis, assembly GCA_020368025.1. Taxonomy (NCBI): domain Eukaryota; kingdom Metazoa; phylum Chordata; class Actinopteri; order Gymnotiformes; family Hypopomidae; genus Brachyhypopomus; species Brachyhypopomus occidentalis. The sequence continues at coordinate 722,430 of JAGXOD010000057.1, forward strand.
ATCATGGGTGGAGAACGGCACCTGTCAATCAGAGGAGGCTCCGTATCTGAGGACAAAGTAACGCGTTTAGAACTAAATATGGCGACACTGCCAGCATAAAAAAACCACATGAAGGTAGTTCAGTCACACAGGGCATTCTGGAGGAACTTCACTGAGAAAAACAGTAGGATGGAGGGTGGGGGCTTGGAAGGTGGAGGCTTGGAGGGTGGGGGTCTGGAGGGTGGAGGCTTGGAGGGTTGAGGGTGGGGGCTTGGAGGGTGGAGATTTGGAGGGTGCGTTTGGCGGATTCACAGATTCGGTGAAGAAGCAGAGTGCGACCCACCGATGATGGTGACGGTGAAGGAGCAGTTGGCCCTGTTGCCAGCGCGGTCAGTTGCTGTGTAGGTGATGCGCTCTGTACCAATGGGGAACGGCTGAGTTGGGTTCAGAACAGGCATCACCTGGACGGCCACCTGAGGAACGGAACAGGACACCTGAACGAGGCGCTGACAGTAAAGGAGGCGCTGACAGTAAAGGAGGCGCTGCTCTCGTTTCTCACACATCCAGGCAAAGACGAGGAACGGGCCGACGAGCAGAGCATACCTCCTCTCCGGAATTGTCTCCCAGCACCGGTGCGTCCAGCGTGATGTTAGATGACCCCTGACGTCTGTCCGTTTCCATGACGATGTCCCCAGGGCACTCAATCCACGGGGGCTCTGCATCTGTGAACATTATGAAGGAAAACTTCATCTAAAAATCAAACAAACAGACCTGACGTGAGACGTGAGCCACACGTTACCACTGCTTGTGTAGCGGTGACTAGACACGGTGCCCTGGCGGCCGGTCCTGTTACAGGTTTGTGGTCTGGACGAGGCATGAAACGCAGCATCACCCAACTCATAACCCAGATCCCCATGCTCTGATCTCACAGCACATCTGATCCGCATGTAGTCTGCACACGGATGACACGACCCAATCCAGCCTCCCTTGGTTGGAGCCTTTACAGGTACAAACTGTTTTGCAGCTGCTCACACACGAGGTGGCCTGGAGCCCAAGAGTTTCAGAGCACTAACCTGGAGTCACACGCTTACTGTTCATGTAAAAACATCTGTTAGTACATGAGGGGGGGGATTGGCTGATCCTGGGTCAGTATTTTTACTATCAACATACAGAAGAGGAACCAATATTGACAGGCTATGGATGTTGTGACCGCTTGTGACATTCATTGTAAAAGGGTTGCATCACCTCTACATTACATTACAAGCACAAGCGTGTAGCACACAGCCAGTCTGACAGTAAGGCACTGATTTAGCAGTAATTAGACAGCGTCGGCATGCATGTCTGTAGTGAGGGAACGAGGGAGGGGAGGTAGCTGGCCAGCTGCGCGTATTAGTCACTGGTACAGGCCCGCAAGCAGCAGAGAGGTTTAATCAAGCAGCCTGTGTTCTGTCTTCACAGGCCAAACAAATAGTTGAGGGTGAGAGTAATAGACTTCATGAAACAGCCTGGCTGGGAGTCAGGAACCCGGGGCCAGGATTGGTGCACTCATTCTCAAATAATATATGCACACGAAGAAATGAGAACACACAAACCCATGACACGGTACACATATGTCAGACTGACAGACACTGATACGTGCACACACACACACTCACAGTATCTTACTCAGAAGAAAAGGAATCCCCTTTCCAGAAAGAAATGAAAACACACAACATGTCAGGTGGTAGACACACACACACACACACACACCTACTACACAAACACAGCACACTACACTGACACACACCTACATACTGCTTTCTTTCTTTGTACATGAAGAGACCCCTTCCGCTTCCCCACTGTTCCCCACGGTGAATGAGCAGGTAGAGAGGGCATCTCTCTGACGGAAAGCAGAACTAACTGATGGTGCTCGTCCATTAGTTACAGCTCCTCAGCTTCGGGTCTGCCTCCAGACGCTCTCCAGCCAAGCATGCTGGGTAATGCTGGAATCTTTGCGGTTTGCACGCACCATATCTGATGAGTTCACACTGAGGCCTGGTGGGTATTACGGGGGGAAGTTCAGCTGCGTGTCACAGCAGTAAAAGACGACCACCTGCTGCACCAGACGTTCCATCCACAGATCCGACATCCACCATGTCACCACCACAAAGAGCAGGATCAAAGAGAGCAGTACCAGTTAAGAGCACACGCACACACACACACACACAGTTCTTACCTACACAGGTGGCTTTATGCAAATTGTCACTCCAGTCTCCAGAAAGCAAGCATCGCACCTCGGGATTACCCAGGAGACGGTAGCCGCGACGACAGGTTAATCGGCAGGTGGCCCCACTCCGCACTGCTCTTTCTCCACAGACAGGTGGCACCACACGGACATGCTTAAAGGCTACGATAGGGGGACAGTGTACCTCTAAACGACAGCAACAGGGAGGGAGAGGGTGAGAGAGAGAGACAGACAGATGGGGTTGTGGACAGAAAGGATTACAACTCAATCATATATAATCTACAATACACAGATACAGACGCTTGGCATGACCCTATAATACTAAGAATTTGTAACATTGCCATGTCAAAAACATTTTAAACATCTAGAACATCATGCAGCATATGATTTGCCTCTTAACAACAGACTGCAGCCGAAGAAATAGTTTCCATAACATGAAGTTGAGAGTGAGTGAGAGAGAAAAGGCATGTCCTCAGCAGGGAAATCTAAGAACAGCATTTACCACATCACTATTACAGAAACATGGGGTTTCTGCATTCCTGGACACAGTGCTAGAGCTGTCTCTCTCTCTCTCTCTCACACACACACACACACACACACACACACACACACACACACACACACACACACACACACACACACACAGACAAACACACACAGCCTTTCACCCAGAACAAACTCTCCCCCTGCCTCCTGCTGTGCTGGTTTGGCCTTTTGCTTTAGTGGACAGACGGACCAGAACCAGAAAACGGCAAATGAAAGCACAAACACGAAACACGCAATGGCGGGAGCTGCGTATGGCGGGAGCTGCGTATGGCGGGAGGCGAAGGCCTCTGTGTCTGAGCTCCGGGACAGAAGAACAAACCACTGCTGACCGCAGTCTTGGCCACCAGCGGCGCAAGTGTCGTCTGCGTGCGAGCAGGACGAAGCTCACACAAACACACCGTCGCCCTTCCAGAGAGAGAGGGGGAGAGAGAGAGGGATGGAAAGCGCTAAAAAGCGGAGAGGTTTGGCTGGGTCAGCAGACGTCTCAAAGCTGAAGCAGTGAGTCATGAGAGGCGGAGTGCTGGCCAGCCACGGAGACGCAGACGGGCTGTGTGTGTGTGTGTGTGTGTGTGTGTGTGTGTGTGTGTGTGTGTGCACAGGTTGACATATACCTAAAGTAATGAACTGGGGCAGCTTTGGCGTGTGTGTGTGTGTGTGTGTGTGTGTGTGTCTACATGAGAGCAGTTAAATGCAAAAGCAGACCATCAGACAGGCCTTGTGTTGTGGCTCAGGGTTACACAGCAACATGTTTAACCACAAAGGAGATGGAGGAGATACGAGTGTCTGATGGAGCCAGAGAGAAAGAAGGACAGAAGGGGGCGAGAGAGGGAGAGTGCAACAACAACACACACACACCATCCACACACACACACACCCTCACCACACCCATACACCCTCCTCACACACACCCATACACCCTCCCCACACAGACACACACACACATACACCCTCCCCACACACACACACACCCACCCATCCCCACACACACACCCTCACCACACCCATAAACCCACACCCACCCATCCCCCCCACACATCCATCCCCACACACACACCCCCCCCCCCCACACACACACACACCCTCCCCCCCCCCACACACACACCCTCCACAACCTCCCCCCTTCACACACACACACCCTCCACACACACACACCCTCCCCTCACACACACACACACCCCCCCCCCACACACACACCCCCCCCCCCCACACACACCCCCCCCACACACACCCCCCCCCACACACACCCCTCCACACCCTCCCCCCTTCACACACACACCCTCCACACGCACACACACCCTCCACACCCTCCCCCCTTCACACACACACCCCACACACACACACACCCTCCCCACACACACACACACACCCATCCCCACACACACCCACCCCCCACACACCCCCCCCACACACACCCCCCCCCACACACACCCTCCACACCCTCCCCCCTTCACACACACCCTCCACACACACACACACCCTCCACACCCTCCCCCTCCACACACACACACACCCTCCCCACACACACAAGCTGACTGGAGACACTTGTACTCCAGCTGTATTTGCAGCCCTTAGCTTTGCGAAGACATCTGGACATGACGCACTTACATTCTGGGTCCTATTGTAGAGAGCAGGATTATCACAGCTAAGAGTCTCAGCTTTGCTCGTTAGTTATAATTATCCCTCAGTTATTCCACTGAACTGAAGTCAGCAGAGCTTGAAATGCTGTTTTCTATTTAAATGAAGCACTTTTTCCATTTTGATAATGCAAATGTGCCAGGTTACAAGATAGCTGTATGACTTCACAAGGAACACACACACACACACACAGGTGTTAGCTTACCCACACACCGTGGTGGAGGGCTGCTCCACTGTGAGTTGGACAGGCAGGTGAGCTTGGCTCGTCCGTCTGGCCTGTAGCCCCGCTGACAGTGCACCGCACACTCCAGCCTGTAGGGGGACCCCTCCTCACTGCAGTTCAGCCTGCCATGGCGTGGAGGGGACAGGACCGGGCAGGACCGCACTGGACAGGAAATACACGTCAAACATGCAGGACAAACAGCAGAGAAGACTTACGGCTTAAGAGTGAGGGAGAGAAATACGAAGTGAAAGAGAGGAAGTGAGAAACAGAGGGAAGATGAGAGAGCAAGAGTGTGTGGCTAAGGTTTGATTATGTGTAATTACATCTGTTATTGCATAGAGTGAACTTTTAGAACTTGTGGGTGAGTGTAATGGTTCAACACAGTACATGATACACATACACACACACACACACACACACACACACACACTGGATGAGAGTCTGCTGTGGAAGGAGCTGTTATACATTAGCCTTTCTACAGGTGCTAAACTACATGGGGTAACACAGGCCTTTGGAGATTCCAGTTGTACAAACATAAAAGCCAGAATGCTCTCCTGCTGGGCCGTAGAGCAGACAGGGACGGCGGGGGAGGGGACGAAGCAGGCGCAGAGGGGTCAGTAATGGGGTAGGGCAGCAGGTAGGTGGTGTGGGGTGCAGTGTCTGCAGCGTCACCTGTGCAGGTGGGCGGAGCTCCAGACCAGGTGCCGTCTGACTGGCACAGTCGGATGCTGCTTCCCTGCAGCTCGTAGCCTGGCGAACAGCGCACGCCACACGCCGAGTTATACTGGTGGTTACACACACTGTGCACGAAGAAGCCATTCACTGGAGGAGCGAGGGCTGGACACACCACCGCTACGGGGGGAGAGGGGGAGAGAGAGAGAGAGAGACAGATAGATAGTGAGAAAGAAGGATGAACTTAAATGCATGAAATGCAAATTTAGTATATGTAGTATCATGTAGTAATACATGAAAATTACTGACATACACACACTATGTACAACATCTCCACAGTGAACGCACATTAAAAAAATTATTTGAAAAAAGGTTTAAACATTTAAAAAAAAACAGCCCAAGCAATACTAAGTGAGTATGTCCCCAAGGTGTGTGTACCTTGACAGGTGTGGTTGTGCAGTCTGTAGCCATCCTTACACACACAGTCAGACAGAGCAGTGCTACCAGGCCTGGACGTGTACTGGGCATCAGGGCAGGGTAGACATGTCCCCAGACCACCGGGCATGGCCTCAGGTTTGTACGTACCTGATGGGCATGCTGGGGGGACAGGGAGAGAGAGAGAGAGAGCAAAGATTATACTCTAAAACAATCTCTTTCCCTAAGTTAATGCAACGAAATTCAAAAGCACTGGAACTGCGTTATCTCAGCAACCTAAATTCTGATACATTAAAAAATAAAAAAACCTAACAAAGGAGGTACAAATCAGTCATAAAGTAAGTCACAGTGACACAGGGCAAGCCAGATGTGGGGAGGGTTGTAGAATAGTGGGACAGAAGGAACAGATGAGTGTCAGGAAGAGGAAGGAACACTTGTAAGATGATACGCTGAGGTCATGATTATGATGCAAGACTACAGCAAACTTTAATGCATTTAACATAAGACAAAACTGTCATTTGGAAGCTATCACCAACATTTTCAAGGTTTTACCAAAGTTTGTCTACTAGGAATCGCTGTATAAATGACAAAGTTTGCCCTTCCCCCCCTTTTTTTGTTTGTAAATCTCCCTTCACATCTGTTTATCTGTGAAAATATCAAATACATTTTTCATAAATGCATATAAAAACCCCAGACAACCATTGTCAATGGATTTACTGTACCATCTGGCTAGACATGGCAATCTAGTCAAAGTGCAGGAAACCTTGGCTGGACCAAACGTGTTGGACTAAAGATCCATTCAGGGCAGGGGCGTAATGAAGTGCTCATACTGGGCGCCTCCACTCCAGGTCACGGCCCCAGTCATTCCCCAACCCAAAGTGGTGGCCATCGCCCGCTCTCTTTCTTGCTGTCTCTAGAGAAACGTGGAAGTAATGCATCTCCGTGGCAACACGCTCCCTCCCCACGCAAACCGTGGAAGAGTCGCGCACATCCATTGTGCTTCCCGTCAAGTCCGCTGGCACTCGCAGTGACAAACTCACAACGGGCCGGTTCTCGTCCTTCCTCGTCAGCCGATTGGATCACGGTCGCTCGGACAACCTTGGTTTTGTTCCCTGGGTTACGTAAGCTGAATGTAAATGCTGTCTCACCCCCCATCTTTAGTTTAAGGGGTTTACAGAAACCTAGTTATTTTTAATGTGAATAATATTTCACTGGTTATGAAACAAAGGAAACAGTGTGTTGGGTTGAGCTTCGATGGCTGGATGCTGGTTTTTAAAGGCTGGCAGTGAGCAGTGGGTACTGACCCAGGAGTGAGAGAGAGACAGACAGAGACAGATGGACAGCAGACAGGGACAAAGAAAGACGGCGCAAGATGGATGGTTGGAAACTGTCTCTTCTACAAGGAAAGAGAGAGAGAGACAGACGAGGAAAATGTATGAGTGACAGGCAGTCAGACAGGCGGCCAAAAGCAGAGATAAACAATGAAAAAAGGCGCCTGCATGCGAGCGAAAAACAGACGGAGGGAAACGGGGTGGGACAGGAACGAGGGAGCGGCGAACGAGGGAGAGACAGTGAGACGAGTGATGGATGACTCCATAAAAAGGCAAGCAAAAAACGTTAAATGTAGGAAACGGTTAAAAAGAATGTCTTCGTGATAGCTTCATTGAGAAGCTACATGGGAAAAGCAAGAGTGAGATACATTTCATGCTGCAGAGATTTAGGAGACTCCACACCTCCACACACGCTGGACGCTTAGACCTTTATTTACAGAGGAAAAGCCCAGCTTGGGGAAAAAGTAACATTTGCATTTGCAGATTGACCTTGTCATGAAAAAAAAAACCAAAAAAACACATCCAGAACTTTCAGGATAAATGATAAGGCATGTGAGAGTGTTTCTAAAACTGACTACAAGAAGAAAACGCTAAATATATATCCTTGTTGGGAACTCCACATCTTCCCTGTCGTTGGGCTACGCTATCCCTTCAGACAGCCAATTCTAGGCAGGAACTGCTGGACAGAGAAATCTGTAGTAATGATACACGTAGCTACCAATCTTGGGCTTTCTCTTGCTGGAGGTCAGCTTTACTGTAATGCCTAAACATTTAAGGAAATACGAATCTTTATTTGGGTCTTGATCTGAGGGGAGTTGCATGTTTCTTTTGGATGGATATGATTATGAATCTAGAAGAGAACACAGGTCTCAGATCAGTGTCTCTTAGAGCAGCACTCTAAGAGTTGCTAACAATAGTTTTAATCACTGCTGGCCAGCGGTGGGTCACATAGTTCTGAAGTACTGAACTTCAAATCTGCTTTCACTCCTGAAAACCCACAACTGAAGGAGAAGCAGTGAGAGAACTGACCCGGGGCAGAGCCTTGGGAGTAAAATACCTCCACTGATGGCCCACAGAGGAAACAGAAGAGGTCAATCAAGTACAGAGAGGGGAGGGGGGGTGTTAGTGAACGTGGGTTTATTCAGTTCAAACGCTTGGCTGTGCTTTAGAAGCTGAGCCATTGTGGAAGGCCACGTCCTTCATGAAAGGGACGATGTTTTTCGTTTGCTTTCTACTGTCCCTGTCCAGCCTGCAGGCCCGCCGTGGTCCGTCTTCCCCACATGTCCTTGGTTTTACACAACCTAATGGCGTGACTTCACAGGGCCACCACGCATCCTGGCAGCCGCACGCGCGGCCCCGGCCGAGGCTCCCCGCTGCGTCCCCCTGGCTCTGCTCACAGCCGCGATGGCCAGGGAGCACTAATCACCACCGCGCACCACGGCTCCAACTGCGGTCAGGACCCAGACACAATCTGAACGTGGTGGGAAAATGCGGAATGGAGCCCAGAGCACAGATTCGATTCATTGGTGGGTTGGGGGGGGTGAAGGGGGGGCGGCCAATGCGGATGCTTAGACATGCACATGCGCACATACACTTACAGCAGCGAAATCACAGGCCTCTCTCCCTCTCTTTTATATATATATATATATATATATATATATATATATATATATATATATATATAGAGAGAGAGAGAGAGAGAGAGAGAGAGATGTAGAAATGTTATGATTTAAACATACTCTTTTATATACAAACTGGATTCTCCTCCTACTATTTCAGAAGCATCTCAGTCCAGTCCAAAACACTATTTCTCTGGAAACTTTCTGTATTTCACCACACACACACACACACACATTCTATTAGAGGTTCCCTCTGTGGAAATTAGATACATGTCCCCAGAGTGCAGCATAAAATCAGGTGTGCCAGTTTTCTGTGGATCAGTTTCAATGTGAATCCACTTTATTATGGGAAACTCGAGCAATCTGAGTGACTTCGAACAAGACATAGTCAGCAGTGCTGCTCTCATATCAGAGTTTACAGAGACCGTTGTGATCGAGGAAAAACATCCAGAGAAAGAGGACCTTGTGAATCTGAACAACAGGACTCAGAGGAGGATGTCAAGAATCGTTCTGAGCGACAGGCACAATCAAGCAGACTGCAGCAGAACGCAACACTGTTGCTCCAACTAACGTCTCCGAATGCACGACTTGTCATTCCATAGCACAGATGGGCTATAATGGCAGATGACCAGTTCGAATGTCATTGCTGTCTAAGGGAAACAGAAATGCACCACTCCGGAGGGGAGAGGAACACAAACGTTGGATAACTGAGCAGTAGAAAAACATGTCCTGGTCAGACGAATCCAGATTCCTCAGTTGCACCATGGTGACTTTGTGAATTTGACACAAGCAGCAGAAATCAATGAGCCCTTTCTGTCAGCTGTCGCCAGTTAAGTCTGGTGGAGGGGGAGTAGCGAATGTGTTCTTGGCACACCCGAGGTCCTCTGATACCTGTGGATGGATGTTTGGTCAGTAGGGTTGACCTAAGCATCGTGGCTGACCAAGTTCATCCTTTCATGCAGCTGTTTACCATATGGTAGAAGGACCCTTTCAGCAGGACAATGCACCATTCCAGAAGGCTTGTATAGTCATGGATCGGTTCCAGGAACATGAGTGAGTTTTCCTTGCTTCCTTGGCTTCCACAGTCCCCAGATCTTAATCCTGCAGAGCACCTCTGAGATGAGGTAGAAGTGGGCTATTCAGAACATGTCAGTACCTTGCAACTGCAAGAAGCTATCGTGTCTGCATGGGCCAAGATTCCCGCATAATGATTTCTCCTAGTGGAATCTACGCAATGACAAATTGCTGTGGTTCTCATGGCTACAACAGGTCCAAATGCTACTGTTTATGTTTAAAAATGTTTAAAAACACTGGTTTGCCGCATTGCAACTGCTCAAAATCATGGTAGCCTCCTTCATTCTCCATTGAGAGCATGGCATTTAGCTTTCATTTTATTTTGAACACTCAACATGAATCACGTAACAGACAACGATGGGTCTGAGTCAACAATGACTGGATGAAGAACATGACACAAACACACACTTAAGTACATCAACGTTAACAAAACACAATGCTAACGAGACAAGAGACAGGTGAAATGAATAGCACTCACGAACGCACACATGCACACAGACAGACACACACTAGCACACGGGAGGAGTCGGGGTGGCAACCATGATGATTACTTTTTCTCTCAAACCAAGAGAAGCAAGATCATTTACTCTGATGAAATGAAAACTGAACTATTTGGACACAAACCCTTATACCATCAATCACGGTGGTGGCAGCATCATGCTGTGGAGATATTTTTCTGCAACAGGGACTGGGAGACAAGTCAAGCAAGATGGGAAACTGGAAGCAGGAGAATATTGAGCAATCCTGTATAAAAAAAAAACACAGTTTCCAGGGTTCCCAAGATCTCAGGCTGGCGAAAGGTTAATATTTCTTTACAGTTTCAATGACCCGAAGCAAACAACCTATAAAGCACAGGAGTAGATCCAGAAAGTTCTGTGGAAGTCCCGGAGTGGTCCAACCAGAGCCCAGATCAGAGCCCATTAGAGCCACTCTGGAGAGTCCTGAGAATGGCTGTGTACTTACAGTCCCCGCGCAACCTGCCGATTCTGGGCGATTCTGCCAAGAAAAATGGGAGAACCTACGAGGGAATAATATGGCCAGCAGGAAGCCACACAAGCACAGGGACAGTGGTAGCACTGCAGGTTTATGTTGCAATGAACATGCAATGAAATTTTAAATATTCATATAATGAAAACAGGAATGGGCAAATGCCTTATGGTATTCTCACGGGAAATAAGTCGTTTTTGTGTCGATAATTTTAGCAAATCTTTCTTCATCTGTTAAAACGACTTCAAAAAATCGACTTCAGAAAACAATTAATAATGCCAAAAGCTCTGTCAGAAAACAATATGCATTAATGAAAGTGGAAGGACAAGGTGTCCGGCAGTGAGCCCTACATTTTAGTTTGCCAAAGTTCAAGTTAACAATGATAGTTTGCATTCCACCATTAGCTAAACATGTTTTGAGTGTCTGCTGCACACATATTGCATACCTTACATACTTTTGATTCCTGTGTGCAGGTTTGAACTAGTTTTGATGTCATGCTACATATTGATCTATTTTGCTAAAATAGAAACTTCAACTTCATGCATCAAATGGTTATAAAACCACCCCATTTATATGAATGAAAATATTACACATTTGGACAGCAGAGAACACTGAGGCGCATGGGCAGGAGGGTACGGGAGGTGGGTACGGGAGGAGGGTACGGGAGGTGGGTGCGGGTTTGGTGCCCAAACTAGAGGGCACAAAATCACAGGGAGTAAATGTGAAACTTCTATGCACAGAGGTGATGAATTTCAGGAGACATTTATCATAATGTCATGCTAAATTACCCCCCCCCCCCTCTTTCTTAAATGTTTTGTTTTCAAACGTCTTCAACGTTTCATTGATATTTTACACCCTGCCCTTTTTTTGATTTCCAGTTTTGGTATCAAAATGATGCTATAGACAGGGATCACCCAGGGATGTGGGAGGCATGTTGCTAGGTAACCCAGGTATGGGGTGAGTAAGGTGTTTAGCCATGTGGGCATAAGGGATTGTGTTAGGGATATTAGGGATTGTGTTAGGGATATCTGGGATTGTGTTAGGGATATCTGGGATTGTGTTAGGGATATCAGGGATTGTGTTAGGGATATCTGGGATTGTGTTAGGGATATCAGGGATGGGTGGAGAGGGAGGATAATTTCTTCCCTGTGTAGCTCTCTAGTGGCCACGTTTGTGGGCTCATTTTCAAGAAGACCTGAGGAACTATTCCACTTTCATAGCATTAGATGGTTTCATTGAATTGAAAGCATCTCATAAGACAGACAGATCTGCACGCTAGAGAGTCTGCTTCTTCTGATGGCTACTTCGAGCGGGACAAATATATTTCATTTTCAAAAATGCCTATACTGAAATTCTGCATGTGAACCTACAGATGTCTGGAGTACTGGGAAAAGATTAGAATGGTGGTATATATGACTAAAAACTTCAGACCATGGATAAAGGAAAATCTAGAATTCAATCTAGAATTTAATCATAGCACTATTGTATAATTAGGGCTCTGAGAACTCCGCTGAACCTCTACACACCCTTTTTACATGGGAAGAAGGAATAAACGGCTTTCTGCTTTCTGTAAAAGTGAATGTTTTCCACAAGCCAGGATCAGGACAGGATCAGGACAGGATCAGGACAGGATCAGGACTCAGAGCCACTAAAACTAGCCCAAATCTAAAAGCTCTTATAAAAGAAGCAACCAACATCACTGACTGTTTTTCCCCTTTTGTTGATCATCTTGATTCATTTTCTGATGGTGACTCCATTTTACATGGACTCCATGCACAATCACACACACACACACACACACTCCCTTGTTCTGGTCATTACAGTCATGCTCACAGATGAAGGTCCAGATGATCCACAGCTCCAACGCATCTTGAAAGACTACAACACTGCATAAGTAAAGACTACGTCAAGGAGTGCCCTTAAATTACAAAGCACAGAGCAAACAACACACATACTATTTCGTCTATTGCAGGTAATCATTTTCCATGACATCATAATGGAGGAGCCAATGAGCTGAAGCCACAGTGCTGCTGTTTTGACCCATATCCACGCAGCTGTAGCTCAGAACAACACAATTCCCATTCGCTTAACCGCGCGCTCCACGTCGCCCAGGACTCTCTAAACATGTTTCTGTGGAGCTCACGATGCCCTGAACTTCACAAGAACAACCTGCGGAATGCACCCACGCACCCACGCACCCACGCACGTGCACGCCGACACCAAAGGCAGAAAGAAAAATGATGTCGGCCTCAATCGATCAAGAAAGAGGAGGGGAAGAAAGTGTGGGAAAGAAAGACCAAAATTACATGCAGAAGATGATGACGACTTTGTGACCTTTGTGATGTAAATCCATCAGAGATTGGAGCCTTCAGACTGTTCTAGCATGACATCTGTTACCTTCCAGGCAGGCAGCAAGCAAAGAGGAAATGAACTACAGGGGCTGGAAATCAGTCTGTCTGGAGTGTGTTCGACAGCTGACTGAAGTGCATTTTAAGGTCATGGCCCCAGCAGGGCACAGACACCAGAAGCCTTTGAAAGTGGCTGTGTGTGTTCATGTGGGCAGAGACCATTTTAGACAACCTTTCGATGTACATGAATAATTGTTAACAGTCTATTAAATGTACCCCAACAATCTAAGTGTTTGAAACTAACAGCCAGCCTAACAGAGCCATTTGAGCAACGCTTACCCTCACCAGAAGGAAAGAGTTTTTGTTTTAAATGGACTGGGAGTAGACTTTTAGTAGGGTGTGACACACTGTGTGTGAGCGAGTGGACATGTGTGTCTGTGTGTCTGTGTGTAAGTTGGTGGGGAATTTGAGGTTTAGTTATGATGACCCTCATTTGTCATGAGTGATGGAGGCTAAGACACAGATGAGTGAAACAGGGTGCAGAAGCCAGGGGCCCAGGGCTCTCAGCACTGCTACTGACACAGAGGGAAAGAAAGCTGTGTGTGTGTGTGTGTGTGTGTGTGTGTGTGAGAGAGAGAGCGAGAGAGAGAGAATGAGAGAGAGAGAGAGAGAGAGAACAAGAGAAGTGGGTACTCTCCACTGTGATCCCTGGGTCACACTCAGGAAAGCAATAGGAATTTAATGAGGGTTGTTTTTCTGGCGAAAGGGTTATTTTACACAACCCATACACAGTAAATCTTCCTTTAATGAGCAACAAACACTGACATCAAGATGCTTCTGTGGCTGCTCAGAAAGGGGCCGAAGGATGGAGAGACGTGTTTGTGAGAACTGAGGTTTGTGAAGTTCAGTCTGGTGCTCCTGGCACCTTAACAACACCTCACTTGCTGGCCTGCCCTCATTACATCTGGATCACAATCACAAACACACTTGTACCCAAAGTCACACAACCTGTAGTTTAAGCACAGTCACAGAGACACGCCGAGCCGTTTAACATGTCAATTTACAGTTGCACACGCACGCCTTTTGTAAGCACTGCCGAGCTATTTATGACCCCAAGTAACAGTCACTTTACAAGATTACACAGTTTCAAACCCTTGCTACTTATTCTGTAGCTATTAATTAGCACACTTTATGAGTCTGTGGCTAACTGTGGAATTCACTGTGCATGTGTCTGAGAGGAACAGAGAGGAAAGGAGCTGTGTCGCAGAGCCACAATCATTACAATATTGCCTCAGGTGATACTGGAGCAAAAAAAGAGGCTCTCAGATCAACATTAACCAGCAACTTTTACCAGCAGTACCAACAAGCTCCATTAGAGAACTCCATGCGTCTGGCCTGTCCTTTGCAAACATCGGTGGAAAGATACAAATCTTTAAGTTGAATGGGCTCCATTTAAAAAAAAAGCGAGGAGACGTCTGTCGAGCGTGAGCCAGAGCCCCCAGAGGACCAGAGGCATGTGCCCTGCGTGAGTGCAGCAGTCCAGCATCCCAGCAGCCAGCAGGAGATTAGCCGCCGCCATCTGGAACAGTAGCTCCTTCCTATGTGGGCAGTCTAGCGCTGGAGCAGAAGAGACATGTCCCGGTCTTGCAGGGAAAGGTTTCTCATCCCCGGTTTCAAAGGCAGAGGCCTGAAGGTCTATGTGAACAAATGTACAGCAAGTGTGGTGATTTATGTCAAGAGACTTCACATTATCCGTTTGCCATATTCAAGAACAATGAGTATCTCGATCGTGCTGGTGTGGACAAAAATGGCAGTGCACAAAAGCTTCCTTCTATCCAGAAAGAATCTCTTGGAAAAATCCATCCATTACAGCATGGAAAGAATTCTTCAGCCAAGATGGATAAGTCATAAACAAACCTATAATCTTATGGCAAGATCAAAAAACTGATAAATAAGTGAAGGTCTGGCTACATGAAGGACTTAGGACTCATTATGTTCAGAATTTAGCCATGAGTTTCATCATACATGAGGCATTTGGCAGGATAAAGCTCTTGAATGAACATTATTCCAGATTCTTCTCTGGATCTGCAGGCCGAGACTGGCTTCTCTCAGCCTCACAGCCGAGATCAAAAGACAGTGGGCAATTTGAACCCATACCTAGCCCATATGAACCCATACCGAGCCCATATGAACCCATACCTAGCCCATACTAACCCATACCTAGCCCATACTAACCCATACCTAGCCCAGATCTCCAGGGCCATGGAGGAGTGACGGTTGGGAAAAAGGGAAAGTGAGCGAGGAACAAAAAGGAGTGAGATGGGGGATGTGAGACCCCTCAAACTCTCGTCCCAGTGTAGAAAGACGTACGGGGTGTGTTCTGTTATTTGAAGAATTAAAGTTAGAGAGAAAAAATGAAAAAGAGACAGATAGAAGCCCCGTAATATTGTAAATAGATGTAGATGATTCACTTAAAAAAAAAACATGTAACACCCCAAAGACGAGACACTCAAAAAAACCTGCTAACTGCTGCTATAGTGATTACTGGCATAGGTGTGACGTTGTAAGACAGCGACTAGCTGCAATAACAGAACCGGGATTCAAGAGCTTTCTGTGTGTGTGGAGCTGTTTAAAAAACACCTTCCTTTCTGAAGCGGTGCAAACTAATGAGCGTGACCATGGTGCACACATCCAGAGTGGGTGGGCGGTGCTGTAATCACCACGTGCTCTTAAGTGCATGTGTGGTTCTGGCACACTGCAGAATCACGGGCTGTAGAATTGGTTTAGGGTCCCCTGCATGGGGCAGAAAGCAATTGAGAAATAAAGAAAACAGACGGGTGGGCGGTCGTTATGAGTGCAGGAGGTCACCCCCCCCACAAATTGCAACATTTCCGTCTCCGCTCTGGAGACGGCCAACATTCCCCAGATTCCTGCTTCTCCTCTGTGTCCTTCCCCTGGATTTATGGGTTTACTAGGGTTTGTTTGCAGAATCCAAGCCATCCAATTGCAAGTAAATATTTACAGTTCACACTCTGAGGAAATTAAGCTGCATCTCTCCATGACCCCTGACCCCTGACCCTGGACACTGAGCCTACAACCATGCGACAGCTGCCACGCGTCATGGTGACCGTATCCATAGTGAAAGGAGTAAATACATGCTGGTAGATGAAGAGTGGATGTGGTTCTGTTTAAACAGGCCTCCTGTAGTTGATTTATATCTCACTGTCAAAGCCATACTCCAAGGCTTAATTAATATACCATATTTCTTTTTACTTTTTCTTCACCTCCAGGCAAGTTTATTTATATATCACCTTTCATACATGTGCAAATAAAGAAGAAGACAGGCTAAACTAACACTGCCGTGTGCACACGACTGTCCCCAAGTCATCAGGGACACTGGCGTGTACCATCACTCACAGGACACAGGAAACCTGGCACAAGACATCCTGCTCTCAACATTCATCTTCAGTCTTCTCTAGCAGATGGGAGTCGCCCGTGCGCCATGTTCAGGAAGTCATGAAAATTAAGAGTTCACACAAAATGACCTTTGATCCAGTGTTGTTCCCCCAGTGTTGGCTGCATCCAGTTCAGCCACTGCCAGCCTACTGGTGAAGGAAGATGAAGGCTAATACCCAACACTGACGCACGCCTATCTGCAACTGACTATCATGAAATGTTACAGCCCAACGTAACTCGACGAGAATGCAAACCGCTTTGTTCCCTTTGAACTTCCTAAACGCGACCCAACAGATGCACTTGGCTGAACAGTATCACTCAGCACTGAGAGGAGAAATCTACTCAGGACACTGTTTTAGTAGAAGCCGGTTCAGGTGTACACTACGGCCTCTTCAGGTCTACACTGTGGGCAGTTCAGATCTGCACTATCCTGTACTGAGGTCCTGAAAAAATAGAATACATCAGACCTATGATGCGTTGCCCTGCTTTTACAGCCCTAAAAGCCTTTTACAGCTCAGAGTGCTGAGTACGTCCAGAGCCAAAATCAGCTATTTCAACCCTTAACTCACCATTCCGACTTCAACAGATAACAGCGTACACGTCTCAGAACAGGTCCTGCTTCAGTAAATCAAATCTCAGACAGTACAGAGACACAGGAAGTCCTAGTCTCCGCTGGGCTTTTCCGGCATCTTCCGCACTCAGAGGCCCCCTCAGTCTGCATTCTGTGGCTAACTGAAACATTCTGCTATTAATTGAACAGTGAGACAGCATTTCTTCATGAGGCGTGCTGCCATCACAGCGACATCTGATTGCAATTTAAGGCCATTCGTAGCGTCTCAAATTAAAGCCACAGCAAGCACATCCACAAGGGATGGAATGAGAGGCACGAGAGAGCAGAGCAAAGAGAAAGAGAAAGCACTACCGCAGTTACCACCAACTTGAAAATGACATGGTGTGGTAATCACCTGAACAAGCTTCTCATTTGCTTTCTCCACTAGCTTGTCTGCGCTGTGGAACAGCCACAGTGGAACAGCCTCAGTGGAACAGCCACAGTGGAACAGCCACTGTGGAACAGCCACAGTGGAACAGCCACTGTGGAACAGCCACTGTGGAACAGCCACCAACGGAACATCCACAGTGGAACATCCACAGTGGAACATCCACAGTGGAACAGCCACAGTGGAACAGCCACCAACGGAACATCCACAGTGGAACAGCCATGGTGCCAGACTTTCCTTGTCTGCCCCCTCCCCACACCCGGGAGGCACATGTGATCGTATGTGTCCGTGTGAGGTTACAGTACATCGGCCCGCAGGGAGGACTACAGTTAAGACTGAGTTAGCGTGTTACAGCCAGGCAGGGCCACTGGAGCTGGGGTGCATGAGCATAGAGAGCTTGTGTTTAGCTTGGCCTGAAAGCATCACTGAAACACGAAAAAGAAACGAATGGCCACAAAAAGAGGGGAGTAAATATGGCTTTTATAAATCTCAGCAGTTACCGTACAAACACTTCATGTGGGAGACTTATGTGAATACTAATACTGATTAATCAATCTATTTTGCATTATCCTTAATTCATTAGTTGTGAGATGTTATATAGTGTGTTTAATGAAAGGACCAGCACAATGACTTAACACGGTGTCTCCGCATCAACCGTATCACCGTATTACTTTCCTCCGTGAGTAAAGAAGTGAGTAGGAAGGAGAGAATGGGTGTGAATGGAGAGTAGTACAGAAACAGAGAGAGAGAGAGAGAGAGAGAGAGAGAGAGAGGGAAAGAGACAGAGAGAGACAGAAAGAGACAGCCAGAAACACAGTGAGAGAGAGAGAGAGAGCCCTGAGATCATATGCAATATGGAATAAATATTTAAACGAAGATGCAAGATCTTGAACACATAAAACAAACCTCCACATTCAGCATCAACCTCAGTCAGGTGGCACTCTGAGGGCAGTGAGATCAGATCCACTCTGAGCCTTTACAATAGGTCCTGTGTGTACTTATGCTTTTCCCCCTAGCTCTCTAATTACACTGCACTAATTGTCTCATTATTTTTCTGACCTAATTGTGACATTATTTTGGCTCAGCATGTTTGTCATTTCTCTGGCAAGACTGTGAAAAAGCAAACTGCCTGTTACCACAAATAAGGAGCAATATTCCAAAAACCACAATCAAAGTTCAGGTACTCACAGTAAATAAGGGACCTGCTTAGAGGATTTAATCCTGATGTTTAGGGGGAAAAAATGGAAGAGGAAGTAAATGGTGAGTGTGACACTGAATAAGAGTGGCCATTTCTCCCTTCAGCTGGAACTGTACTACCAATATACTGACTATACCACAATACCACTGACACCGAGTCCATACTAAAGTCTGGTGGTGGGGCAGGACTTGACGGGTCTCCTGCTGGTGGTGTGTGTTTACCTGTGCACTCGTGCTGAAGTCCTTTTCCATAATGGCCTTTCTCACACACGCAGTCGTACTGGCCCGTGTGTGTGCCACATTTACAGCTGGCCAGGAGATCACAGCAGTCCCTCCCCTCCACACACAGGGAGGAGCAGTGGGACATGTCCTCCTGGACGTAACTGCCTGTAGGCAGGTCTGAGCGAGAGACAGAGAGAGAGTTAAAGAGTGAACAGACTTGAGACTGACACTGGGAGATGGCACAACACACTAAGCACCTCTGCTTAGAACCCTCCCTGTCCATCAAGCCCAGCTGAAACGTAAGAGCACGTGTGTATGTGCGTGTGTGTGTTCATGTGTATGTGTCCATGCACACGCGAGAGCGTTAAAACTAAGTAAGAACAATAAAATCCAAAGCGCTGGCAGGGAGCATCTTCCTTATAAAAACGGAGCAAACAAAAAGCGATTGGACTCCAGATGTTTGATACACACCCACCAGCGAAAAGGCGATTAGACTCCAGATGTTCACCCCCCCTGCAGCCAGCCAAAAGCTCCTGGCAGAGCCTGCACAGGCCTGGAGATGGATGCTCACAGCAGGGAGATCTCGTAATGCCACAGATTGGACCCTCATGGTGGATTGGATCCTTATGGTGATCACGGATTCACTCAGCCCTTCGTGTCTGTGTGTTTTTATCTCAGTTGGTTGTACTTGGATGATGTATTTGTCACTTTATTTTTGAACGACTGTTTATTTGGCTTGACTGCCTACTATACTCAGACCAACTTGGGAAATTTTCGGCCCACAAATCAAAGACATAATATGTTGTAGCAGGTTTACTGTGATGCTGGGTTACTATTGATAAATATTTTTTAAGTTTTTTTTTTTTCAAAATATATTCATTCAAGAGCAGTTGAACGACCAGAAAATGGACATAGACTTCACTCAGCAACAGTACGTCAAATCTGGTGGCAAACGGATTTGTTCCTAGCTTTTTGACAGGACTGGTGTGGACCAATATTGTAGGCGGCTTGATCCAAATTAATCTAATTTTTTACCCTGATATGATGTTTACAAAAGTATTACAGCAACGCATCATCTAATCTCTCACCTTCGTGAAGAGCACGGCGAGCGAGAGCCTCAAACTCGGCGAAGTTGTGCACGAGATAGCAGTGCTGATCTTTCGGGTGCGACGCCATGTCGTGCAGCTCGCGGATGTTCCCCTGCCAAATCCCCAGCGTGAATATCTCCACACCGTTCTGCCGCAGAGCGGCTGCCACCGGCCTGGGGTCACCTCCGTTCGAGTAGCCATCTGTGATGAGGAAGATAACCTTCGTGGCATTTTCTCGAGAACTCCGCAAAATTTGCTGTAACAGAAAATAGACAAATACAATGCCTTAAAACAACAAAACAAAATAATAATAATAATAATAATAATAATAATAATATATATATATATATTATTCACAGTCGGCTCGTGTCTGACAATAAGGTGCCAGTTGTCTCGTAATGTACTGAATCTCAAAAACAGCAAAACAAAGTAATTATTTCTCTCAATGAACAATCAGTTACCGTCACAAAACAACCAGCACGCCAGAGCGTAGTGCTATCACATCTGAACAAAAATATATGAAATCATGTAAAAATAATGTCCAGGCTTAAGAATGTAGTAGGTTTACGAATGCACGTATAACGTTGAAAAATAATCGATCGAGACTATTAAAACTGAGAAAATGCCTTTATTGTCACTGATACAATCTTCTCTTTTTCAAGCACTGTATCATTGCGTTAGACTACGACAGAGAGTGCAGTCTGTAGTGTACAATAAGAGGAGATGACGATAAAGTCAGTGGATATACAGTATATCCAGTAGAAGGTTGTAATATGTTACATGACTGTGAGCCCTAAAAATAAATAAAACATGAAGAGTGGTGAATACATTGGGGAAACAAGAATGATAGTGAACGACACGAGAAAAGCTGGAGAGACGGCAGGAGAGACAATGGGAGAGACAGCAGGAGAGACAATGGGAGAGACAGCAGGAGAGACAACAGTGAGTGGGAGGACCGAAGTGTGAACGTTTAAAGAGAGGAGTGGAATAGAAGAATAAAGGGTTCTGTACTGTATGACTGACTTCAATTCAAGGAACCATAAGATTGAACACACTGTACACACATATTGTACACACACACTGTACACACACACACACACACACACCGAACACCAAATCAAGCCACGAGGCACCCAGTAACCACCCCCTGAGTATTCCACCCATACCAAGATGTTGACCCAGCTCCACACACACACACACACACACACACACACTTTCACCACAGTGATGTCAGTGCGGCTAGGCACCATGGGAGTGGCCCAGTGGCCTGGAAGAGGGTGTGACTGTGGCCACTTATGAGAGGGCAGCTCAAAGGGGCAGACGGGCTCCGGCACAGAGGGCAACGCTTCTGAGGTTCAGAGTCTGGAGGTGAGTCAAGGCTCGGCAGAGCGAACGAGACGTCTGAGGCGCTGTGGCCGACGCACAGCTCAAAAACGCAGTAAAGAACACTGTGGCACAGGAAGTGAGTCACAGGAAGACGCGCTACACAAACACACAAACATGGTCATCACCGCCGTGCAATTCCTATAGGCATTTGTATTTAAATGTGGTCCTAAATTTACAAATTACTATTGTTATGAACTGTGTTTAAATGAGCTGAAATCATCTAAAACCTGCTTTCTTCGTTTCCTTGTTATTGTTCATTTTGTGTATCATATGTCCTTCATGATTACACACAAGCAGTATGCCAGGTAATGCTACAATACTTCACTTGGCCTGACCAGTCCAGATCGGAACAATAAAGAGGTCAAATTATTGATTACCACTGTGCATAGATTTGTAAATGAACACCGGCCAAATACATATTATATATTACACCCTACATCCCCAAATCAGGATCTACTTTCTATGCAGCTTCTTTCTGTCTTACACTCAGTTCTCACACACACGCCTCTGTAATTATGGGGTGGTACAGCTGTACTCTACACTCCTCCTTCTGTTCTTCTTTTGACCACACAGCAGTGGACACAGAGATTTCTCAAGTACACACACACACACACACACACACACACAGCCTGCCTTGTTTACAATCCCCAGTATATTGATCATGGTCTCCTGTGCCTTTATGTTTCTCCCTATTTAAAGCCCACAGGTTGCTACCTCCAGTGCAGTGGACATGTTTGAGCTTTGCTAATAAGGCCTGTGAGTGTCTTTACTGCCAGTGTGTTTACGTTTGTGTTTTCTTCCCTTTCGGCCGGCTCGGCGCCATGTTTGTTTTGATGAAGAATAAAGAACCTTCCGCCCTACACTGGCGTCTCATTTGCTCCCTACCGCTGC
Organism: Brachyhypopomus occidentalis; assembly: GCA_020368025.1. Lineage (NCBI taxonomy): Eukaryota > Metazoa > Chordata > Actinopteri > Gymnotiformes > Hypopomidae > Brachyhypopomus > Brachyhypopomus occidentalis. The sequence continues at coordinate 744,741 of JAGXOD010000057.1, forward strand.
CATCACAGGTGTCCTTTCAGTGTTTTCTTTGTCAACATGTCTGTGACAGTGGTGCCTATTCTCAGTCGTGCTTTAGAGCTGAGTTAAGGAGAAAGGGGACAGTAAGACTGGGTACTTTGCCTGGGTGTCCTAGTAGAACTCATTAAGCCCTTCTGAGGTGCTACGGCAGATAAGACTCCAAAGTGAGCATTGCTGTGGTCCTTCAGGAGACGCACAGCCCTGGTTAAGAGGAGAATATGCATTCTTTGTGTGTGTTTGCTTTGCAGCTATAAATCTCACTTGGGATTAAATGTGCAGACTGTCCACGTCCACCCTTATTCAGGTATGTGTCCCATTCGGAGATAAAGAAAGAGAAAAAAACTGTAGCGACAGTGGCAACCCACCAGTCAGTGAAGAGCAAGGACAGCCATACTAACTACACCGACCAGACACGACACTTCAGCTCTGCCAGTGCCCAGTCTAATGCCACTGAGTCATGTGACCCCTGGACCAATTTCACCTAAGGTGCTTACTACAGTAGTTCACAGTAGTTCCGTGAAAGGTTCTATAACATGTGGCAAGCTTCTCTGGGTCCTCATATAGGACGTAGGTGGCATATGGCCCCTACGTTATAAGGAAAGTAATGTTTTGTCTTGAAGTGTAATGCTTTGCAGATTAATTCTTCATCATTCTTTATGGCTGTGGTGAGGTTTCATGCACAGTACAGGGGAGATTTGACACCTGATCTGAAGCCATCGTGGGGTCTCAGAATTCCATTTTTGACTTGGTGTAGCAGCTTCCCTGAACACAGTCCTATGAGTTCTTTCAAATTTGCCAGTGGGCAGTGATATGATATGTGTCCCATGGCGCCTCATTTAACGTACTGTGTACGTACTAGAAACAATGAGACATTGGGAAACTATGAGGTTTAATTGTCTGAGGTGAGGGTACAGTGTGGATTTGATGCTGGTCTTTATGTGGTGATCCAGGTTTGATTTTTTTTCCATGAGTAGGACAGGAGAAGTCTGGGTATAAGTATATTGTTGTTTTTGTTGGCCAGTTATAGTAACAGTTACAGTAGAACTTGGCTGGTGGAAAGTTTGGTACCTCAGTGTTCTGTGTTTGAGGATCATAGCGCTGTGGTCACTGATTACAATGTGTTTTCATTGTGATGTATTAACAGTTCACAGTCCTCACCCTCTCTGTTCGGACCAGACACGGTTTAAACTTGACCAGAACTCTGACAATCCATCCAGTGTCACCGCAGTGGTAGAGACATGGTCACATGTCACCGCATTTGCTGTTTGATTGCGTTAGACCCATTGTGTTAGTGTCTTCTGCAGCACACACAATGGCTATGATGAGCCTTCAGCCAGACGCCGTGCTGAAGTCGCGGCTCCGGAGAGTGTCCGGAACATTCCGTCATCCGGCGCACGCTAATCCAGTTTCCATCTGTATTTCAGCCTGATGAATTCGCAAGAATTTGTGGTTGAATGGAAGAAAACGTAATAACTATCAGAAAACTTGGAGAGGCCACATATAACATTTGCTGCCTCAGTGTTGGAAGTGATTTCCTTCAGAATAAAATCTGTCTGTGAGGTAAAAATAATGTGTTTCACTTAATATAGGATCAAGTGCCTTCATCAAGCACACTTGGGTACCAGACACAAACACAAATATAATTGTATAATACAGTTATGCTTATAACTGCTTTTAAATTTAAAAGGATGTGGCACTTTATAAGGAAAGAGACAATGGGTCCCGTTATCTGCATGATGGAAACTAAACCATTGCCAGTACTCTGCAATCAGCACGCCACTGCACATGTTCGCTGTTCAGTTCAAATGTCTCGTAGCGGCCTTGATCTAGGAGTCTTCACACCTGCCTAACATGGAGATAATCCTTTATCGAGTCATCTGCTTCCTGCCTGGGGCCACTGAGCATGCTCAGTGAAGCATGTCTGCACCAGACTGTGTTGAGCGGCTGGTCAGAAGTTAAGCAGAGTGTTCTGTATGCACTGACCGACGACCAATCAGCTACAGCAATCGTTCAGAACTGATTAAACATTCCTTACATGTTCAAGCTTCAAACCTGGTCTCAGATCAGCCTAAAAAAGGAAAAGGTTTTAAGACGTGGACAGGATTGCATTGGCTGGTGCATGCTGGGAGATCGACACACCTGCATTAAAACTCACCAGGGTCATTAGTGGAGAAAGAGAGGGGAATAAAAAACAAACTAATGAAAGAAGGAGGGGGATCTGTCCATCTCTCTTTCATGGATATTCGCTCTTTGTGCAGTCTTGGATATCTCATTTGGAGCATTCCAGCATAGATAAAGAACACAACCCGGATGCATCCGTATGGAAAGTGTTCCATGCTCGGTCGGAAGTTGAAGGAAGCTTGTTTTGACATGGTATCGTGTCTTGGCTCTGGTGGCAAAGAATAACAACAACATGAATCCACAGGGCAAAAACAACCCCAGTGAGCTGGACACAACTGTTTCCAGCTTCTCTCCACTGAGGAGCTCCGAGTCCTCTTGAAATGGGTCACAATGAAAATATTTCAGGCCTTTCAGTTTTATTAGGTTATATTTATAGAATTAAGTCAAAGCAACACAAATGTGTTTCCAACATAAAACTGCGCCCTTTAAAGAACAAATGCTTTATATTAACTTTCCTAACAAACTTGCATCATGGCACTTTGTGTGAGCTTATTAAGTCAATCTTCAAAAAGCCAGAACCTCCTCCCAGATGTTTAAAGATGTCCTGCCCTTTTTTTAAAAAAAAAAAAACTGTTCTTGGAGTCTGACGCATCAGTCACTATCACAAAAACAGGAGAAACCTTCAAAAATCTCCATCTAGTCCGATCTATTTTATTCAGCACATGTATGGCCAACGACTGTAATGGACCCGCACCACTGTTTTCCGAGCCCACAACCAGAACTTTGGATGATTGACACTAAAACCATTTACTGTGTATAAGTTCTACTTGATGGAGTATGGTTAGTTTAATCCCTCCAGCTTGTCAGACACGCTCAGTAACCCATGTTTCATGGAAACCCCAGAGTGCAATGGGGCGGGGGGCTTTAGGAGGGTACATATATCAGCAGCCTGTCTCAGTTTCCACTGAAACTCTCCATCCTTATTACTGCCCTGTTTGTGTGTGAAGAGTGTGAAGACCATTCGAGTAATTGGCCAGGATGGGACGTTGGGCCAGAGGCTTCACGGTTAGCTGCTTCCTGTCAAAAGACCATTTATCACAGCAATGGGTTTGGAGAGAGAGAAGCATGTAGGTCCTAGTAAAGAGATAGATGGGGTGTGTTTGTGTGAGAGAGAGAGAGATAGAGAAAGAGAGAGAGAGAGAGGCAGATTCATTTGAATTCAGTGTCATTCTCTGTGGCCTTTTTGGTCTGGTATCTGGTCAACTATACCTGCACTATATTTAAAACATGTGGATTGGATGGCAGTGGAAATGAAAACGAGAAGAACTCATCAGAACGAGCAGATCTTGGATAGCAGAAAAAGGGGGAAGAACCCACAAGCTATGGAAAAGACACCAGGAATATTTTGAAAAGGAACAATGGTTCAGGATATGGAATTCAGCGAGAATTATGAGTTTCTGCTCTGGGTTTGGAGGCAGGCAACGAAAACACATACATGCATTAAATATATTAACTGATTTGGTTCATTTCAGTGAGTGTATCTTCAGACCCCAGTGATTTTCCACATAAGAGGCTCGCCTAACCACAGCCCTGTTCGGTATCTGAGTGACCCCCCCTTAAGGAAGTAGCTTTCAGTTTTGGTGAAAAATCCATATGACAAAAAAGAAAAAATGAGACCTGTGTTGCTTTGCAATAACAGTGATTCATAGAAAACAAAACCCACAAAAGCTTCATAACCCTAGCCAGCATTGGCTAGCCTAAAAGACATATATACTGAGATGGCAACTAAAGACTAAATGAATATGAACGAGAAATCCGTAGATCTCTCGGAACTGTTATCCTGAAAATAAAATTATAACACTCACTACAGACATGGTGCTACATTATGAGATTATCTAAGCCAATCAGGTTTCCAGATCTTCCACCATGCAAGCTATTTGATTGGTCAGGGAGAACAGCAGATTTTGAAGTATATCGCTACTCCCCTTTAGATCAACTGTGTAGGGGACAGTTCACATTCTTCCTGCCCATGAACATACCCTCAGGGCTGATGACCCTGGAGCTGACCTTTCTAGGATACTGACATCCTTAGCTTCCAAGCCCCTGCGTTTGTCTGCTCATGCGTTAGCAGGCAGATCCTGCTACTGGATTGCACTACATGCCTTCTGGACACTGGGCCTGTTTTCCCAGGACAGGGGCATCGGGCCTCTAAGATTCAATTCGTTTGGTGCAAGGTTAAGTGGAAACAACCGCTCAGAGTCTTTCCTCTGATCTCCCTCGCCTGTTCCAGAGATCCTGTCTCTGCGCTGTTTGGGGCCGGGTGAGGGAATGAACCCAGGAGGCCTGCGAGTGCCAGCCTGACATGCTCCATCACATCTGGACCTGATTGAAAGCACCTGGCAAAGGGTGAAGCGACTGCCTTGAGCTAGACAGAGACGATGGAAGAGGAAGAGATGGGGAGAGAGAGAGAGAGAGAGAGAGAGCTGAGGGAGAGAAAAGAGAGAAACAGAGAAAGTGGGAGATAGAGAGAGTGAGAGTAAATGGAGGACACTTTCCAATTGGACTGCAAGATGACTAAAATGATGATGCAGTCTTATTGTCCACAGATACAAGAAGCGAAACAGTTCAAATCCTTTAGTTTGTACCTGCTACAGCAACAAGGAGATGTTACCAGTATTAACTGCAAATTCGTTATTAAGATGAAATATCACTATAAATATTACTTAAGGATTTTTTATTTGATAATATTGCATCCCATGATGAAATCTTGATTTGTTTTTGGACTATAAACTTGATTTTAATGATATTATAGCGTATTCTGATTCTAATGCTATAACAAGTAAAACAATCACCGTTATGGTCAGATCCAACGTGACTAGCAAATCAAAATTCTAAAATGTTCCGTTTGCACTATTAAGAAAAAACAAAATTAGACAGGTTGTATGTCTCATTTCATTAGTTTGCCCCAGTCTAGGTGGTTTCCGTCACCTTGGATCAGGATCAGTATCTTTCTTGTGCTGTTCCAACTTGGTCCTTCTAATGAGTAATGATGTACTGGAAAATGATCCATTCATGTATTAACATAGCTCACATTTCTTTGCCAAGGCTGTATTTTGGTGCAAACACACAAATCATTGCTGAAAATATAATAACATGGTTGCTTGGTAACAGCTGTAGTATTTTAGCTTTGATATTGTGAAGCCCATCTGTCTAACATTTTTTTGTTCTTCACAACAGAATGTGCCAGTAATTCACAGAAGGAGGATTTCCAACTACAAATTCATATTTGGATTATGCTCTGGTTTCATTTCCTTCTAATTTTAAATGACAAGCTGTACAATACAGGGTTTATGGGTTAATGGGCTAATGGGTGCTAGGGAGTGATGTCTGGCTTGCAATAACAAAACCAAGAGAAATAAAGAGTCAAGGACATGGGAAACACATGGTCCAAAACAACAATATTGTAATATTGATCATTTGATAATATTCTAATATTGAAAATATTGATAATATTCAAATTTACTGCTGCATTTCTCTTAATTCATTCATTATCCGTACTGCTTATTCCCACTAGTCGGGGTCACAGGGGGGCTGGAGCCAATCCCAGCATCTCTGGGCGAAGGCAGGGTACACCATGGGCAGTTCGCCAGTCCACCACATGGCCAACACACACACACACACTCACACCTACGGGCAATCTAGAGTGACCAATCAACCTATGATGCATGTCTTTGGACTGTGGGAGGAAACCCGAGTACCCGGAGAAAACCCACGCAGGCACAGGGAGAACATGCAAACTCCACACAGAGCAGCCCAGACCGAGAATCGAACCCAGACCGCCTTGCTGTGAGGCGACAGTGCTAACCACCACACCACCATGCCGCCCTGCATTTCTCTTAATACTTGAGAGTATTATTATGACAATACACGTGGCACATTTCTACAGAACCCACACGGAAACCTGTCTGATTTTCTGTAGAAACCCATCTGATTTTCTACAGAAATCCGTCTCGTTGGGCACATTTGGAAGAGTTAAGCATTCAGGTTGTATATCGGTGCTATATGTGTTTGGAGTGGATAGCGGAGACTTCTTTATGAAGGTGGAGCTTCAGCTCATTTAACACCTCACAGCTCTCTTCACTTTGGTATGTCAGTTTACTGCCTTATCACCTCTTTCACACACACACACACACACACACACACACACACACACCAGAAGCTGAGGCCCTCAAATGAGGCTGTGTAAACGATCACAGCATTTGTTTCTTAGTGAAAGTCATTAACTGTTGAGACAACCCAATCAATTGTAGTCTAATAGGCACTTAACCACAGCACGTCATAACACACACAAACGGTGTTTTGACACCATTAAGTGTTACAGAATGGAGTGCTGTTGAAATCTGTTTACGTTTATGTTTACAGTTATGGCATTCAGCAGACACTTTTATTCAGAGTGACTCAGCGATCTGCTGACAGGAAGTATCCCAGCCACTTCACATTAGTCAGTACCCAAATACCACTGAACCAAGATAAAGATACGGGGGCTTTGGTCACTGCCATCATGGAGGGAGGGGCTGTACCATTCTTGGCTTTGTAGGGGAGCATCAGGACATTTAGAATTTGAGCAGCTAGTTGGAGCTACAGTGAAGGGAACGCTGGAGCAAAATAACATGGGAGAACTTCAGTAGGCTGAACACCAGCCATACTGCTCTGTTGCCAGAGCTCCATCACTAACTGCCTTTTCTCTTAGTGTGAGAGGTCATTGACTCTCTGTTGCCGGTTCTGTTGGGGCCATGATCAAAAAGGAGAAATATCAGGAAGTAATAGATCATCATAGCTTAGAACAAAGGTCTTTCTCATTATTGTTGTCTACATCTCCTGCTGCACACCATGACATCCTCCTCCTGAAGGTCTCCCCATATCATCCTGTCTCCCCATATCATCCTCCTCTTGAAGGTCTCCCCATATCATCCTCCTCTTGAAGGTCTCCCCATGTCATCCTCCTCTTGAAGGTCTCCCCATGTCATCCTCCTCTTGAAGGTCTCCCCATGTCATCCTCCTCCTGAAGGTCTCCTATATCATAACTGCACCAGCTCTCATGCACCTAAAAGTGCTAAACGACCCCTGTTCTGCACCACGCTGACTCTACTAGAGCTCGACTTGAACAGTCGTCTCTCATCCACAGTCAAGACTCTTCTCTGTCTGGGCAGCCAGGTGGAGAAATGAGCTTTAACTGGCTGTCCGTACCGCTGACTCTGGCTGTGAACCTCTTTGCCGAGCCATTAAGTGCTTACATATGCACTTAAAAAACATAAAAATTTACCGTCTGCTTTTGCACTCTTGCCAGAACTTTAGCCTGATAGTATTCTTAACACTGACTTATCTGGTCACATGAGAATATGTGTTTGATAGAGACTACAAAGTATTTCCATTAATCATTCTGGACAAGAGTGTCTGGCAGATGTTGTAAATGTAAAGTAGTTCACACTGTCTCTAATGCAGCCAAATCTCTCCCTGTTCAAGAGCCGCTGCTTCTCCTGGTGTGTCCGTGGTCTCCACAGCATCTCTCTGACTCACGCATGCTCCAACTGCCTTCAAAGACACTTGCCCAGCAGGGTTTGTCTGCCCTACAGGCTCCCTTTGGGGCACTTGGGCACCAGCACCCGGAGCGGTGGAGCTGAACTGTGGACCTTTCTCCAAGTTCAGCACTGCTATCTCCATTCTGAGCTAATGGTTGTGCTGTTCGGCTTTTCTTTGCCCTGGGATCTGAGGAGAGTGACGTTTAAAAGCAGCGGTGTGATTAACAAAGAAAACAAAGAAAACAAAGCTGGTCGTGCCCAGAATAAACAGCTGGTGCAGCCTGTGGCCAAAAACGGTCAACGTCCACAAACCCGGCGAGAGAACTGTGAGAGGACACGCTAGCTCTGCACCTTTCTTGAAGACACCTCTCCCAGCACCTGGGGACTGGAGCAGCTGAATTGCGAGGTGGACTTCCTGTATGCTGTGTGAACTGTATGTTACTGGGGTTTGAACCTTTGACTAAAGACAGCAGCTCTGACTGAACAGACTGAACAGAGTATTAAGGATACAACACTGTACATAACTGCCACACATTAGAAAACCACACCACCTCTTCATACGTCATCCCTACATCTGATAACAAAGTCAGATGGACTGGATACTGAACGTTATTCAGTTTATTTAGGTTAATACTGTTCTATTTCAGTCACATTTGTTTCTTGCGTCTGCACAATGAGAACACAGGAAAACACAGAACTCCACTAAGCTCTCAGCGATGGGTTATAAGCATAGCAGCCCACTGCTAGCCATTCATCAGCCCGAGTTCCCATCAGCCCCGCACACGTCCCACATCTCATCCATCCTGAGGCGCAGATCACCGTAGCCCGCTGGGGTCCACTTGGCTGGCTGTTATCTCTCCGTTCGCAGGCTGCTATCTGAGGCTTTCAGCCCTCGGTACAGACATTCCTGCGGGCCTTATCAGGCCGTGAAGAAGGAGGGCCGTCTGCTGTATTGATCTGGCTCATCAATCCCTATTAGCAGCGCACATGTGGGAGGAGGAAGCGCCAAGGTCTCGTGGTGGAGGGGGAACGCTGCTTCATTAGGGCAGCGGCGGGGTAGCGGCGGGGCAGCTGGGGGCAGCAGCGGGGCAGCTGGAGGGCAGCAGCGGGGCAGCTGGTGGGTAGCGGCGGGGCAGTGGCGGCGCAGCTGGGGGGCAGCGACCGAGCAGTGACGGTGCAACTGGGGGCAGCGGCGGGGCAGCTGGGGGCAGCTGGGGGCAACTGGGGGCAGCTGGGGGGCAGTGGCGGGGCAGCTGGGGGAAGGCCAGCGCAGGCCTGCTGCTCATTTCCTCCGCTTCCGTCCCCTCCTTTGTCTCTCCTTCTGTGATCTTGGCTTTTTCTTCTCTTCCTCTTTCTTCCTTTCTTTTCTCTTCGTTGCTTTTTCCGTCTCTGTTTCTGTAAACAACTGAGACGCGTTTGTTCGCTCGCCTCCTTTCTGTGTTAATGGAGCAATAAAACATGTTCTCTTTTATCATCTAAGCACCTGTTCCTTTTTGCCTTCATTTGGAGCAGCTTTCAACCATCTGAGCAGACGCTCTCCAGCACATACGCATCGCCCGTGCGAGTGTGAGTGAGTCGGCACTTGCGTATTAAAGATCTTTGATCTCGCCCGGTACCTTCATTATTTGTTTGTGCGTTTATGCTTGCTTGTCTTGCATAACAGGGAACCACTCCAAGCAGAGAGGAGCTCGCTGACAGATGCTTTTGCACAAGCAGCATGCGAAATTTGCACCGCCTCCTCTGCCTGAACCCGATGGCAGTCTTTCTGTCTCTGTCCCGAGGTTCAAAAAGCACGTCAGGGGTGAGGGGTCAACAGCAGTCAAAACACCTCTCTGTGGAATTTGAGCTGGGGGAGGGTCTTGGGGCAGGGGAGTGGGGCGGTGTAGCAGCATTACTGCACAAGAGTGCTTCAGACCCTAGCAGCACAACTGCACACACAAAATGAAATATTTCCATGACTTTTCATTGCTCTATTGCATATTGAGAAGATCCAGCTGCTTTTAGTGTGTGTGTGTGTGTGTGTGTGATGCTACAATAAAGTTCTCTTGCTGGAAATGTAACACGTGAATTCCACAAAAATATGATGAAACATGCTACAATCCCTATCCATATAACAGACCTTGCAAAGCGTCATCTGTAATGGTAACACTGAAATCCACTCAGACAAAGACTTCAGCCCCATTATATGACTCTTCTGGACTCAATCAACAAAGTGACCAGGTGAAGAATTTGGAGAGCATAGGAAAGAATTCTGAAAGAAGAGAAGTAAAGAGAGAGAAAGAGAGAAGGAGAGAGAGAGAGAGAGAGAAAGCAGGATGGAGTGTCTAAGTCTGATTTGGCTCCAGTTTTGTAAGGGGGGGGAGTGTAAGGTTCAGGCAGCCCAAGGCAACCATGGAAGAGCAGGCTAATCCTGGCTGCTTTAGAGAACGCCAGACGGATTGTGCAGAATCACTGCATGGCGGCAGGCGTATGTGATCTCAAACAGAGAAGTGCACACCGCAGCAAGAACCTGACTCTTTAGTTTAGTTAGTTAGCTCAGCGACCACTGTTTCCTTAACGCAAGAGAACTATCCTACCAAACTCAGATCAGGAACTCAGCGCTTACGTGAAATCACTGAAAAAAAAGGTTCATCCTGACTTTGGTCCCCAGCATATTTATGAGATTACAGGGTTAGATGGGAGTCTTCAATGACTCAGTTCCAACCAAACGTTCACCCAGCATCTTCAAAGAGGAGCATAGAGCATGCAGAGCAGAAACTGTAACAAACACTCTTGTTTTCTGGTGAATGCCATCAATCATAATCATACCACTGTAAAATGTGGCTGATTTGGCTATAACTCACTCCTCTGTCCTACCTCACACTCACTCTAGAGGAGGAAGGAGGTGTGTAGGGAACTCCAGCATTTGAGCAGTGGGATGGAGGATAGAGCATCTTACACGACACACTTGTAGATCACTGTCAGCAAAATTATGTTTCAAGGTGCAAAATGTTAATTGCAAAAATGTGAACTCAATAGCTGCAGAGAGAGAGAGAGAGAGAAAGAGAGCAATAAGTCACATACTGTAATCTGGTCTCAAACATCTTACTAAAGCCAGACATGGTAAGTCATGCGTACGCACTCAGAGAAGGGGAAAAGTTCATTTATTAGGTGTTACTCGCGAGTTCCTCCATTATCTTCGTCTCTGGTCTGAATCCAAGAATTAAGTCTGAAATGAATCACTGGCTCATCCTTAAAAGCTGACAGTGCTGCAGCCTCACACTCTACTGCATCCTGCAGGTCCCAGCTGGGGTGCAGGGCAACGGTTGCCATGGCGCTCACGAGGTTCGTTTAACTGTCTCACTAACTCTGTTTTTACCTGTTACCACCTGCAGCCTTCCAGTTTCTCAATTATTCCCTAAAGCTCTTAGTGTAGTTGCTGTACATTTCCAAACGGTTATCCCAGACCGACATTCCAACACAGCGTGACAGGACACAGAACAACACATCGCATCACCACACCGTGATATTAAATGACCCAACGTATCGTGACGCACCACAAACACATCACAGCTTGGCTGGGCCTGAGCCACAGAGACGTGCCACACTCGTACCCTCCCTCACCCTGCGGTTCAGCCCCCTGCCCTGCAGTTAGATGATGCTCTCTGCTATCTGTACACTGCAGTCCAGAATGAGAGTGTGGGGAGTCAACTGAAGAATGAGCAGAGGAGTTCAGGCTTATCAGTACTACAAACCACCGCAGGGATGAATTACATTCACACCTGCTGCCCTGTCTCTACTTAATGCCATATCCTAAAGCTCCGTATTTGGTCACGGTTCGTGTGTATAGTGTGTTAAGGGCGTCTGGGGACGTTCAGGGACACAGTGTTGGGTACTTATACCCCTGACCTCTTTTGTTACTGGATGTGAAGAGAGAATGAAAAAGAGATAAGATGGAGATACAGTAAAGCAAGTCCCTGCATTACATCTGTCAACTGCATTACCTACAATAAGCCTTCCTGACCTAACGACAACATTCCTACCACATAATTTCTGTCTTTCTCCTTATGTGCGGACATAAAAATTTCCATTCTTTCCTCGTCTATCTCCTCCCTCCCTCCCTTTCTCTCTTTCCCACTATTCCTTACCTTCCTGTGAGCCCTTTCCTTTCACTGTGTCTGACAGTGTAACAGTAGTGTGTGATGGGGAAACTCCTTCTCTCTTTCTACCCCTTGACACACACACACACACACACACACACACAGATACACACATAATCACACACCTGCAAACCAGCTGACAGCCACCCTCTCCCACTCCTTACCGCTGCGCGCTGGAATGCTCCCCTGGTGAAGGTGCCGCCCCCTCGGTATGTGATGCCGGGGATCTCCTTATTGAACAGCGAGCACTTGTGCTGGTGCACTTTGGGTGCCGACACGTGGTCCACCCTGGTCACCACGCGGCTCTTGGAGCTGAACGTCACGAGGGCGACCCGCGTGGCCTCGGGTGCCACGGGGAAGTCGGACAGCATCTTGCGCACGAAACGCAGCTCGCTGCCGAAGTTGGCCGCGCCCACGCTGGATGACTCGTCCACGAGGAACACCAGGTCCAGGCAGGAGGCACGCTCGCGGAGCAGACGCACGTTGCGTCGGAACGCCTGGCCCAGCCGCTCCACCTTGCTCTCCGCGTCCTCCGGGGCGGCGTTGCGGGTCTGGCCGGCCACCCGCAGGGCGTGGAGGGTCTGGGTCCGCCGGCCGCGGCCCTGCGAGGGTCTGCCGCCTCCCGCACGGCACAGCAGGCTCCAGAGCACCAGAGAGAGGCACAGGACCACTGGGGCTCTCCAAGCAACCATGGCATCCACGTGGAGGAAAGGCAAGAGTCCCGCGTGCGGTTAACCAGGAGGAGTAACCAGCTGCACGGTCCCGCTGCTCTCTCGCCCGCTCTCTCTCGCCGGCTGGGACTCGCTCTTCAGCGCAGTGGTCAGTGTGCGGCGGTGGCTGCTCCTCTCTCTGATCTGGCCGGGGGCGTCTGGGAAGCTCCTGCAGCTCTGCCAGCTCTCAAGTACCCCCTCTCTCAGAGTCGTTAAGGGAGAGACAGGCAGAGAGAGAGAGAGAGAGAGAGAGAGAGAGAGCGTAAAAGTTCTGTAAGAGACGCCGAGAGAGAGAGAGAAAGAGAGAGAGTGCGTGCGTCTGCCTTGGTGTGAAGGAGGGAATGGAAGGCGTGCAGAACGAGGGAGACGGAGGAAAAAGGGGCAGTCACAGTAAATCTCTTTCTTTCCTTTTTAGTCCTTTCCTCTGCTTGTCTTCTCTTCCTTTCTTCTCCACTCACTCTCTCCTTCTGGTTGTCCAGGAGGGCTCGGTGAGATAGTGTGTCACTGGAGTGCACTCGTTTGCCTGTCAGCCTGTCAGCATTCCCAACGAAAACATCAGCACCCAGCCTACTGATCAACTCCATATGTCTGGCACTTGCCTCCCCTCTCTCTCTCTCTCTCTCTCTCTCCCTCTCTCTCTCTCTCTCTTACACACACACATCTGCGCACACATGCTGACACCACAACACACTGCACCTCCCAGAAGATACCAGAAGAGCCATCGCTAATGAGAAACACTGAGGGAGAGAGAGAAGCAGAGAGAGTGTGTGTGTGAGAGAGAGAGGGAGAGAGAGACAGATAGAAATAAAGAAGGATAGGACAAAAAAGGCAGAGAGAGAAAGAGACGGGGGGGCAAACAAGGTATGAAATTGGTACAAAAAAAACATGTGAGACAAAAGGGTGTGGAAGGACAGACAATGAAAATGGCTTCAGTCTTATCCATCCCATAATATCCCCTTAACACTGCTTCAAATTGCAAACCACTCCACTCCAAATTGCAAACCACTTGAAAATTTGAAATTAGCCTTTAATAACACCAATCCAATAACCTGGATTAAAATCCATTAAAATTAATTTCGGTAATTGCTTTTATTGGCTTTAAAGGGGTAGGTGAAAATATTCCACGTAATCAGATCATTTGAAAACAATTTTTTATTTTGAAAAATGCATTTGCATGATATTGAAAAAAATCAGTGAAGTGAAGTGAAACCCATTTTAGTAACAGAATAAAGTGATACTCTAGGTCAATACTATAGGAAGCCTCGCACTGTATATCAGAGATAGCAACGCTTTTTCATGTGAGTGTTTGGTGAGCTCAGCTTCCCCTCTAGCCAGTATCACTTCCTCCCATTTTCCCCTGGGTGTCTTATGGGAGAAAAATGTGCAGGGACCCCCCTCACCCACACCACCCCCACCAGCCCCCACTCCAAACCCCACACACTTCACTTTTGTGATTTTATCTGTAACCAAAACAAAGCTCGCATGCGTCAGGGAGTGTTAGGGGGAGGCAGACATGCCACTTGGCAATAGATCACGTTTCAGCCCAAAACGGTAACGAGCACGTTCAGACACGGAGAGGAGAAAACGCTGTGCTTGCTGCTTGTGGTGTTGGATTGTTCCCATTAGCTACTGGCTAACAGGCTGCTGGAGAAACTGGCCTCATGTAAACATAGACAAAGGAAAAGACAGAGCTGGATTTAGTGTATAACAGAGGAGAGGGGAGCAGAGGAGAGGGGAGGAGAGGAGATGTAGGAGAGGGGAGGAGAGGAGAGGAGATGTAGGAGAGGAGAGGGGAGGAGAGGGGATGTAGGAGAGGAGAGGAGAGGAGAGGGGATGTAGGAGAGGAGAGGAGAGGGGAGGAGAGGTGATGTAGGAGAGGAGAGGAGAGGGGAGGCGAGGGGGTGTAGGAGAGTGGAGGAAAGGAGAGGAGATGTAGGAGAGGAGAGGGGAGGAGAGGGGAGGAGAGGAGATGTAGGAGAGGAGAGGAGAGGGGAGGCGAGGGGGTGTAGGAGAGTGGAGGAAAGGAGAGGAGATGTAGGAGAGGAGAGGGGAGGAGAGGGGAGGAGAGGAGATGTAGGAGAGGAGAGGGGAGGAGAGGGGGTGTAACAGAGGGGAGGAGAGGAGATGTAGGAGAGGAGAGGAGAGGGGAGGAGAGGGGAGGTGAGGGGATGTAGGAGAGGAGAGGGGAGGAGAGGGGATGTAGGAGAGGAGAGGGGAGGAGAGGGGATGTAGGAGAGGAGAGGGGAGGAGAGGGGAGGCGAGGGGATGTAGGAGAGGAGAGGGGAGGAGAGGGGATGTAGGAGAGGAGAGGGGAGGAGAGGGGAGGCGAGGGGGTGTAGGAGAGTGGAGGAAAGGAGAGGAGATGTAGGAGAGGAGAGGGGAGGAGAGGGGGTGTAACAGAGGGGAGGAGAGGAGATGTAGGAGAGGGCAAGAGAGGAGAGGGGATGGAAGAGATGGGAGGAGAGGGACTGTAACAGGGATATATTAGAGACCCTTTAAGTGATGTGCATGTGTCTGTATTTGCAAGGTTGGGGTGGTGGTCATTGGTCTTTGGGTATGTACTGTTGGGTATGTACTGTTGAAGGATACAGTCACTTACTGAGGACTAAATAACAGTATTTGGGTTGTTTCTGGTGGCATTTAATTGGGATTTGAGGCAGTTTGGTATTTATTATTTAGTGTACTTTCCTTAAATAGGAGTACCCTTTGATCTAAAACCCTACACACACACACACACACACATGTGTGTGTTCTGTTGTACTTTTTGTATTACTTTTGAGAAGACAGTGATGAGCAGATATACAGCATATTCTGTGAAAATGTTTTAAAAGTTTTAAAGTATTTTATGTATAACATACAAGATCATTATGATTTCCGACAGTCAAATTTAAACAGTTAACTCAACATTGCTGTCATAGCACCCTTCTGTACAGTTTATAAAGTAAATTTTATTGAGCCTGAATTGAATGAAATAAATCAGAAATATATTTTTGCATATAAATAACATTTTTGATTTTTGACCTTGTTGGCATAATCAAACTACAGACCTTTTATAAAATTCTATCACCGAACTACAAGACAAGCCAACGTCTAAACCATCTAAAACCTGAAGAACACTGCACTCTACAGGCCAAACGTCTTCACTGCCACATGCTCGTAGTAAGAATTCTGTGTCTCGCTCCAGAATTACAAGGTCTCTATTTAAGAGGGTTTTAACGGTGTAATCCCACGAATGCGAAGGAATAACTCCTCACCCTTTAATACTAACACCCCGATCACATTTAACACCAAGGGATAATTATGTAGTATCCCCAAAGACAGTGCTATCAAAATGTAAATTTGATCTCAAGACCTGCATTAATATACTAATATTAATTAATATTAGTAATTTCCTGTTTTTGTAAAAATCCCCCTTTAAGTGTTTCCTCTTGTAAAGACAGCATTACATTCTATTGGATTCCGATTAAAAGAAAGAAATCCTTCCCTCTATATTTGCGTGTTCAACAAATTTGTTGAAAGAAAAAGTAGTTTGCTTTAAGTTAACGTTTGCAGAGTAGCTATTCTCTGGAGGTTAGGTTTAACCTAATGAAGGACACAACTCGACACGAGAGGTTTAGGTTTTCTTTTCTCAGTCCGTAAAAAGAAACACGGTGGATGCCAATACATTGAGAGATTGCTAGCATAAATGTGTACTGTCATATAAATATAGAAAGCAACTGCATTTTGTACTGCTCACTGTTTTAAATAGAGCCTGTCTATGTCTGCAGGCTTCTGTAAGGACACCGCCTATACTGGATTGGTGTCCTGGCGGAGGGTATTTCAACTCACGTTTGCTCTCGTTTTAGAAAAGCAAGGGTTATGATGGCGCTTGTGTGCAGGCCTTAGAATTCGATCGGTTGGACAGGACGAGAGAAACGCTAGGGTTTGTGGTGCAAGGGCTTTGCCAATGTACTTGGAGTTCATTGGATATCGTTAAGTGCGACTTCAACTCAAGTTACTCACTCGAGTGCCCATCTCTGCATTAAACGTATGTTCCAAAATGGAAGCTTTAACAGTAGCTGTTCTAAAAAGATTTCCAGCATTTCTTGTCTGCCTTCTCTCGTCGCATCTTTTCAAAACCGAAAAAGGTCTTGTTATCATTCAGGACATAATTCATAATCTGAGATTTTTTTTATTTTTGGAGGTCCCTACTCTAATGAAGGACACAATTCGAACATGAGAGCTTAATATATACTGCTCAAAAAAATAAAGGGAACATTAAAATAACACATCCTAGATTTCAATTATTAGATTAAAATATTCCAGTTGAAAATATTTATTTATTACATAGTGGAATAACATAAAAATGATCAATGTAAATCAATATTATTATCCCATGGAGGCCAGTCCATAGCATCAGTTTTTTTTAATCTGTTCAAGTGCATAAAGAGGAACCTCTATTTGTCCTGTAGAGAGATTGGGTACCAGAAGAGGAAGAGCAAACTGACCTGTATAACAATCTATCTTATAATTTAAGGATGGCTCTGTCATGCCCTGTGACCAAGGAGACTACAATTCCCAGCATGCCCAGCCACCTAGACGCCACTCCCACTCACATGAATATTAGGACACCTGTAGCTTATTAAGCACAGGACACTTAAGACTGTTGCTCATTCCCTTTCATTGTGAAGTATTGGCCAGGCTTTCCGCCACCCATCTTAATGAGCGTTAGATCCCGATTCCTGTTGTATATTGGTTTGTCTTTATGTCTTTACTCGTCTTTATGTTTCTCTAGGATCTAAAATGTTGAGTTGGGACTCCTGATTCATGTGTACACGTCTGTTATGTTCCGGATCCCCAGCCCTTGGACTCTGGAGAACATATCTGTCTATGGAGTGTCTATGTTGTGATGATAAATCTGCACACGTCTGCCTCTGTGCCATGTACTCAGCATTGCAGGCTCTGATTTCATGCTAGGTCTTTCCTAGTCCATCGGCTTGACCATATTTCTTCTTGCTTGTGTCCAGAAAAAAAATCACTTCCTACTAAATTCCCTCAGAAACATCCTTCTGCTTGCCACTCTTAAAGCTACCTCATCACTAAAAATGTTAATCCCTTTCCCTGCACCTAGGTACATTTATATAGCAGCTTTCATGGAACCCAAGGTCACTTTACAGTTATCATACAGCCTGTCAGGGCAACAGTGGCTGTGCATGCCTTAAGTCACCAGAGGTCTCCATCTCCTGAAAACTTAGGGTCACTATGGTTACTCATCTCCGTCACTTGCTATTTCACTAACACAACACACAATATGAATAATTGTTCACTTTCCAACTTGCATACTGAGCTGTGTGTTAATGCACTCCCTGTTTGGATGACCTACGCCTGCTTTTGTCTTTTGGAATTTGCCTTGCCCTTAGGGTGTAGGGTGTATCTTAGGGTGTCAGACAAGGGGCCAAAAGGCAAATTCCAAAAGACAAAAGCAGGCATAGGTCATAAATTCAATGCATTGCCTATGTGTTACTAAAAGCGTTACATATTATGTTAATTAATCAACAGGTGAAAGACATGAACAACCATACGATCCCTTAGTATTCAGGACATGGAGACCTCTGGTGGCTAGAGGTACTGTTGCCCTGACATTATCCCCATCCCACAATCGGGTCCAGACAAAACACAGATGCGGCAGTGGCATCAACCTAACTGGTGAGGATCTGGATGATCCCGGGGTAACTCAACTGCAGTGGAGGGACATATCAATAATATTGGCAGAGTCCCATCCATGAGCGCTCCTCAGGTCTCCAAGTCTAGCAAATATAGCAGTTACCCTGTGCCATGAGTCCAACAGTGAATTGACCTGGAAAGCAGGACCACCATAGACCTCTAATGGAGGAGCAGGCACTGTAGAATTAGAAGGACAATCCTTGGAACTCAGAGAAGGTTTCAATAGAGAGACATGCAAAGTTGGAGAAATGTGATAACTAGGAGTACATTTTTTCATTTATATAACGTAGGCTGAGTTTTCTTGAAGGCAGTGTAATGTGTAAGTCCCAGGGGGAGAACCAGACATGTTGAGATTTCAGAACATGGAGTAATGTCCTCTATTCTTTGTGTTCTGGATAAACCTTTCTCAGCAGCACTGTGGATGAGATCCAGTTGAATATCTTTTTACTTTTTTTTTTTTTTTTGGGGATGGAAAGTTTTGGCTGATTGCCTGGAATCTAAAATGTGTCTTTGGTCTGATATTTCTTTCTATATAAAAATTTTTATTAAAATTTTAAAATGTTTCTGCCTTCTCACAGATTTCATTCATTGAATTTAAATACTCAATTCTGCTGTTTTAGAAATTTATTTGAAACATTAAGTTTACTTTTTACATTTTGTTTACATATTTTGTCAATCACATTGATTTTAAAGATTCAATTTTGTCAGCCATTTTAGCAAAAAAAAACCCAACAAAAAAACCCCATTATGTTATAGAAGAACAAACACATCCTTTATTTCTTATTAAATTTATGTTACTGTAAGTACCAGTTCTGAAAATGAAATACTACGTTATGGAACCAATATCAAGACAAAATGATTTCATGTCCACATTATTAGTAACACTACCAAAAATGATCTAAAGTAGTGATAACGGTAATAAAACCAGCACATTAGACACATAGTACATGTTAATTCCTGTCATACAAAGTATTTTCATTTTTAAACATATGATTATGACATAGTTTGCATTCCAAAGAATACACATTGTTGTGAAAGTTCTGTGCTCTCTGCCATATTATCATTGTAATGACCTGTGGAAAATAATGAAAATAGACATCTACATATATCAGTTCACTAATTTACTACATGGTGTTACATTCTGTTTCCATTTCTGCATTATACGTGTATGTGTGAAGTCGTTTTCTCACTTCCCCCTACATTTGCCTTTCCGTGTTCCCATATCTCTAGTCACACTCTTGAGCCGAGATGGCTTTGTAAAAATAAACATAAAATGTTCATTAAATAATCCCCCACTGCCATTTCAGTACATAGTAAACAAGCACAGAGTTCAGTCCATTATATTCAGCTCCGACAGGGCATCCATCTTTGTAATTTCTTCCCATTCTTTAGGGATTTCTCCACAGCCTTCAAATTTCCCACCATAGAACTCCTCCAGTTTTGCCCTGAAAGTGCAGATGAACCATTTCCAGTAGAGTCCCTCACTTTCATGAACTTGAATATTCCATTTATCATATGGAGGACCAGCCTTTCTGTACTCCCCGAATGGAACCCAAGTTTCAGATTTTGCTGAGAAGAATTTGTAAGGGCTTTTGACAGCAGAAGTACAGAATTTTAAAAAGAACTGTTTTGGTGTGTTTATTGGGATCTGTGGCCAGTATTCATCAGCAGGATCTGGAGACTTATTACATACATTCCCCAGTATTTTAGGACGATGCAGGTGAGCAGAGTGATCTGAGTCATGATCAGGGATGGTGTTGGTGCACAAGGCCTTACAGAATGGACACTGCTCCCAGCATCCACTCAGCTGTTTGAACAAAATATCATCTGGCCTGTTTCTGAACTTAAAAAGCTTTGGGCCAGAGTTAAACCTTTTTGTATGTTTTTTACTTCCAGAGTCAATAGCAATTTTAAAACGCTCTGTAAAATACTTTTCTAAAAATGGTGGGTCCTGAAGGTCTTCCTTCTCAATGTTTTTAAGATCTATCCTTGAAATGGCCATATGTGTGCCAAGTTTGCCACAGAATTCATCAAGCCATGCACTGGCATTTACATTTCCTTGTTTCTCCTCCAGCTTTCTAGTTGCTGAGTTACTGATAGATATGATCTGCTCAGTAAACCATAGCCATGCCTCACTTACCATTCTCTGCAATTTTATTTTATCACTTAGATACATTTCTGTATGTTCAGTAATAAACATTTTAAGAACGTTTTGTGGATCATGAATGTACTTGACATACAACTCAAAATTCTCCTTTTCAGCTAAATCTTTCAGTATATAATTTTCCAGTTTAGATCTGTTCCCAGTGAAAGCTGGCAGATTTGACCTCAGATCATCCACAATGTCAATGCAGAGTTTGTCTGTGACTGCATCTTGCACAGCTGTTTCCAGGTAATTCACAAGATATCTAACAAAGAATGTCACTGATGTTGTTCCCTCATAAACATGTGTAAATAGGTTGAAATATTCATCCTTCTTGCTGTTAAAATATATGAATGGATCTTGTGTTTGAATGAACTTTTCATTCAGTGTTTTGAGTCTCTTAACAGCCATAATGCAAGCATTGACAGCTATCTGAGCTTTGATTACACCAATGAACTGAATGTCGAATGAGTTCTCATATTGTTCTATTATGGAATTGATTTCTGATACCATGTGATGAATGAAATTATCATTAATGCCAAAATTGTCTTTCTCTCTTTTGACAAGAATTTGTTCTATACCATCTTGGACTCTTTGAGATGCTAATTTTACAAAAACACTTTCTCTGAACATCTCAAAAACCTTTTACATGAATCCTTTACAATACCATCCATATTACAGCAAGGTTCTTCTTTTATAGGAAATATTCTATTCCAGTATTTCTGGAAACAATGTTCCAAGACTTCTTCAACTTCAGCTTGAATATTTCTTGGATTCTTTCGAGGTTTCTCTTCTGCAACCCTGTTTTCCCATTCTGTCCACATTGTGTTGAATTGTACATGGAGCTCTTCCTCACTAAGTTTTTCTGTCTTTAGTTGAGTGGCCAAGTTTTTGCTCTCCTGGAGCAGATCAGCCTCATATATTATTCTTCTTTGGTCTAGTTCTAAGCGGTATGTTTTCATGTTAATCAGCTCTCTCTCATTGGCATATATCTCTTCAATCAGTTCTGTATTCAGAGTTTCTAATCTTTTGTCAGTGCTATTTCTCCACTGCACAAGAATCTCAGGGTATGTTTCTTCCTGAAAGTACCTATCAACATCTTTTTTGAGATTTTTGTAGATAATGTTGAAATCCTGTTTGAATTGCCCTGTTGGTGTGTCATAAGACTCACTGCTTCTGATCTTGTAGTGCAGAATGTTCTGTGTCTCAAGGGCATGTTTTCTCAGTTTCCATGACCATTTTCCATAGTGTTCCTCTAACTTTGAGTACACCATATATTGCAATGCGTTTTTGAAATGGAACACAAAGTTTTCTTTCAGGAGTGCGTTCCACAGATGCTGAATCCGTGTTCTGAGTTCTGAGATCAAAGGAAGCTTACAGCCGCCCTGCCATTCTGCAATGGACAGCAGCTTTGCTTTCAGCTCCTGAGCATTCTGAGTGTAGGAGGGGTTTGGAGGAGCCATAGGAGGGTCTCCATCAAAATAATTCTTGAAGTAAAATACATGAGTATCAACATCAAACTGTATTATGTCACTGAAGCCAGTGACCTCCCTATCTTCAGCCTCTGCAGATATTTTTGATATTTTATCTAGTTTTGAAATCAGTTGTCTTCTCCCTTCTTGAGTTTTATCTTTTGCAGCAGTCTCTGTAATATTCTGGTGAACAAGAAAACAACACGGTTTTATTTCTACTGATGACATTCTCAAAAAGGCTTGGAAACATATCTGCAGGGTGTCTTGGATTTCAGCTGTATTTTCTCCCATGACATTAATTATAGTGACATCCCCAAGTCCAACTACAAAGGTAGCCAGTTCATTATCATGGGTTAATGATGCATCAGCCTCCACAGATCGCAGGCCCTCAGTGTCCACCAGTAAGACATAATCAAAGTGTAGCTGGTCTCTAAGCTCTTCGTGTACTGGAACTAACTGCATGAAAGCCCCTTTTGTGCATCGACCAGCACTTACAGCAAACTGGACACCAAACAAAACATTCAGTAAGGTAGATTTCCCAGAACTCTGCAGCCCAACAACAGATATTACAAACACTCTTTTGTCTCCAATTTTCTGAATAAGTTTCTGTAGGACAGCACTGATCCACTCCAAGGGAATATGGTTAGCATCCCCATCTAACAGCTCTATGGGACGTCCTGACATCATGATTTCAGCACCGAATTCAGGGAGCCTGTCTACCTCAAAACCACACTCAGCTCTGATTTCTTGAGAAGAGCGAACAGCTTCATATATTTGTGCCATTTCCCGCATGATGTGATGGACCTTGAAAGAACCAGATTTGATCTTCCCAGATATTACCTTAAGGTGAGCCAGTAAATCAACTTTCCTATCCTCTTCTGTTGTATGTTTCCTGATATTAGTCCATGTTGTGTAGTATTGGTCCTGAAGATGACCCACTATACCAGTGAAGGCATCATCTAGGAATTTCATGAGCCAGTTCAACATGGCTATTCTCTCACTAGTTTCTGTCCTGGGCAATGCATACTTAAAGAACTGAGCCATGAAATTATTCAAATCACGTGATTCTTTTTGTTGTGCTTTGCGAATTTGATTTTTCTTTGAATTAACTTCAGTGAGTTGCTGGTCAATACTCATGTCTCTCCTGCTCTGTAATCGGTGAATCTCTTTATCATATTTGCTCCACTGATTCCAGAGATCACCCTGCAGGGGAAGGTACTCATCTTTAAGACTTAACAACCTGTCATGGTTGTTCTGTAATCCTCTGTCTATTCCCAAAATATCCATGAGATGCTTTGCTCTCTCTTGTCCACTCCATACTGCTTTACTTTCTGTGGTAGTGATGAGTCCACTCTTTATTGCTGTGTCTATGTGACTCTCTAAACTTTGCACATCATTCTGTTTGTGGAGAGCGCATGTAACTTTTGAGGACAATTTCCCTTTTCAGTTCAGCATCATTTCTGTTCTTAGCAGCAATTCTATTGTCACTGCTTGATGTCACATGTTCAACACCAGTAAACAAGAAAATCAAGGGAATCTTTGTCTCTTGTATTCTCTTTACTGACTCCACTATCTCAGGTTCCCGTGGGTTTTCTGGAAGTAAAACAACAATGACTGAGCTGATCTTCTGTATGAACTCTAGCTGTCTTGGATATTTGTTGGCATCTCCATGGAGGTTGATTAAAGACACACATTCCTGGAAAATACAGTCTTTGCTCTCACCTGGACAATACCAGGAAATCTCTGCAACACCATCCAACAGTTGGCGAGTTTTTGTGTTTCCATCAGAGTGTCGGCTGAAAAATGCTGGGTGCTTGTTATCATTCAGGATATAATTCATAATCTGAGATTTTGAATTTTTGGAGGTCCCTACTCTAATGAAGGACACAACTCGAACATGACAGCTTAATATATATTCACTTACATGTTGTACTGTTCCTTTTTTACTCTTTGCCCATGTTTTTTTAATCTGCTGAAGTGCATAAAGAGGAACCTCTATTTGTCCTGTAGAGAGATTGGGTACCAGAAGAGGAAGAGCAAACTGACATGCTGACAGCTTACTAATGATACGCTCTTGTGCGAAATCATCAGTGCAGTGGAAAACTGCCATGTGAACATCCATAGGATGGATGTGAGTCTTCTCATCAACACTTTCATTTATTTCTTCTCCAAAACTAAAGAAATTATCCTCATATGCATTTGTGATTGTGCACTCCTCATTAGCATGTTCACAACGGACATATCTACATTTCACATCCAACATCATGAGTTTGTTAACAAAATAACACCAAAGATCACTATCCATTGTAGGTTGATTGTTGGTTAATGACAAAGAGTTTATGGAAAGAAGATCAGTCACTGTAATTTTGTGTGGATATAAGTTACAAAGGCCCAATTTCAAAAATAAATTTTCACATGCCTTTGGTAGCTCAGAATGCATTTCAGGAGAACTTTGCACCTCATCTCCTCTTTGAGGGTTTGGGTCCTCATGACCTTTTTCATAAACTTCTTTCAAGAATTCGCATAACTGGAAATTATCTGTGAAATCATTAGCATGGGCCATTTTGATAATTTCCCAAACTGGTGTCAGATCTGTACCTCTGTCTACAATGGCCCAGGTGTCCTTACGACCAGCCAAGACGTTTTCCCACTGTGTGTAGTCATCTACCTCAGGTGGTCCTCCTGTTTTGTCAGTAGAAAGCTGAACTTCGCTGTTGAACTCCTCTCTGATTTCAGGACTTGATTCCATGTCTTGTTTTACAACACCTCTAGCTTGTTGGTCTGTGATCTGTGACTGTGTTTCATACGAAATCATCTTGAAGTTTGCGTCAAGAGCCTTAGACACTAAACTAATTATTTCATTGTGCTCCTGGCCTGAAAATCCCTCAGCACAAGCTTCCCACCAGAATGTCCCACCAAAGTGAATGGGACCCATAGTAGCATGAGACCCAAATGTTTCAAAGAATTGATTTGCTTTTGTCAAAAGATCTGGTGTGTAGCCCTGACTTTTGTCACATGTGATTAATAGTTCATTAATGTCCTTAATTTCTCTCAGGGCTGGATCAGACAAAGAAATCTGATCAAGATATGTGCAAGCAAGTGGTACATAGTGACAAATTGTCTTTAATATAAAAGTACTATCAGATTGATTTCTGAAGGATCTGGATGAATTGGAGATCATTTTTCTGTCAGCACAGAAAACATCTGTTTCTCCAGGAAGCACCTTATCCCAGTAGCTGAAGCCAAGTTTTTCAGTAGCTGTTTTGACCATTCTGTAAGACCTGTCTGAGAAAAATTCTTCTATTTTGTTTTCTGATTTGTGATCTGGACTGGACAATTTGCAGGTATTAGTCTTTATTAGCTGCTCCCTGTTTTGCAACAGATCCTCAACATTGGTAGTTTTGTAGACACCCTTCAGAGCGAGACCTCCAGATGATCTTTGCAAAAGCTCTAAATCAGAGAAAGACTGGTGGGGTGTTTGTGCAGAACCATCCTTCAAGGAGAGAGGCCAGAACTGATCTTCAACAAGTCTTTTTAAGGGATCATCTTCAGGTGCACGGGTGCCTCTTTGTCCCTTATCATTTGACATCATTTTCTCCTCCTGGTGTGCACAGGCATTTGATTTATTCTGAGGTGTTTCGGCCTCATCTGACATATTGATGGTAGTGACAGTTTGCTCAATTTCAACAGTTTTTTTCTCTAGTTTGAAGATGCTGATCTTCAAAATCCTCTGAAAGGTTTTTACTCCTATAATTGGCTACAGAGACTTATCCTCAGCTTTACAAGCAAGTCATACTCTTCTACACTCAGTTGCTTAAGCTGTATTATATCTGTGACCCTCAAAGTGGATTTGTGACCAAAAAGAAGATTCAAGATGTTCAGGTTAAAGTTCTTCCTCTAGATCAGTCTGGGGTTTCATTTCTGCTCTCAATCCACCCTACAAATGTAAACAGTGGCTTTAAAATAATATATTGCAATTTAAATTGTGAACTAAAATACAAATTATTTACATTCAATCACAATTTATTTTATGATGTCTTGGTTTGCTGTACAATTAAATAATAAATAAGCAGATACATTAAAAATAAACAGTAGATAAATTATAATATTCCCAAAAAACAGATATTTAATTTCGCTGCATGACATACACAAAGACTCAATATATATAACAAGAAATTACTATGGAAGACTGATGGTCTTTTAAGAAAGGGAATATCATTGTAAAGTATTCCACATTACCGTGGTCTCTGGAGTTTTATGTCTGCTGTTTTTCTCCTCACCACTGTTCTCCTGCATGATCTTGTTAAACCTCTAAACCTCTTGTTAAATCTCTAAACTCTTTATGCTTTATATGAAGCTTACGGAGACCTGACACACAAGAACTGGGTGTGGCTTTAACTAGGAGAGGCCACGTCAAAAAAAGAAGACAAATCCCCAACATTATACCTACTGTTGACCAAACGTGATACACAGGTATCAGGTGTAACTCAAAGCCAGCAAATGTATGATGGGTTTACAATGTTACAAGAAGACACAATCAACTAAACATATTTAAATGTAAATATTATAAAATTATGTCTCTTCAAAATGTGTTTAAGAAGAGTGTGCTCATATTCATGCTTTCCAGCAAATTAGTACAGACAATGTAATGTTCTTTTCAACAACATACATTTCATCATACATCTTCATCTCAACAACATACATTTCATCATACATCTTCATCTCAACAACATACATTTTATAATATAATGTTATTTTTTAATAGCGTCTTGTCATCATTTACTTTGTGTGGCTAAACTCACTGTGGCCGCACCAGGATCTGGTGAGAGGGACTGTTTGTTTTGGCTATTCATCCTATTTTACACTGTAAAACAATTAACATAAAAAAGTTGTTGAAACATGAATTGACACAGATTGGTTGAACATTTTACTTCAGCTTAGTCAAAATATTGAGTCTAGTGCATTTTAATAATCTTTAGTCTTACTAAAACATTGGGATGAGTTGGGAGAAATTAGATATTTCCATTTTGCAGGTTAACATGCTCAAGTAGTGTTAATGGTCTAGAGTAGTGTTAATGGTCTAGAGTAGTGTCATAGCTTGAAGTTGGGGTTCAAAGACAGGACAAAGTTCCAAAAAGAAGAGTTTATTGAATGTAAAAACTAACAAACCAAAAGCACCCTCAACAGGAAGAAAAAGAAAAACATGTATAAGGAATACAACAAAACTCAACAAGAGCAACCAAAACAGAGAAAACCAATACAGAAACCCTAAACACACAACTGATGAAGGCAACCAAGGAGTCTTCACAAAGCTCCTTTCTGAGCACCTGGTGCTGCATCATATGGGCAAGGCTTGGGCAGAACCCTCTCAATTCCTAAGATGGGAGAGGCAAGCTGGTTACTGTCACAGAAATGAATTTACATACTATTTATAAAATGTTCACATGAGTTCAAGGCAACTCAAGGTGCTTTCCAATTAAAAGAACAGTATGTGCACCCTCTTCCCAGTATGCTGAAAGCTTACCTGGGTCGCCTCTGTTGGCCAGTCTGTTGACTTTCTTATCCAGCCATGGTCAAGCATTCCTTATCCTTCCTTGTTGAGTTATATGTTCTCATCCATAATACCTTATTATTATTATTATTATTATTTGATGTCCTGAGGATAATGATGTATCTATGGGGGACTTTTATTTTTATTTTTTGTATCAGCCAGAATTATTTCTTCCCGCGCCTTTTTTGTTACGTATGACGTTTCGAGCTGACGTTCGACTCACACAAGAAAAGAGAAAAGAACGAGATCAGTACTGAGGGATTTTATGCTGCCGCGGATATTAATGTAAACTGTTCTGTTTAATACGGTTAATAAAGAAAAAAACCTTTAAACCATTACATGGATGGACGATTGTAATATCTTGAATGTCAACATGGAAGGATCAGAAACCTTAACATTCCTATTCAAATGTTTTAGAATGGAGCTATAAAACTTTAGCAAAGGAGATACATCATGTAAACGGATTTTCATTTGCAGGCTTGGGGTACGCAATTCATTGGTATCATCCTTGGCAAGTATGTCTAAGTCATTGTACAGATTGTCTCTTACAATCCTTCATTCTCACCAACACAAGACAAATCAACAGGATGACACCATTTCAGGGTTGGAGGTTCTGTCCAAGGGAACACTGAAATGGCTGGTAGATGATGTCATGACTAGTAGAGTTTTGAATAGGAACAGGAATCTTAGTGAGCTTTGAGGACCCATTGGGAACATCTGTTCCCATTTGTTCTTTTGTCTCTGACTCAATACTTCCCTTAATGGATTTGACCAGTTGGAGTAATTACACCCCATACCAAGTCTCACACTACATGCAGATGTTTCTTCACCCAGCATCTGAAGAACACCAGATATTCCACTGTACCACAATTGATTCAGCGCTTCAGTGCAATGTACCAATATCCAAAACACAAAACATTAAAACATATAGTGCAATACAAGTATCAAACATGGCAGGCATAATCTCGGAATATAACATGTTTTGTAATGAAAAGTATGGACGTCTACAAATATGACTCTTCCAAAGACAAAAGACCAGGAAAGCACCAGGTCCAGATGGGGTCTCACCTTCCTGCCTCAAAGCCTGTGCTGACCAGTTGGCTCCAGTCTTCACACAAATATTCAACAGATCACTGGAGCTGTGTGAAGTTCCACCCTGCCTCAAACGCTCCACCATCATACCTGTCCCCAAGAAATCCCCCATAACAGGACTGAACGACTACAGGCCTGTTGCTCTAACGTCTGTGGTCATGAAGTCCTTTGAACGACTGGTGCTGGCCCACCTGAAGGACGTCACAGGAACCCCTGCTAGACCCCCTACAGTTTGCCTATCGGGCAAACAGGTCAGTGGATGATGCAGTCAACATGGGTCTGCATTACATCCTACAACATCTTGACTGCCCTGGGTCATACGCAAGAATCCTGTTTCTTGACTTCTGCTCGGCGTTCAACACCATTGTCCCAGACATTCTGTCCTCCAAACTCTCCCAGCTCACTGTTTCATCTGCCATGTGTCAGTGGATCACCAGCTTCCTGACGGGTAGGAAACAGCAAGTGAAGTTGGGGAATGTCATGTCCTGCACACGGACTGTCAACATTGGTGCCCCTCAAGGATGTGTTCTCTCCCCACTGCTTTTCTCTCTCTACACTAATGACTGCACCTCTAATGACCCGTCTGTTAAACTTCTGAAGTTTGCAGATGACACCACTGTCATCGGACTCATCCGGGATGACGACGAGTCTGTATATCGGCAGGAGGTTGAACGGCTGGTTCTCTGGTGCAGTCAGAACAACCTGGAGCTGAACACACTCAAGACTGTAGAGATGAGAGTGGACTTTAGAAGGCACCCCTCAACACTGCTGCCCCTCACTATCCTAAACAACCCAGTGTCAGCTGTAGAGAACTTCAGGTTTCTGGGTACCACCATCTCCCAGGACCTGAAGTGGGAACCCAACATCTCCTCCATCCTCAAAAGGCTCAGCAGAGGATGTACTTTCTGCGCCAGCTGAGGAAGTTGGGTCTGCCTCAGGAGCTGCTGAGCCAGTTCTACACCGCAGTCATAGAATCCACCCTGTGTACATCCATCACAGTCTGGTTTGGAGCAGCCACAAAGCAGGACAGGATTAGACTGCAGCGAACAGTGAGGACGGCTGAGAAGATCATTGGTGCTTCCCTGCCCTCCATTCAGGACTTGTACTGCTCAAGATCCAGAAGACGGGCGGAGAAAATCATTACGGACTCCTCGCACCCTGGTCACAACCTCTTTCAGCTTCTCCCATCTGGAAGACGCTACAGAGCCCTGTCCACTAAGACTGTCAGACACAGGAACAGTTTTTACCCTCAGGCCATCACATTCATCAACAGCTGATCACCATCATCAGCTATGGGCCATATTGATTTATTTATTTACAATTAATATATAACTACCATTATTCACCTGCATTACCATTATTCACTCCACATGTTTACAATTGTTGTGACACACTTACACATATTTAATCTGGTTATTGTTGTATACTGCTATTCTGTGAATAACACTAAAGCACACTGTATAGTAATGTCATTGTATAGTCTGTATACCGTGTATACTGCTGTTATCTGTTTACTGTCTGTAAATTACACGTTAGTATTTGTATATTGTCTAGGGAGACACAAACAGCCGGAAACAAATTCCTTGTGTGTGTAAACATACTTGGCCAATAAACCTGATTCTGATTCTGATTCTGATGTGCATGTGGTAGGGTTGAGGTTGACACCGTCACCCAACGAATGGTTGCTTTGGGGAATTAGCGCTGCAGGTACGTGACACCATGAATATAAAAGCCTCGGTGCTGGTGTGGGTGTCATTTCTGTTGGTCACAACTGGGAGGGTTGATTGCTTGCTGAACTGCCGTATGTGTTGGGTGCTGGATGAACTGTGTGCTGGCGGGAAGCAAGTAGTAAACGCATGGAACTAGAGTCTAGATTTGAACTAGTGTAACCCTTTAATTTGTATGTCACTATTATTCCAGGTCTCTTTTCCGAGGGGTGGGAAGAAAGATAGTCGGGTTACAAGTAAAGTAGAATTCTCTTTATTTCCAGCCAAAGTTTAAGACAGGATAATTTGTAGCAGCAACTACACACAACTCTCCCTCTCTCTTGTGCCAGCACGAAGTCCCGCTCTCAAGGTGTTCCTTAATTAGTCCTCCCACTGGGATGTCAGGCCATCGGAACTAAAGTCAACAGGACTGCAGTACAACGCTACGGGAATTATATAACAGATATAACATATTGCATCACCTTTGAGGTTGTTATCCTGTGGTGGCGTAGTCAGGGTGACGGAGAGGGAATCGGACAAGTGCCGACGAGGGGTGGGTGGGTATTGTCGTGTTCTGGGTTCTTGATATAACTGTCGGTCAATTACTTTAGAGACAACTTGGGTAGCTTTTATAAACGAGGCCAACTTTATTGAACACCCGGGCTTAACCCGCCCCAGCACACCTTGCGCCAGGTCAACCCCTTCTAGTGGGCGGGGCTTGTAATACCACCTAATACCACAGGTATAACTCGCACCTCACTCTTTTAGTCTCTCCGTCCATGTGGGTGGACTCCGCTCGCTCACACGCAGTTACATAGAAGAAGTTATATCATCAGTTGCACCGAAAGACTAGTGGGGAACAAATATGTACCAGTATCCGACTCGTTGGTGAAACCACACACAAACTTGCTTGCTCAATGAATCCAAACACAAAAGCACCATATTGTACGAAGAACATGTTCTCTTCTGTTTGTGAGCAGCATCAATTTAAGAGGCAATATTGGCCCTTCCGAGCAAGCCTAGTTTAACAGCATTTTCGACATGAGAACCACTGCTTTTGTGTTTGGCTAGTCGTTCCGAAAGACTTCAAATCCTTGAATCCTGTTGTAATCCACGTAGTGTCTTCACTACTGGAGTCCCAAACATTTAATCTCCAATATTTGCTCCTATGGGAAGTCACTAAACCTAGCGTTTATTAAAATGTCGACTTGATTCATAATATTTACTTAGCAATACTTGGGGATCTGTACTAGCAGTGGCTAACAGGCTATGGCTAGCAGCTTAGCAACAGCGATACCGTAAACGATGTCTACTGAACATGTTGACGCTAACCTGTGTATTATTTTTATTGGCTGCTCTCCGTTGTCATATGTAGTAATGGCGCAACAATATCAGAATTTAAGATTTTGGGTCTTTACAAATAGCTGAGACTGAAAATGACACTCGAAATGGTGATGAAACATACCTAAATAAATAAACGTGTGTCCAGATAAACTGAGTCAATTTTGTTGGAAACCATGTTAAATGTTTGTGTGATGAGATGGGTCTTTTTTTTTGGTCACTGAGTTTTGGTCATTATGGCAAAGCTGTGGAGGCTCATTGTCTATCCTCTGGCTCCATCTCCTGGGTAAAACTGCGCCTAACAGTCTTCTGTGTATGAGCACACTGGTGTGAATTGTGCCAAATACAATGACTATGAAGTATTTGTCCTTTAGGTAAGCATATGACATCAGCATTTGTGATTTTTTTAAAACCATCATGTTTTTCTCCTTTGTGAATTTAGCTGATAGAAAAATGTGGGTAATTTCAGGAATTAAAGTTTATGATCATTAACCGGGGTTAAAGTGTACATGGCATTAAGACTGACTTTGGGACAATCAAGAATAAATGCAGAATAAAATTGTGAATCACTGAAAACAGCTGACCTGTAGTTTTGCTCTAGAATTAATGCCCTAAAGTCCAGAAACTTGATTAGTTTGAGAACATGTGTGAGTATGAGAGTGATATTATTAGAACATTGCAGTATGTGCATGAATATTTCATGAGCTCTGAAGTTAGATGAAAATGTATGGCACTGCCAGTCTCTGATGTCATATTTTACACACACATATATGATACACACACAGGTACAAAGTCACAAATACCCTTAGACAGGTTTTACACCTAAATATAATAATTTA
The DNA here is from genome assembly GCA_020368025.1 of Brachyhypopomus occidentalis. Lineage (NCBI taxonomy): Eukaryota > Metazoa > Chordata > Actinopteri > Gymnotiformes > Hypopomidae > Brachyhypopomus > Brachyhypopomus occidentalis. Next base: position 777,155 of record JAGXOD010000057.1, read on the forward strand.
CTACTGGTGCAATATTGCAAGGCAAGAAAGCATTTGTAAAGACCACGCTTTACATGTCCACTATTACACACACACACACAAATATTTCACTTCCTCCAGTAAATTGTTACTTACTTAGTATGAAACTTACAGAGAATGCATGTAAAATTCCTATGTGATGAAATACAAAGAGAACCACAGATTAACAGATTAATTTAAATGTTTCACATAAAATGACTAAATCATAATTCTTAAAAACACATTCACACATATACATGCCCACACTATTAAATCCCACTGTTCACACAACATAGTAACGAATGTCCCTACACTGCATTCTGCAGTCTGACCAATTTGTCGGTTTGCTGACTACAGAATTATCACACATGCATACAGGCAGTGGGGGGGTCGTGGGGGGGGGGGGGGGGTTCGAGGAAAAGGAAGAAGCAGAGCAAACTGGATTGAGCCAGACTATCATAAACACGGTCACGTAGAGAGAGAGAGAGAGAGAGAGAGAGAGACGCTGTGTGTGTGTGTGTGAGAGAGAGAGAGAGAGACTGTGCATGTGTGTATGTGTGAGAGAGAGAGACGCTGTGTGTGTGTGTGTGTGTGAGAGAGAGAGAGAGACGCTGTGTGTGTGTGTGAGAGAGACTGTGTGTGTGTGTGTGTGTGTGTGTGTGTGAGAGAGAGAGAGAGGCATACAGAGAATCGCTCTTGCTGAATGTACCTGCTAGTTTAGGAGTCTTGCACTGAGACCAGCTCTAGACAACAAAATCACAGCCTCACACGCAAGGCATGGCATGTATTCCAAATTTCAAGCACTTGTAATGAACTGAGAATCCTGTTTGCACACAATGCACTGATCTGTTTCAGTAAAGGTAAACACAGGTAATTATAAGATACTCGTTAGAGCAAGTAACTATGCCAGAGTCTCGGAAAGACAGAGAAAATAAATGTATAATACATCACTAATGATCAAATTACCCATACTACAAGATAGCTTTTCAAAACCAGCTGAAAAACCTTAATGATTCAGTCAGAATATCTGTCCTATAATGAATGTAGTACAGAAAGGTCTCTGAATAAAAGCTGCCTCTCTGGACTTTCATGGCCTAAAATAAAATAAAATCACATATTTTGAAAAATCACATATTGTTTGACCTATATAAGATGCAAGAATTACCTGTGATGAACTTGATTCTCTATTGACACAGTGAAAAACTGATATTTGAAGTCTCTGGTAAATGTCCTTTTAATAACAGCCCTGTGAGCCAGCTACTCTTCTCACCCACAAAATCACAGTAATGTAAAGAATCCACTTCTGAACAAGAATTTACAGAGCCGTTAGACAAGACCATCAGCATAATGAAACCAGATGAAAGGAAAGTCAGTCGTTTGACTGGCACATATGTCAAGTATACATTACTGCGCATGTGATGAACTTTTTCACCCATTCATATAGCTTGGCTGATCTTGTGGATTTTGCTTAAAGATGAAACGGTGTTAATTTCTCCTCAAAGAAAACCTGCATGCAGCTATTGTTATGCAAAAAACGAATTTAGCACTACGCTACCACTGTACTGTTTATTGAGTACAAAGGTGTCAGAGAAGAAATTTCAGACATCCAGGCAAACGCTGGAACAGAGGAACATGGGGTCAGCTAAGGCCAAGGATTTTAGACACCATTATTACCGTGTGTGAACAACTTTCAAAGGCTCGCCCTCACAAACAGTAATACACACAGAAACAGTCACACGCTAACAGGAGTCTATTTCTTTTTAACGTACTAGTTAGTGATACTCAACCTTCTGAGGCAGTTGAAGAAGTAAGCACAGACACCCACAAAGAGGAAGAATTGTACACCGCACATATAGAAAGGCACGTTATTTTGCCTTCCAGCTCACCACGCACGCACTCGCACACACGCACACAAACACGCAAGCAAAAACCGGAGTCTGGCGGATTAATCCAGTCCTAGACTGCTGATACAGAAAGAAGAAACCAGCTACACTTAATAAAGCAAATCATATGAGAGTCTTCCCAACACATAAACATGCACACATAGTGTATGGAAGTGGAAATGTAACACCGGCATCACTGTTAGGAAAACACACAGTAGAGGATTAAGTTAGTAAGTAAGAGCGAATTTCCTGGGGAGAGGAGAAGTGTTCCTGGACACATTGTTTCTAGAGCACATGTGTGTGTCTCTTAATGGTAAACATGTTTCTCATATTACAGTCTCCAAAATACTCACGCCCCATTCTACTCCCCCTGTTCCCGCCTGCTTCCCACTGCACAGATCATTTTCATTCTCTATAAGTTTCTTCTCTTCTCTCTCTCTCTGCCCCCCCCCCTCTCTCTGTCTTTGTAAATATCTACATTCCTCTTTCCCATGCTAAGGTCTCAAAGCGCAGTCCTGGACACAAAGCCTCCCTCTTCTTCCCCCACAGTTGCGCGTTTTGTTTTCGCGTAGCTCTTCTCCACGGCAGCAGGGCCTCTTTCATCTCATCCAGCTGTCTCCACGCGAGCACTTCTGGGTATGTTGCGCAACTCTCCGAGAAGAAGCACGTACTCTCCGGTTGCGGTAAATAAGGTACCTTCTGAGTGCCCATGGGTGCTGTGTCCTGAAGGACGGATCATCTCCGACGTACGGACTGTCAATAGGCCTGGGGAAAAAAAAACAAATGTCTCTCTTTCAGGGTGATACTAAACATTGAAGGCACCTTACACAATATAAGTACTACAGCTTTGGGACATGGTGTTAATTAGGATGTCCTGGTTCCTGCTACTGTTCTCTGTCCGTTTCTGCTGTGCCTCATTTAATTGAACTACCGTAGATTTGAGTACAAAAAGGAAATGACCTCATTGATCACTTCAATTTAGCTGAAAGAAGTTCATCACAATGCATGCAAGAACAAAGAGATTTGCTTTGGGGATTCATGACATGCACACCACTATGACCGAGGCTATGCTAGGCAGTGCAGACCCGTCTTTAACAGGATTACCCTTACAGAAGTTATCTCAAATCCAGTTGGATTTTAGCTGGTCTTGTGATTGGATTTATGTGTGTAGCTACGTGTCTTATTGGACCAATTTTCCAGCCACTGGGCAGCAAATGGGTCTAAAAGCTCCAGTTATTTATTAACCCCATATCTCTACAAATCCATGCACCATTCACTGCTCTGTTATCACCAAGAAAGCAAAGTGTCTGTGTGAGTGAGTGGGTCTGAGAGGGAAATATAGAGAGAGCTGACAGTGTTAAATCTGAATCCTAATCAGTGTGAGTAACACTCTTATCTACACGCTGAAATGTTGCTGACCTATGGCAGCTGTGTTGGAGTTTAACCCCAATCCAGCCCCACGCAGAACCTCCGCCACCACTCCCACCAACTTGCATCACTGTAACCTGCTTCACTAGCTGCACAAGCTCCTTTGCCTTAGTTTGGCTTCTGAAATATTGTGTTGCTAATGCAGAGATACGCAAACCCAGATTTGACAGATCACAGAAGCACACAGTGCCTTTAAAAATGACTGTATAACTTGTGTGACCTAGTGGCTTTTAAATATGCTGGAATTTGTAATAGTGGTATTCTAACCTTGATAGTCCTGCAGAAATTTAATTATTAGCATTGTGATCACACATTGCATTTGCATTGCTATTGTTTTTGTTTGTCAAATTAAAAAAAGGTATAGAATAACGATGTTTAACTTTACACTGTCGTGGATTAGAACCAAAGAAGAACTGCGCACAGGAATCACCGAATGCTTCGTTTGTGTGTTTGAAGCATGGAACAGGGCTAAACATTTAGTTAACGAACATTTGCTCTCTGCCTGTTCACATACCCAAATGTGTTTTCACCTCTTTTTCGTAAGGTTCTCTCTCTCTCTCACCTCCACCCCCCCCTCCCCCCCCCCCCCGAGTCCTGACCCCACGTTTGTAGATCACATTCTGTCCCACCCAGCTTCATCACACATGTCAGTCCTATTATGGCTGTACTGGAAGGCACCCATCCGGCAGACTGGCACCTCCTTCCTATTCTCCATGTTCTTGTGGTCAATCACAAGGTCAAAGGAGGACGTGCCTGTGCTTCACCTGTGTCTGTTGCACTGATTAAAGCGGTAAGATAACAGATAATGGATAAGTACAGACAAGATTAGAGCACGCACACACACACACACACTAGTTCGTTCTGAATTTTAGGTGTGACTGTCATTTTGTCATATCTAGTGATTGACTCAAAGGAAGCCCAACGGGAGAGGAGCTGGAGGGGAGGTGTAAGAAGGTGTAGAGAGGTGTAGGGAGGTGTAGGGAGGTGTAGGAAGGTGTAAGGAGGTGTAGGGAAGTATTGTTTCTGGGTCATCTGCTCCATTCCAAACAAAGGTTAAATGTTCACAAGTATGAAATTGTGAAACTGGAGTGACTGAAATCCAACTTCCTATGCCCTACTTAATGAGGAGACAGATGTGGCCGAGTGCCGTTAGCTGATATGAAACCTGTCTTGCTTAGGTAGGATCCGCTTTCCTATTTTCACTCTCTAAGCCTGCTCCGGAAACAGGTCGAAAGTGCTGTTTGTGTTTGCATGTATGTGAGTACGTGCATTTGTGTGCGTTTGTGTGGTGGGTGCATGTCTTGGGTGTGTGTGTGATAAACAGAATTCTAGAGACCTTTCAATTTCACTCGTGTGTGTGTGAGTGTGTGAGAGACGTGCTTGGATATTCAGACGTTGCTCATCATTTTGTGGGATCAGTACAGCTGTGCAAACAGCTGATCAGAGCAGGTGAGCTGTGAAGCTCCTTAACACCTTTAGTGAAATGCACAAGTTCTTCTTCATGTACTGGGACCTGCGGCGTATTCACTGATGGCTCCTGCTCACCTGATATTGTATTTTTCTCATAGCACTAAGGAAATTTACTGGCCTTATCACATGGGTAAACGCCCTGTCATTCTCTCTCTCTCTCTCTCTCACCCTCTCTGTCTGTCTCTCTTTCTCCCTTTCTATCTCTCTCTATGAAAAATGCTCTGACCCACAGAGCCAGTGTGGATTTGTCCAGGCCCCAACCTTGAGTTCAGAGCTTGCCCACTAAGGGGTCCAGTGAGGTCTACTCTGCACAGGGTTTGCCCAGTTCCTCATTTCCCCCAGTCTGCCCACAGTAGCTCAGTGGAGGTATGTTTAGCAGGATGCCAGGGCTCTCCTGAGATCTCCGATATCAGAGATTTGACGTACACCACATGTGGTAGTACACAGTTCCTTAAATAGTTCATATAGCACATGTGATACACACACACACACACACACACACACACTAAAAGACATACTGAAGATGGACCAAGGTCAGGAACACACCCAGAAGACTCAAACACAAGGAATCTTGTTTTTCATCCTCATCTGTTTATTACAGTATTGAGCATAAATGTCAGAATATTGACTGCTCAGAAATCACCAAAGAAGACAATGGAGAGACCATCAGTGATAAAAAGCTGGTTTTACAGAACCAGTAATGTTGTATACAGTTTATAGGTTGTAGACGTATCAGAGAACAAATAGTAGGTGAATGAAAATATGTTCATTGTGTCGGTATTATATGCCGGCAGGGGTGAGGGCGGGGGCAAGTGAGGGAGGGGGGGTTGTTATTGGGATGGGCGAAGAGTGCGATTAAAGAGGAGGGGCAACTGTCCTTACAGGGTGGGATCGGAAGAGTGAGGTGTAGTCTATATAGAACAGACTGCCGAGCGTTTCGTGTACTGCTTAGCAACGGGGTTGGCTACTCCTTATACAGCGTCACCGTGTCAGGGATTTAAAGCCAGACTGATAGATCATACCAGGCTGTTTTGAACGGATCCACCTTTCGACATCAGAGGATGCTTTAAAAAAATTGCACCTGAAAGAAGGCGGAATTGTGGATAATTTCTCTTTTAGCAGTGCTGGTGGTCAAATTGGGACATCAATCTAGTTGGAGGAATAGTCTATTTTTTATTTATCGATTGTGTTCGCGTGGGTCAGGGTAAACTGCTGAGTTTAATTTGCAGATAACTCTGGGAGACTTTACACCCTCGACTCCACCAAACGGACAGATACATTCCTATTGGAATATTGTTCTTAATTTTATATAACATTGCGCAGTCATATTGATTGTCATTGTCATTACTTCTTAATAATCGGAATAGAAAGCTGGCTTCATGTTTCAATCTGCACTGCGAACACTGTGCATTTCTGGTGCTAGGTAGCTGTTTTCTCGGCTATATTGTGAGCTTGTACAAGTTTGTCCCGTTATTACTCTGACAGACACATGATCGTCACCTTGTGCAGTAAAGGGGCGCGCGCAGCATAAGCCAGGTGATGCTGTTATCTTTTTAGCCTTTCCACGCCATGTAAATCGCCATTCTTTCGACAAATATTGAAATACTGTATAACAATATAGATAAGCACAATAAACACCCTGCGGTGTCTGTGCCAGGTTTCTCTCTTCTCCACCCCGAGATAGACACGCCAGGTGTGAAGCAGAATTTTATTTTCGCAGCTATTTCTCTCGCGTGGTGGTCATAACGAGGCTACAAATCAAACGGCGCACGCAGGCAGCGAGGCACAGAAGCAGCGCGTCCCTCAGTCACTCCGTCGTGTGTCATTTCGAGGACTTAACCGCTCAAGCTGCAAAATGACGGATGGTCCAAGACAAAGAACTAACGCGACAGCCACAGCCAACGGGGATGGAGCTTCTGACTCCGGGAAAGCCGGCGGGGAGTCAGCCGTGGCGCTGAAGAAGGAGATTGGTCTCGTTAGTGCCTGCGGGATCATTGTCGGTTAGTGGTAAATTGTTTGATAAATATGGTTTAAAGGGATGTGTAACACATTAAGTTGTGTATTCGTAATCAAGCCGGTAATGTGTATTTGCGAATCTACTGCTTTTTCTGTGTCTCTACCGCACACCCCATCCCCGTTTTTTCTCGGTCAGTTTACACTCACGCATACACACGCGCGCGCGCGCGTCAGCTACGCTACCTAGCTCCCTGACGAGGTAGACTTAATACTCTACACTGAGTTTAATGTGGGTGTTTTGTGGTCACTTTCGTTCTTTTCCAATATTTCCTCACGGCGTTTTCTTCCACGCACTGATAGCTGTGTAATCAAAGCGCCCTTTGCTACTGCAGAGTAATTCTCGTCTTTAGACCCCGTATACCCTTTTGTTCGGACTGTCTAAGCGGGTTGATCAGATTAAAATTGAAGAAACCACTCTGTATCTGCATAGCTGTGACGTAAGGAACATTTTGATGTTGTCAGGTTTGTCAGTGTATCAAACAGTGGGAGAGAGGTAGGAAAGAACAGAACTGTTGTCCCTGGCTGCTGATCTGAGACCGGATTTGCTAGTTAGTCATTTAGCAGCTTCTGTCTGTATTTGGATGAGTGGAGCTGGTCACAAGTCAGTGTAACACTGCCACATTGTTCTCGCGGGATCCTGAGGAACAGCGTTGAGCGGTGACCTTGAGGAGAAGCATACCCAGGAGGTTTCCATGGAAACAAAGTGGACCGAAATGTTTCGAGGCATCTCTAGAGGGACATCTTTCGCACTAGATGGAAGTTGCCTTTTTAATGTTCTGTAATTGTACCACATTTATGGTCTCTTTAAAAAATGCTTTAAAAAAATGTAGACGTTTGGTAGTGAAATCCATCTGGACGAGAAGGCAGGGTGTAGTTACATACAGTGGAGATAAAACCTGCTGAGCCACAACCAGTGTGCAAATGTGCTCAAGATTTCACCTGAACATAACTCACTAGGGAACAGAGGTCAGTGTTAACAGCGGCATCAGGGCTCATTTCATGCGATATTAAGTGTAGGCGGTAACATGGGCATTAACAGCCATTATAAAATACATTCCACCAAACATTTCAGTGACTAACAGAGTCTAATTAACATTGAGTTTTTGGCCTTGGCTGGTCGGTCACTCACACGCTCATCACGTGAAGAGTGTTATCAGCTAACGGTGGAATCACGTCTCCCAGGCCCTACAGTCCAGCCTTTGTTTGCAACTCACTTCACTGACTTTCTCAGAAGGCAGTAGAAGCACTTCCAGGTACCGCCAGTCCAATCCCTATCCAGCCCTATGCTTGGTCACTTGACTGCTGGCCCTTGACCCACATAATGCCTTGACAATAATGCTCTATTTCATTGAACTGGCTTTGCTGCGGGTGGGCCGGTCCTTTAGCTCGTGGTGTGTAGATAGGGGTAATTGGCTTATGAAGGGCACTGGCCAAAGCAAAGACTGAGGTGTGTGTGTGTGGGGGGGGGGGAGGCAGGTGGGGTTTCTAGTTATATTGTTCTCTGGAATAATATGGAGGGGAATGAAAAGCTGTGTGTCAGGTGTGTGATGGAGGTGCACTGATGTCATGCATTCTTCACCTCTAATTTGCTCCAAGTGTAACAGATTTGGCTCAAACACAAATGAGGAGGTGTTGCTGAGGTACTTGGAGTGCATCCAGGTGGGGTGTGTATAACGGCTGGGCGCTGCGTATGCGGGTCTGGGACAAGGCTACTATAAGCTCATGTTCTGATGTTCTGAGGTGTTTTAGGTGTCGGGTTGAAGAGATTTGATGATGTAGTGTTTGAGTGCTTCACGCTTAATCTCAGTAAGGACTTTATCGGGGCTCACGTCGGGGCGGAGTAATGGCTGTGGTAAATCCAAACATTGTTGGTTCACGTCCCAGAAATAGCAAGGGGGATACAACTGCTACCTAAGTTGTTCCTGATTCTCGGAGCCAGGCGGTAAATCGAGATGTCCTCCGGTAGTGTGGGTGTTACCCTTGCTCTGATGTCCCTCTGCTATAAAGGCGTCATGTGGGGTTTGGAAGCAGAACTAACAACATCCTGTTGATGAGAAATTAAATAAGCACAAGCATTTTGGTTCTGCGGAAGAGATTTTTTGCAAACATATTGTCCATTGTAGTACTTGGTGGTCATTGTTAGTGTCTAATGTTAAAGCGTTGAAGATAGCTACTGTAAACAGGATATATTCTGTTTGTATGTAAAGTTATTTTAATAGAAAACACAAAGAGTTCAAGTTTCTTTGCTACAAATATTTAAGCTATATATACACTGTGCTCCCACTGTGCAGAATACTCACAATTGTTTAGCAGGAACTGCCAATTATGTCACTTTAAAATAATGATACATTGCTCATAGCAAAAAGAACTGTGCTCTGTGAAAGGAACCCAGTGCTAAACATCACTGCTTGATGATCGTGGGGAGTCCTCTGAACTGATGGACCACACCGACACCGAAGATCATTCTTCTTCCTGCTCTCTCTCTCTCTCTCTCTCCCCCTCTCTCTCTCTCTCTCTCCATGCCTCTGTGTCTCCCTCCGCACGTCTCATTAGCAACCCATAGAAGGACAGCCAGACTGACAGAGCAACAGAGGAGGATCAATAGGAGGTTGGAGGTGATTAGCAGGCACAAGTCTGTGTGGGAGAGTTAGAAACACTACAGGACAACATAATTATGACTGTGAATTGAAATTGTACGGCTGAAATTGTACGGCTTCTGAACAAAAATCATAGTGGAAGCAAACAACTGACAAGCTACAGATAAAAAATGTTGTAGAAGTAAAGATTGAAAGACAGCTCCTCCGCCAAACAGAACATGCTGTGACATACTCTTCTAAATATAACATACCTGAAGCTTTAGGTTCTTTGGGATAAGAATGCATACTCACCCCTCACATTATTAGATATATTTAAATATGTAAATTCCTTAGCTGTAATGTAAATTCATAACAGCCGTCCACCAATTCTACATCAGTGTTTGGTTTCAGACACTTATCGTGACGTTTTTTGGGTGGGTGACCGTTTCAGCCCAGCAGTAAAATCTGACACGAGGAAAAACATTAGTAGCTCTGGCCTGACAAATCCACGGCTGTGCTGAGAAACGGACCAAATGGTGCCAGACCAGCAGCGGGCGTGAGACTGGGGCTCCGCGGGGCAGGCCAGCTACGTCTGTGAGGCAACACCTGATTAATGCACCTATCAGATAAGTGTGCAATGAGTGTGGGGCCGGCGTAGGTGTTGCAGATAAAACGGAAAATGCACGTGCCATTTATCAGTGGGACTGGTACGGTGCAAGTGCACACTAAGCAATAGTGTATAAACACACACACACACACACACGGAGAGGAAGCAAAGGGAAGCAGTGCTGGACAGGAAGCCCTGGTGCACGGGTATTCCACTGGAGTCAGCACTGTACAGATCGACTCACACTGGAGCCGCACGTGAACTTTGTATCGCTGTTTATGAGAGGCGCGGGAACCAGCCACACACAAGCGGCTTCCCTTGGGCTTAGACGCCCCGGCCCGCTGATTCTGGGGATGCAGACAGAGCAGAACGAGCTGGCTGGATCCCGTCTGCTGCCTGAGCCTTGTCTAAGTAAGGCGCTATATGATTCTGTAGATTAACCTTAATAGGAGAGAACACAGACCCATTTAATAAATAGCTAGTACCTCCCTTACTGTCCACATCTTACAGCCACACATGAAGGCATGAAAGATTATCTTATGTGTGACCTTTGGCACAGTTATCTATGTAAGACGTGAGCACCGATGTCTGTGCTGCTAGTTGTGACTGGATTGGATATCATGCGCCATATCTGACCTTTGAACTGCAGGGCTGTGAGACACACACACACACACACACACACACACACACACACACACACACACACACACACACACACACACACACACACACACACACACACACACACACACACACACACACACACACACACACACACACACGACTGTACGCCTCCTGCCTCAGCTTTGATTCAGCACATTACTCCTGCTGTCTGCTAGCCTTGTGCTTTATCTCCCTTGTTTTTGACATCCTCATTTCCTTGTGATGCACACAGCCAGGATCAGGCCTTTTGCTATCTCATCTCATCTTTTTTTTCTTTAAAGAAGCATTGTGCAATATTAATCTCCTCTCTCTGTTGCCCTCTCCTTTGAGTATCCACCTTTCCAGACCCAGAGCGCTTTGTTGCCTGTTATGTTGTGTCTGTTTTCTAATTAATTACCATGTGATCCTCTGGCTAGTAAAGGACATTTATGGACTTACTGAGGGTAGTTTGTTTTTGCTGTTCGTTGCTGCATGTACCTGTTATGCAATCATCTCAATCCAAACTGGATCTACTGCACTCTACGCTGCAACCACAAACCGCAACTATTCCTCCATTAAAGTCCAGCAAAACATTAATGTTTCCGCCACGCAAGTCACTCCAGAAAAGCCAACTGGCTCGCCCAGCCTGCACATGGGACGGGCTGGTGTCTCAGGTTTGGCTCCGTGAGAAGGGATGGTACTAATTCAGCTCCTTTCACGTCTCCCTAGGCAACATCATTGGCTCGGGGATCTTCGTCAGCCCAAAGGGCGTGTTGGAGAATGCCAGCTCCGTGGGCCTGGCTCTCATCGTCTGGATTGTCACCGGCGTCATCACTGCCATCGGCGCACTCTGCTATGCCGAGCTGGGCGTCACCATCCCCAAGTCGGGGGGCGACTACTCTTACGTTAAGGACATCTTCGGAGGGCTGGCAGGGTAAGGGAGGGGGTATTTATTTCCCAACTGACCCGAGTGTCGCAGACAGAGCAGAGAGCGGCCTGATGTTTACAGTCCTAGAAAATGTCAAGAAGACTGAATTTCCTCAGTGTTCTGTGAACATTTGCTAATGCTCTATTGCTACTTGCTTAGCCATATGCTCTATAGCTACTTGCTTAGCCATATGCTCTATAGCTACTTGCTTAGCCATATGCTCTATAGCTACTTGCTTAGCATGTCCTCACAGTTGCATGCGAGATAGGCAGCAGCAAGCTAACAAGGTTATCAACCTGTAAACTGTAGACGTGATGACGTCCCCTTAGAGGATGAATGGAAATCGGCTGCTGTGTTTCCCGTGCTGTTTCCACCCTTACAGCACAGCTACGACCCACAATGCACTCTGCTTATGAAGAAGCCATTCCTCTTTACTATTGCCACCATTAACCTGTTGTTTTGTTACGCCATCAGCACCCGTGATCAAATCTCTCCAGAATATTAGTTATTCAGCTCACGTGTCACATCTTGCTATCATCGTCAAAAGTCCAAATATCTAACAGTTTGCAATAAGCATAATAATAGCAGCTTTAATGCTGGATCTAGCGAGTACGTTGCCCTTATGCATATAAAAGCAACATCCCAACATCCCAACATGTACACAGATCAAGGTCAAAAGGTCGCCTCCATGGACGCCATCTTAGCGATTCAAGTAATGATGATGTCGGCGACTCAAACGTTCAGTGCTGAGTCTGCTCAGGAAAGCACAGTGATAATCGCGTGCTGATGGTCGTGTGTGTTCCAGGTTCCTCAGGCTGTGGATCGCCGTGCTGGTGATCTACCCCACTAACCAGGCTGTCATCGCTCTCACCTTCTCCAACTACGTGCTGCAGCCGCTGTTCCCCACCTGCTTTGCCCCGGAGAACGGCCTGCGTCTCCTCGCCGGCGTCTGCCTGTGTGAGTCCTGCAGCACCACGCTGGACTGGGGCTGGGGGAGGGGGGTGGGGGGGGGGAGGGGGATGGGGGGGATAGGGGGGAGGGAGGGGGGGAGAGAGGGGGGGGAGAGGGGGGGAGAGAGGGGGGGAGAGAGAGAGGGGGGGAGAGAGGAGGGGAGAGAGAGAGGGGGGGGAGGGGGGAGAGGGGGGGGGGAGAGAGAGGGGGGGAGAGAGAGGGATGGGGAGAGAGGGGGGAGAGGAAGGGAGGGGGGAGAGAGAGAGAGAGAGGCTGAGTTTGATGCTAAATGAAGCTCAATGAGAAGTGTAAACAGATTATGTAAATAATTAACTTGATCAGCTGTTTGTGATTTTCTTGCTGTTTTTTTGTTGTTGTTTTGACATTCATACCAGAAGGTCTTGGTCATGGTATATGTAATGGTTTTTATAGTAATAGCACTGGGTTTCCATAACAACTCACTTCAAAAAGTCCTTGGAAACAAACAGAACCCCTCCAGACAGCATGGCCAGACACACGAGGTACTGTGTGGGCTGACAGACGTAGGGAGCGGGAAAGTGGCTGTGCGGGTAGTGGACAGACCTGGACCGTGACCTTTTGACAAACCTCACACTCATGTCAGAAATACTACAGAGTGAGTGTAGACATATCTTACAGACACAGAGGAACGAGAGAGAGAAAGAGTGAGAGAGACTGAGATCAAGAAGTGATATTGAGCTTGAATTTGCCAGGTAGACACAGATATTCTCAATATAGTTTTATTATGGCCAAATGTGGTAATGGAGCTCACTTTATTGAGCCGGTTATGAGTTTGTTATGATTGTATGCACGCCTAAAAAAATATGACATTTGATAACAATATCTTGTATTTATGAACAATATCTTGTATCTCGAATCCATTTATCGAATTCAGTCAGTGACTGGTGTGTGTTGTTGCGTCTTTGGCGAAGAGCCACTGACCTGGTTTTACCTGTTTATCCCAAACTCCTGCAGCAGGAGGAACAGGGAGGGTTTGGCCCAGAACACCACTTCTGTTTTCCTTCTTAGGTTTCTCAACACTGAGACATCAGAGAGGTGGGATTGTCCTTGGAGCTCTGCGTTCTGGTTGGCTGTCCCAGGAAGGAGTCACTGTGTTAGAAGATGTTCTATTGGCCAGATGTTGTCAGGCAGCTGAGGAAAAGCTGAACACAGAGTCCTTCTTCGATTTGTAGTCATGTTTTTGTTCTTGGTCTGTGCAGGAGACAGACATCAAATGAAAGGTTCACAAAGGAAACGTTGCAATTGGCAATTCCCTTTAAGACCTTATCACACTTTATCTCACTCTTCTGCCAGACACGAACGGACAGACTGGGTGGTTTTGTATGAGGATGTGCAATATATTGTGTTACAGAGTGATACCTGGAGATCCTATTATGTTTGTTTCTGTTGATCCCTGTGTGTTTCTGCTTCTGACACTCTGACTGCCGAAAAGGCAGATGGGAGAATAGGAGTAAAATAAGGGAGTACTGTGTGTGAGAGTGTCCCCTCTCCTTGTGTATTAGAAAGGCTTGTTTTATGGTGTGGGTGTGCTTGCATGGATCCGTTTTACTACGTATCATACGTGCCGTGGTGGATGGGGGGGTGAAAGCCAATAATCCTTCTGCATGTGTGTTTTTCTGCCTTACTAAGTAACATGTGTCCACTCTTTGGGGTAGATTACCTCACTGCTCTTCCCTTGGACAATCTATTGACTAATCTCTCTCTCTCCCTCCCTCTCCTTCTCCCTCTCCCTCTCTCACTCCTTCTCTTACTCTTCCTCTCTTGCTCTCCCCCTCTCTCTCTCACCGTCTCACTCTCTCTCCCTCTTTCTTTCTCTCTCTGTACAGTGTACAGTTTCGATAACATGTGAAGGGTCCTCCCTCAAAGGCACGCAGTTCATTACCCAGAATCCATTGCTTTTATCTGACGACAAGACTTCAAGAGACTTTTGACCAGGCTGCCCTTAGCACTCTTAGCTGGAGATAAGTTGAAGGAAGTGCTAGTTTAGGAGTAATCTATATAACTGACTTCAGAAGGATTTGCCCTTAGGTCTTCCATTGTAGCCTGCGTACCATCCTTCTGCATGGACTTGTTATGATAGTGCACATAACTGCGCTATTGTGTTACATTTCCTTTGATGTTATATGTTTACGGTTGTGTAGTATATTTAAACGCTGTTGTGCAGGACCCGTTTGCTCCAATGATCAACAAAGGGCTATGCTTACATGTAAACAAAACGCCCTTCCGATAAAACGTCCGTTGGTTGTGTCTCCTGAGGCGCTAAAAGCCGTTGAAGAGCAGGCGTGTGCGTGAGTGTGTGAAAGAACAGCGAGAGTGCTTCTCCGAGGAGTGTCTGCCCCTTTAACGACAGAGAGAGTGCTTCTCTGAGGAGTGTCAGCCCCTTTAACGACAGAGAGAGTGCTTCTCTGAGGAGTGTCAGCCCCTTTAACGACAGAGAGAGTGCTTCTCTGAGGAGTGTCAGCCCCTTTAACGACAGAGAGAGTGCTTCTCTGAGGAGTGTCAGCCCCTTTAACGACAGAGAGAGTGCTTCTCTGAGGAGTGTCCGCCCCTTTAACGGTTCAACACAGAACAGTTCGTACACGTTTCATCAGATGACCAGAGAATGGGAACAGTTTGTGCGTGTCTGCCTTAGAAGAGGGGTGAGTCAATATGGTGAAATGTGGCAGTGTCCTCATTGGATATGCAATATAGGCACATGTGTTCAGCCAAAACAGGGAACCAGGAGAAAGTCTGCTGCTGTCTGAGAGCGGCTGAGAAGTCTGTGGGTCGACATTCACTCTGAGGGCACTGCAAATGAGCTGGAAAGGTTGCCATGACCCCTGGGTTTATGATTCATACTGCTCGTTAGTCACATGTACCTCCGTGTGAGTAGTGGAGAGCACACGGTGATGTCCGTAGTCGCCTACCCAGATCACCCGGCTTCACCTTGTTTTGTGCAGGAGACTCACAAGCAATTTATCCCAGGACTGTGCAGCTGGAAATCCATTGCATGAATTGTCACTCATTCCGGTCCTTATGTTATATAAATCATGCGGGGAGAACAGATGTAGGATTAGAGATGTTTCATCTTTAAAATCCCATTAATGCGATTATTTGGATGGGGAGGATCTGACCTGAGTGCCTCTGACATGCTACGAGCCCCACACAACTACACAATATATACAACTATACGATACAATTTATCTATTTCATCTAAGTGCATTGACCTTGGGAGGATGTTTTTAGTTATCCGAGTGTAAAATGGTTGGGGATGACTAACTGACTAACTCACCTGCTCTTAGAATCACATTAAAACGGAAGCTCAGAGATTCAGCATGACAAAACTGTACAGTTTTCGGGGACAGGATATAGCATACTGTGGAGTAAATGAACCAGTGATCGTTCAGCATGTAAACTTTTTTAGATTAGTCATAAGCTTAATCCGTGTCAAGCAAAATGACTCACAGGAATGTAGTTTGTCAAATATTTGAGCTTTTCTGCTCTGGAGCTGCAATGTGCCTTTATCATTAAATACTGTGTTTCTGTCAGTGCTGCTCTGTGAAAATGTGTGTGTGTCTGTGTGTGTGTGTGTTTAGCATACTAATGTGTCCCTCTCTTCCTGCTGCAGTGTTGTTGACATGGGTGAACTGTGCCAGCGTGCGCTGGGCCACGCGTGTACAGGACATCTTCACCGCAGGAAAACTGCTCGCCCTCATCCTCATTATCATCATGGGAATCGTGCAGATCTGCAAGGGTATGAGCTGTGTGTGTGTGTGTGTTGCTCACCACTCTGTACCCAGGTCATTCTACTCTTTTAGATTAGGGTGAAATGAGGACACAGATGTTATCGGGTTCAAAACCTCCGGCACTGAAGTAAAGCCTTGATAATTCAGTTTTTACAGCCAGAGTGTCACTGGGGTCAGATAAGATCACACGCAGGAGGAGTGATGGAGGGTGTGATGAGAGAAGTGATGACGTGTGTGACGAGGCGTGTGATGAGGAGTGTGATGGAAGGTGTGAATGAAGCCGTTAATTCAGAAATTGTTGTGACATGACTGGAGCAACAGCTGACTCCAAACGCAAGAAAACGTGTGCTCGCTGCGTGTGCATGTGTGTGTACTGACGTGTGCACGTGTGACTTGTTGCTCATGCGTGTGAAGCACGAGGGAGCGAGGACAGATAGAATGATGAGGTCAAATGTCAAGGAGAGCACAGTTAAACCATGTATCAAACGTTTATGTCTCAATCTGTGTGATTCGATAGTGACTTTTATTAGTGCTCTAAGAGATGTTGTCCTGGTCGTGTTTTGTGATGTGGTGCTTTTCTCTTTCTCTAGGCGAGTATTACTGGCTGGAACCAGCCAATGCCTTTGAGCCCTTTCAGGACTATGACGTGGGGCTGATAGCGCTTGCATTTCTGCAAGGTTCTTTTGCTTACGGAGGTTGGAACTTCCTCAACTATGTCACGGAAGAGCTGGTGGACCCCTACGTGTAAGATTCGCACCTGAGCTATCCTGGGTCTCATACACCTGATAGCACGCCTGTCTTAGTCAGTGTCGCGTTATCTAATACGCTAGGTTCAGTGGATGGATTTTTCACTAGTCACAGGGTGCCACAAGACCAACAAACTGACCATCTGTCCCAATGTGCCCCAGAATGCTCTCCAGTCCCAGCCAATCACACCACCACCACACTCTAGTCCTCAAACCAGCCAACAGAAACACAGAAGCAGCATTTATAATGCTTGTGTGTGTATTTATATTTCCTGTTTTGTTTCTTCCTCTTTCTCTGTACAGAAATCTACCTCGCGCTATATTCATCTCTATTCCCCTGGTGACCTTCGTTTATGTGTTTGCTAACATTGCCTATGTCACCGCCATGAGCCCTCAGGAGCTGCTGGCATCCAATGCCGTTGCTGTGGTGAGTGTCCTCTCCTCCAATTGGACGGGATCAATCTGAATATTCGTAATATTCTGTGACATATCTAACTGAGTATCAATTGTTCATTTTCTCACAATTGATACTGATATCGACTCCTGAATGCAGCCAGTATGTCATACCTACACATATGCTTTCTCCTCGGTGTCATAGGGTCGGTTCCCTATGTAAAAATGCATCTGACAAAATAAATTCAACAGGCCTCCCTCCTCTCCTCCACCCTATCTCTCTCTCTCTCCTCTACCCTATCTCTCTCTCTCTCTCCTCTACCCTCTCTCTCTCTCTCCTCTACCCTATCTCTCTCTTTCTCTCTCCTCTACCCTCCTCTCTCTCTCCCTCTCTTCCACTCTCTCCCTCTCTCTCTCTCTCTCTCTCTCTTCCTTCTTCTCTCTCTCATCTTTTGGTCACCACTCTTTTGCTCTCTCCCAGACGTTTGGTGAGAAGCTGTTGGGGGTGATGTCATGGATCATGCCCATCTCGGTGGCCCTGTCCACCTTTGGGGGGGTCAACGGCTCCCTCTTCACCTCCTCTCGGTCAGTCTCTCCATCCCCTCCATCCATTTATTTATTTCTCCAACATGTGTCCTCTCTTTGACCCATATCATGTTCTTCCATTATTTTCCCCGTATGTTATCATTCTCCTCATTACCACTATCACTCCCAAGCGTCGATCCCTCAGTTCAGATATGTCGTCTTCTGCCTTTTACGTTTCTCATAATGAAGAGTACCGTTTGTGCCGGCTTCTCCTTCTCGCGTCCTGTCTGTCTCTCCGTCATCATTCTCTTCTTCATTCAGTCTCCTCCATCCAGGTGTCCTACAGTGTGTAAGTATAACCGTGTCTTCCCATGGGTCAGGTTGTTCTTCGCTGGAGCCCGAGAGGGTCATCTCCCCAGCCTGCTGGCCATGATCCACGTCAAACGCTGCACCCCTATACCTGCCCTGCTCTTCACCGTGAGTCTCACACACACACCCGAGCTCCGCACCCTCTGTCCCCTCTCTGTCTCTCACACACACACACACACACACACACCCGAGCTCCGCACCCTCTGTCCCCTCTCTCTCACACACACACACACACACACACACACACACACACACACACACACACACTGTCCCCTCTCTCCACACACACACACACACACACACACACACCCTCTGTCCCCCACACACACACACACACACACACACACACACACCCGTGCTCCGCACCCTCTGTCCCCTCTCTGTCTCACACACACACACACACACACACACCCTCTGTCCCCTCTCTGTCACACACACACACACACACACACACACACCCTCTGTCCCCTCTCTGTCTCTCACACACACACACACACACACACACCCGAGCTCCGTACCCTCTGTCCCCTCTCTGTCACACACACACACACACACACACAACCTCACCGTACTTCATTTAATGTGCAAGAATCGCTAAATGCATCATAACGTTTGCGTGAAAACTAATTCAGCCCAGTTCGGTTGGCCCAAAACCTTCACACATTGGAAATTCTCTCGCTCTGTGGTTTCCTTCTGCAGTGTATCTCCACCCTGCTGATGCTGTGCACTAGTGACATGTACACACTGATCAACTACGTGGGGTTCATCAACTACCTCTTCTACGGTGTCACTGTCGCAGGGCAGATTGTACTACGCATCAAGCAACCAGACATGCATCGACCTATCAAAGTATGTCTGAAGAATAACAAATTAAAAAATAATTTAGTAAAATATGAAACCCTTTTTCATGTATCAGCTGTGTAGCACAAGCCGCATTACTGTGGTCTTCCAGGATGTGAACCCACTAGTCTATCCACTAGTTTCTTTTGAATCTCTCATAACACTGAGCCATTTCCTGATCTCAGATCAGTCTGGTGTGGCCGGTGATCTATCTGCTGTTCTGGGCCTTCCTGTTGGTGTTCTCCCTGTACTCTGAGCCCGTGGTGTGTGGCATCGGCCTGGCCATCATGCTCACCGGCGTGCCCGTGTACTTCCTGGGCGTCTACTGGGACAACAAGCCCCAGTGCTTTGACACCTTCGTCGGTAAGCGGCTCTGGACTATTCAGTAATGCCTTCGCAGCTATAAGACCCCATGGTTAAGGATCGCTTGTCCCTCTTGTGTTTCCCCGCAGATAAGATGACGTACGCAGGGCAGAAGATGTGCATGGTGGTCTACCCAGCCGAGGAGGAGAAGACGGAGAGCGCGTCTGGAGGGGACGCCGTGGAGATGAATGTGGAGTCAGCCTGCTTAGCGGAGGCAGAGCCGAAGAAACCGTCTGACTGCTGAGAGCAAACGCAGCGGGCACGGCAGCCACGTGCACGCCGACCACGTGCACGCCCACCACGTGCACGCCCGCCACGTGCACAGAGGAACACAATGCTGCGTGCCAGACTGGCACTAACACACGCTGGGAAATAGGGGTAAAGACTAACACCGCACACACTAGTACAAGCTCCTGGTCTCTGAACACGCCTTTTGCATGGAAGGGTGGGCGGAGCCAGAGGTCAGGAGGGCGTGGTTAAGGGAGCTGGATGTACACCTTTTCACTTGGCATATGTCTTTCCTCAGTGGTCTCTGTATAAATCACTCAAGCACATCAGTTCATCACTTTCCATGGCAACTGCCCCCACCTCTACTTTGGAGTGCCTGGTATTACAAATCCTCAGAAGTCCAGGATGTATATAAAATACCAATGTTTTATTAAGGTCTGGCATTAAAATTATACCTTGAAGATGTCATACCTTTAACAAAACAGTAACTATGGCAACCACACTGATGACGCAGTCCTTGCTCAGCGTTAAATGACTCCTCAGTCGTTTCCTGTAGCCCCTCACCCACACACTCCCTATACTCACTGCCACACTTACGTCCACAGGGTCACTACATCGTACAGGATCCGTCACTTCCTGTCAAATCTTTTTTTATGGTTGTTTGCTTTGATTAAAAAAAATAAATCATTTCAGTGACCATTAACACACTAAGAAACATTTCAGAATTTGATTCCAAAATTTTTTTTTTTCCCTTCATCTTTCTGCTTTAATTGTCTCGTCCTGATTGGTTATTTGTCCTGCATTCCGGCTTTGTTGTTGTTCTGGTCCTTTGTCAGTCACTTTGTTTTGTTTTTTTTGTTTTTTTTATCCAGGTGATAACTCTGGGATTTCTTTTTAAAGCTTGAGATAGTATATTTAAAGATATATATTTCAGTACCACATTTTGTGGTTTAGAGTAGTTTTTACCAGACTCTTTCTCTGGTGCAAGTACAATTCTAGGTTTTTTAATTGCCTTAATTCTAATACATAGATACATAGAGCCTGTGCATCAGTAATCCTCTCACTATTGAACATTTTTATATATATAAATATATATATATATTTGAAGATAAAATATATTTAAGAAAAAAAAGAATGTACAATTCAGTGCTGCCAATGGACAACACAGGCTGTAGTAGGTTTGGCAAATGAGACTGATAAAATGGGAGCAATAGAAAAACACACTTCTGTTATGCCAGATTTCTTTTGCATTCATAAATCCTGAAGCCCTATACAGCCCACACTCTTAAGTGCATGTGTTCTATTGCAAATTAAATTAACTAAATAAGTCAATTAAAATAACCCCAAGTTTCATGAAAGTCACTTTTGTAGGTTCATTCATTGTCTCTACGTAACAATATATTTTTTAGAAAAAAAACCTACACTACTAAGCAAATGTAAATGGAGTCATGTTGTGCTATATTTGCAAAATTTTGGGTCTACAAATGTGATTGTGGAAAAAGACTTGAACAGGCTCTGCTTATGTATTTAGAGCTGGATAAAATATTTCATATAAAACTCTGAAATTACACAAATGTATTATACATGTTAATGTGGGTGCAAGAACAAACATGAATGAACGGACCAAGCCCTCTTACTGACCTGCTGTGTTAAGCACAGACTGCTAGACCTGCACTGCCACTGTATCATGAACACCAGGACTCCACAACCTCTTGGCCTGTTGTCCACGTTTGCCGCTGTTCACACAGTAATCACCAAAGACAAACCAAAGCCAGTGGGTAGAACAGCCTTGTAGCAAGGTGTTGACATAACCAAGCATCAGTGCGGAAATCGCAAACTGTCTCTTGTGAACGGGTTCGTTCACAGGTGAAAGTCCTACATAGTATATAAACGGCATTTCAGCACCGTAAACCAAACATGCTCTGTGCTGCCACCGTGTGTCCGTTCCTGTAACGATTGTCGTGCATCGTGCGCGTGTTCAAGTCACGAGTTAAACATCACGAACATGTAGAAACGGAGAGAAAGGGAGACGTGCAGTATTCAGCTTGTGTCCAGTGCAGTGGGACGCAGTGGTCAGAGACTGCTGCCGTCTTCACAGATGTGTGGCCACCACACACATTTATGTCTTTGCTGACCCAGATTTGTCTATGTGATGTCAATCCTATACTTAGATAATACTTTGTCACTAAAAAAAATAAAAAATTGTCACTGCAGAAAGTGATTGTCACTCTGAGTGTCACTTGTAACGCCCCCCTTTCCCCTCATATATAAATATAGTAAATGTGTATAGGTGCTGTAAAAAAAAAAAAGCAATAGAATGTTATACCTGATTTTCAGGGCATATTCAACCCTGTTGTAACCCCTTCATCATCAGGTCTGCACTGTGTGTCTCTCAGCCAGGGGACCTGTGCTGTCATTTATACGACCACTGCGCTGTGTTCTGATTCCCAGTGTACTGACGAGAATGACGCAGCCCACCGCACATAAACCCAGTGGTGTTCCACAGATGTAGTAAAATGATTTCATATGGAGAACCATTGATAGTGTTGTTTAACACCGTACTGATAAAAAAACAATTTCCATTTAATTAGATTAGAGCATAGACAGTCATTTTCTTGATGGGTACTTTGAATGACTCCTGAATGATGACTAAGTTTAAAATGACAGTACAGTCCTGGGCTTAATCATGAAGACCAGCCGAGATCCTGCGGAATGTAGGAGCCATGTGCTCTAATGCTGCAGACAACCGCTGACTGGCAGGGCAGGGACCGTCTATTCCCACAGACGCTTGGCAATGGGGCACCGACAGCCATGCACAACCTGTAAGACGATGCTCGTTTGATGTCTCCTCAGTACGTAACCTACCATCAGCAACAAGTGATTGATGTTTGTGGTATTTACGTGTTTGTCACATTATGTTTAGAGCATTTCTTCTGTTTCTGTTATGTAGGCTTTGGTATATGGGCAGTTTGGCCTAGTCATTTAGCTGTGTCACCTCACACATTACTGCTGGGTGTGCTGTTTCTACTGAAGCTATGTCATTTCCTATGGGTTTTTGTATGTTTCAAATGTATATAATAAGAGATAAATAAATCTATACGCTGGAGCTACAGAGTGGCGTCTATCCTTACACGTCTAAAAAGGTTGGGTTGTAAACAGCGCCCCCTACCGAGACAAAAAGGTAAGCTCAAAATATGTGGACAGTCATCCTTGGAATTTATTCTAACTACTTACATGCTTTTGCTTTTTGTTAAAATGATGAAACGCTCAAAAGGCAAAAGGAGTGAAAATGTCATTATGGAGTTTTTATTCAACAAATGATTCTATCGCTTCGGTTTCACCTTAACAATGATTTCTCAACATCACTTTTTGTAAACTTCAACCAAATGTGACATTTCTCTACAAAGGATAAATTAAGAGGGAACCGGGTGTGGATAGGAAGATGGCGAAAATGCTACAAAACAGAAAGACTTCATCCAGTAACAGCCAACTATGGCCCCGTGGAGGCTGAGTGGGATTGGTTAGGGAACTGCGGCATGTGCTGAGGATGCCTGGATGTCTGGGGGGGTGAAGGAAGGTTTGGGGATTATAAGGCCTGTGATTGGCTGCTGGAACGTTGGTACTCTCGCCCCCCTCTTAGCGCAAGCACCAGATGCAACACAGAGCCACCTTGGATTTTGTAGTCCGCTGCTGTTTTCTCATCATTCCTAAGGACAAAATAGGACACATTCAATTGGAATATGTAAAAACATCTGAGATGTGGAAACGTTTGTCAGAATAAGTCATCCGGTGTGTGAAAGAGACATAGAAACAGAGACATTCAGAAAACTGGTAGAAATGGTGGAAAAGCACATAAACCAGACCGACCAATCCCATGACCACATCTGATACAGATTATGGCCTGTTAATGGAGACTGTTGCGTTTCTTAATCTGTAATCTCGAGTGCTTTGTTTTGACAACACTTTTTGTCCTCACTATCCTCCCTGTTCATCACTGGTCTGTTTCTGACCACAGCACTACAGCTGGTCAAACACCATTCTCAACACATGCAGTGACGCTGACATGACAGTTGCATGGCAGTGGGTGTTGCAGCAGTGTTGCTGGTGTTTTTACATGTGTGTCACCGTGGAGCTGAGAATGCTGAGTGGTCAGCCATTCAAAAGTACTTAAAGGACTGTGGTAAAAATCTTTCCAATGAGGAGTTGTAGAATCGCTAACACAAACTGTGCATGGCAACACATGGACTATTGTCTCTTCCTGCATGGTGTCACTAACAACACAGATGGTGAGTGTGTGTATAGTCATGTCTTACATCTGTTTCCCACTGTAGATGAGTCTCTGTTGCTGAGGTGGAATACCCTCTTTCTCCTCCACTCTTTCTTTTATTCTCTCGACCTGCATTTGATAAAAAATAAATAAGTAAAACACTACAGGATATGCACAGATGACCTTAACTACAAGAAAGGAGTGAATTTTGATATTCTTGAGAAATAACATATCAACCTAGATGCATGCAAAAAGCTTTTTACAAACAACTCTGTATAGATATTGTCGATTATCGAACGTACCTTGTCTGTTGGTTCAATGTCAATTTCTATTTCTTTGCCAGTAAGCGTCTATAAAAATTCAAACGCGTATGCTCAGTGAATCAGCTGAATGCATATCTTATTGCAAATAGACCGTATTAACACCGTACGGTGTGCACCGCGTTGGTAAAATGGACAAGCAATTAGCCATTACACATACAATTAATAGAATGATTACAACTTTATAAACATTGTCTCAGAGATTAAAACCATACGCACATTCTCAGAAATGTTTTAACTTTGCTTCCCATGGAAATATGTTCGGTTAACCAACTAGATTAGTGAACTTGGGTAAGCGGTAGCTAGCTAGCTAACTTCGCTAGCTAGCTAGCTAGCTCATTGACGTGAATGAAATTGTAGTAATTTCCGACCCCCTTACCTTAACTTTGATCAGCATTGTAGTTTTGTTTTGTATAATCACACGCAACTGATGAATGCCAAATAAACCAATATAGCTAACAGGAAAACCAAAAGAAAGACCTCTAGCTAGCTGTCAATAAGTAGCTACCAAGATCACTGTCCTGCACAAATTCAGATGAAGTTCCTGAGCGTCTCAAAAATAATTCCTTCTATCCTGAAGTACGAATTGTGTTCCGATGGGGAAAAATTTTATGTATTTGGAAAGACAATGTGTGACTATTGTTTAAACTTGTATCTATGTGGCTATACAATAAAATAACAAATACAGACTTACAAAAATACGAAATTCTTTTTTGTTTAAAGCGAAAACTAAAAGCAGCACACAGCTCAACGGCGGGAGTAGACGGCCAACGGCATATTTGTAGTCCGATGACAGGGACTTCTGAATGAGTTTCAGAGGGACGTTCTTGTTAATAAAACTACAGGCTGGGTGTAACTTCCGGACGAATTCAACGTTACCTTAAAAACCAGAGGGAAATGTTTGCATGTAACTTCCCGGAAAAGAGAGCTGTCTGTCTCTCACGTTGTACCAGTAACGTTGGCCACGGCTCCAGTAGAAGGTAATGCATGACCGGTTATGCTACTGAAATTCAGGATATTCGCTGTAAATTGTAAAATTTCAGGCTGAAGTGCGTATATATGTGTGTAACTTGAGTTTTGCCATGGATTGCTTGTGAAGTAGGGCAATAACAAGCAAGCTGGTTATTTTTACTTGCAGAAGCAAGTAGCAAACCTAGCTATTTCAGCTGTGCAACAACAGATGGTTTTTGGCAACTCCATATTAAAAAATGTTATTATACGTTTATATAGGAAATATACTACTTACGTTCTGGCATGTAGCTCGCTAGATACGTTACATTAGCTAGGATCACATTACATTTGCGCACATCCTCTAAATTTCTCCCCTCTTGCTTTTACAGGGTTCAAAGTGTGAGCCATTTTGTTTGACTAAACAAACCGACGTTAGCAAGTTACTTACAAGCTGAAAACTGCTACACGCAGCTGTGGAGATCGGGGAGAGATACTGTAACGGTTCTAAGGCCACAGCTCCAAGTGAACATGCCTCGCATTGAGAATGACATCAAACTCGACTTTAAGGACGTGCTGCTTCGGCCCAAACGCAGCACGCTCAAGTCTCGTAGTGAGGTAAAATAAGCTTTATATATTTAGTAGTAAATGTGAAAAAAACGCTTCTGTCCCCACATGAAGTCTAAGGTTCACATTGTACTCTTTGCTCAGAACAGTTTACATACACTTTCATCCATTTTAACTTCCTCTCACATAGTCTCTCTTCTCTCGCACATTCCCTTCCTCATCTCTTTTTTGGTAATTTCTTTCTCAGGTGGACCTGATGCGCAGTTTCACATTCAGAAACTCAAAGGGCAGTTATAGAGGTATCCCCATTATTGCTGCAAACATGGATACAGTTGGAACCTTCGAGATGGCTGTGGCGTTGCATCCGGTACAACTGAGCTCACACACTGGCAGTCTGGGACCCACAATATTTGACCTATAGAATTAAAAAAAAAAACTTAACATTGTGCTTATACTTTTATTTGGTGAACTCGTGGTACTCTAACCCATTGTGTTTTCTTACAGTTCTCACTTTTTACTGCTGTGCACAAGCATTACTGTATTGATGACTGGAAAGAGTTTGCAACAGGTCACCCAGAATGCCTAGAGGTAAAACTGCGATTATGGTTGTCTTTGACCAAATTGGCAATCGTTAGACCTGAATGCTTTTGTGAACTCCACAGAGACAACATTCTCATGCTGTCTGTATCATTCATCTATCATGCTGTGTTGTATGATGATATTCCTTTATATTAATATTACACAAAGACAATTGAAATATCATGAATAAAATAAACAATCTGTCTCTCTCTCCTCCCCCAGAGTGTGGCAGTCAGTACTGGTACAAGTGAGGGTGATTTTGAGAAACTTGGAGCTGTTTTAACAGCTGTGCCTCAGATACAGTACATCTGTGTCGATGTAGCCAATGGTTACTCGGAACACTTTGTGCATTTTGTCAAGGACGTGAGGGAGAAATTCCCTTCACACACTATCATGGTCAGTCAGCACCCTGCCGCGCCAGCACAGTGTAGTGTTTCAGTAAGACGGATTGTAGCGTGTTCTGTGTGGTTGACGGTTTCACTTTCCCTCAAGGCCGGTAATGTTGTCACTGGGGAGATGGTGGAGGAGCTGATTCTTGCCGGTGCTGACATCATCAAAGTGGGCATTGGTCCAGGTGATCACATTCCACCTCTCAGTTCTTCATATCACATGAAGATGGATTTAAGAAAGTTTTGACCACTCGCTGGTATATTTTTGTATGCTTGTGTGTCCTGTGTCCTGGCTTTATTATTGTTTTGACACATCTGTTTGTTGATGGGCTTATCTGTGCAGGCTCAGTGTGTACCACCCGTAAGAAGACCGGTGTGGGCTATCCCCAGCTGAGTGCCGTGATCGAGTGTGCGGACGCTGCTCATGGCCTGGGTGGACACATCATCTCCGTGAGACATTCAGTGCATAGCCACCTGCCTAGGCTGTACTAGTCAGCCAGGACGTTTATGTGGGAGGGCAGAAATAGATGGGCGATTATAACAAAATGACTGCACTTTGTTTTTGTTTACCCAGGACGGAGGGTGCACCTGTCCAGGTGATGTCTCTAAGGCTTTTGGTGAGTTTTGGTGTCTCCTATACGAAACCATCCAAGCTAGTGAAATGATTCCTTCTGGAAAAAAGTCACAGTTCTTGCTGCCAAAATAATTTGTGTGTAATGTTACTGAAATAACTGTTGCTGATTCGCTGCTCTTTGTGATGGACAGGGGCGGGGGCGGACTTTGTGATGCTAGGTGGAATGCTGGCAGGTCACAATGAGAGTGGCGGTGAGGTCATTGAGAAGAATGGCAAGAAGTACAAACTCTTCTACGGCATGAGCTCTGACACGGCCATGCAGAAACATGCGGGAGGCGTGGCAGAGTACAGGTGAATGACTGCAGGTGTACAGGTGGAAGAATAAAGATTACACAGAATGGGGGCAGCTTGGAATAAAGAACACTTAAAAAATGCATGAGAGGAAATCAAAGCAGTAAAAAATTATTAGTAGTATTCATTTTTAATGTCCAGTATTTCTTTCTAATCTCAGTGCTACATTTGTTTCTGTAATATGGAATACTAAGGTAAAATATTTTTATCTAATGAATTACAATATTGTCAGAGTTGATTACTTACAATGATTTTAAGTACAAAAGTAATTTAAAGAATTGTTAAAAAATTATCAGGCATTAATTTTATTTTATATATTTTAAAGCAATGCCATAAAATTAATTAATTTTCAGGCATTGCTTTAATCCAGTCAGGAGTCCATTAATTATGAACAGTAGTGCTCAGTTATGAGTCAATAGTGTGTGTGTGTGTGTGTGTGTGTGTGTGTGTGTATATACACACACACTCTCTTCAGGGCCTCAGAGGGTAAGACTGTGGAGGTGCCCTATAAGGGCGCGGTGGAGGACACCATCCGAGATGTGCTGGGTGGAGTCCGCTCCACCTGCACCTACGTGGGAGCCGCTAAGCTGAAGGAGCTGAGTCGCCGCACTACCTTCATTAGAGTGTCTCAGCAGCTGAACACTGTGTTCGGTAATGACAGCTAGGACCCTGCAGCAGCAGGAGAGTGGAGTCTGGGAACCACCACACTCAGTCCAGGCCTAACCTGGCAGGTTTTGAGTGAAATGGCCAAACTATGCCGTACGTGCAATGGTTTATATTTTATATATCTATTCTATCTTTAAACATGCCTGACACACACACACACACACACACACACACACACCTCTAAATACAATTCATTTGCAAGTATTCCAAAATAGTGTTATTGTTTCAGCTGTCACTGCTATGAGAAGTGTTTTAGCAAATGACTTGGCCAATGTGACGTTTAAAAACTCAGACTGTGTTGCAGTCTTTTTGTGTTTTACTGTCTTTTGCAATTTTATGAATGGTCATGCATCTGTCAGAGTATGTGTGTGACTGATGAGACTGATTCGAGACTGACTGAGACTTCACTGCCGTTATTTCACTCACACTGTAATTTCTCATTTTACCAGATGCTGTTACAGAGTCTTGTGTTTTTTTCCAAGTGTTTATATAGCAATTTTAAAAACTTATCACCTTTTATTTAATTTCATCTGATTTTATCTTTTATACATTTTAATGCACGTTTCCTGTGGTTTCTCCAAATTGGACCAAAATACAGAAAACATGCTTTGCATTCCATTTTCCCTTCTGTGTCACTAGATTGGGAACAACGTGTACCCACTACCGAATAAGTACTGGTACTGGTGTGACTTGGAACCGGTTTATGGTTATGTGGATCATACAAGAGGGATGAATAATTGAATGCTAGTCAGAAGTACTGTATCTGGGACCCTGGGCACGTGTTTGGATCCTCACATCAGGTCCATCCTGATGGTGTGTGTGGATCCTCACATCAGGTCCATCCTGATGGTGTGTGTGGATCCTCACATCAGACACAGGTTGCAGATGTGTTTTATCTGAAAGCTTTTAGAAAGTAATAGAACCATTTGAACAATAAAAATGAAGTATATGACATAATTGTTTATTTTTATATGAGAAATATGGCAGATCTGTTTGAAGTTCCTTCACATTTTTTTTCTGTTTTGGTAATTCTGGCATTGAAATACTTCTGAAATGCAAGTGTTGAATATAAAAGTAAACAAAATTGAATCACTTAATAAAAAGAATTATGAAACATTATTTTGGTGTTAGTTGTTCTTTCATTGATGTTATGTTCTTCATCCGATGTTTAATTCATACATAAATATATATCGCATTTGCAAACTCACCATACCATGCTAAAGAACTCAGTCATTTAGAAGAATGCGTCTGCGTGTATGGCAATTAACCAAATCTACAGTATGTGTGTGTGTTAACCAAACCTATGTACAAGTGGGTTGTTATCTAGGGATGTATGAATGGTTTACTGATTTTAAAATGTATATTTTGAATCCAACAAATATAAAATTCTAATGCACTGTTTGTCTTTGATGAAAAAATAAAGACTTTTACTTTGAATTTACCATTATTCCATTATTCCATACCATTAGCTGCAGTTATTATTTTCACATTAAATGTAAGCCTTCTGTGCAATAGTGGGCACTGATGTCATGTCCACTATGAATGATAGAAAACCAGTTTAAAGTCAGTCAGAAAAAGCTCTTTCAGAAGAAATGGTGCTTGCAAAGGTGCAGATAAGGAACTTGTGAATTCCGACGTTGAATTAGTTGGACTCTACTTTCAGAGGCATGTGGATATCAGACACATACCAGCCAAGGTGACAACTCAAAGGTAAATACATGGAGGAAGCTATAGAGACCATTACAGTCACCATAGAGAGATGTGTGTGTATCCGTTCTACAGAATGCAGATCACAATCCTCACAACACAGAAAGAATAAAGATACTTCAACTGGATGAACTCTTGTGCTTATTATCAATTTGATGTACAGTATCTTAAAGGTCTTCTAGTGGTGGTACTTGAGTATGTTAGATTTCTTCATGTTGATCCCTTTTTCTTCAATCTATCAGTCATTAGAAAAGCTGCGTATCTGTTTGTGTGCCAAATTGTAGCCCTGGCACAACAATGTTGGCGTGTTGGTGTGTTGGTAAATGTACATGTAGCACATCTAGATCGGTTGCAGGCTACAGTACCACAGTTAAAATCTGAATGATCATTTATATATTTATCTTTATACCTCTGAATAGGTATCACACACAGTTTTGAAAACGTTTCACGCATTTCAATACTTTTCTGGAGGAAGTCTTCATTGTCACTACAAATGGGTTTAAGTCTGAGTAGTTGTGAGTGAGGAATGGAGTATTTGCAGGGGTTAATCTGTTTCTTTGGAAACTTTGTGTACTTCAATATTTTGTGTACTTCAATATTTCTTCTTATCTAAATACACTCCAGATACTTAACTGGAATCTTACCTGGAATCAGATTTATTGTGTTATACCAGTTTATGATATATTTGAGTGTTTGCATCATTTTCGTATATACATTTACACTTATATTTACCACTATTGGTGGTGATGCTTATATTAACAGCATGGAAATATATATGTAAAAAGAACAAAAAACAGTGACAACAGACATGGTGAAATTCAACTTACAACTGACTCATACATGTATGACAGCAAATTGAATAGAGCTAAACTGCAGATACCTCTAGTACTCTGGTGACTGTGGGTGAATTATTAGATATATATTTACGAAATAGTGAGGAGGCCTCGGGGTAAGTGAATAAATGAACGATGTAATGAAAATACATTCCTAGTTAACCTGTAAATTAGTCGGACTGCAACAGATCAGAATCAGAATCACTTTTATTTCGCCAAGTATGTTGCACATACGAGGAACTTTTCTTGGTGAGAGCTCACATGTATGACATACACAAGCACACAAGACTGTTACAATAACACAGTAGAAATATGAGATACAATAAATATGTATTGGGTATGTATAAGAGCCTGTGTGTATTTGTTATCTATATGTATATATATATATATGAATATTATGTATATGTGAATAAGTGGCTGTAGATATTATTTACAATTTACTATTACAATAACTTACAATAACTTACTATACAGAAAGTGGGCAGCAGTGTTGGTCAGTGCAGTGAGTTCTGTGCATATTGAGGTTAGCAGTCAGAAATACAGTTCAGTTGAGGTGCAGGATGTCACTGTGGTGAGCACTGTTGTTGAGGAGAGCTACAGCTCTGGGGAAGAAGCTGTTGGCATGTGTAGTGTTGTGCTGGTTCTGATGGACCTAAGTCTTTTACCAGAGGGGAGGGTTTTGAAGATGTGATGTCCAGGATGAGAGGGGTCAGCTCTGATTTTGCCAGCACACTTCCTCACCCTGCTGGTGTAGATGTCCTGAAGCGTTGGCAGGTTACATCCGATGATCCTCTCTGCTGTCCTGATGATGCGCTGCAGTTTGGCTTCGTTCCTGTGAGGTGGAGGAACCAAACCAGATGGTGATCGAGGATGTGAAGATGGATTCGATGATGGCTCTGTAGAACTGGATCATCAGAGACTGTGGCAGGTTGAATTTCTTCAGCTGTCTCAAGAAGAAAATTCTTTGCTGGGCTTTCTTTGCTATGGAGACCGTGTTCCTCTCCCACTTCAGGTCCTTGGATATGATGGTACCCAGGAACTTGAGTGATTCCACAGTGGAAACTGCAGAGCCATTGATGCTGGGGGCTGCGTCTGAAGTCAACCTCCATCTCTACAGTCTTCTGTGTGTTGAGCAGCAGGTGGTTGCTGCTGCACCAGGAGACCAACTGTTCGACTTCCTGTCTGTAGGCAGACTCATCACCATTAGTTATGAGGCCTACCACAGTGAGATCGTCAGCAAACTTTAGGATCTTCACAGTTGGTTCCCTGGAGACACAGTCGTTGGTGTAGAGACTGAAGAGTAGGGGTGAGAGCACGCAGCCTTGCGGCACTCCAGTGCTGAGGGTCCGGAGGTCCGATGAGTGTTTTCCTAGCCGCACCTGCTGTCTCCTGTCTGTTAGAAAGTCCACAATCCACCTGCACATGGAATCTGGCACTGACAGCTGGGACAGCTTGGTTCCCAGGAGCTGCGGCATCACTGTGTTAAATGCCGAGCTGAAGTCCACAAACAGAACTCTAGCGTAGGTTCCAGGACTGTCGAGATGCTGCAGCGTGACGTGCAGGGCCAAGTTAACTGCATCCTCGACAGATCTGTTAGCTCTGTATGCGAACTGCAGAGGGTCTAGCAGAGGGCCTGTAATGGCTTTCAGGTGGGATAGGACCAAGCGTTCAAAGACCTTCATGACTATGGAAGTCAGGGCTACTGGTCTGTAGTCATTAAGTCCGGAGATGGTGGATTTCTTGGGAATTGGAATGATGGTGGAGGTTTTGAAACAGGCGGGAACAGAGCAGAGTTCCAGTGATCTGTTGAAGATCTTGGTGAAGACTGGTGCTAACTGGTTACTGCAGTGCTTTAGGGTGGATGGAGAGACTGAGTCAGGCCCTGGAGCTTTCCTCACCTTCTGTCTACTGAAGAGCCTTTGAACATCTTCCAGATTGATGGAGAAGTGTGCAGGGGGGCAGAGGTGAGAGAGCCTGGGGGGGGGGGAGGTTGACTGAATGGGGCAGACAGCCTGAAGATTGTCCTTTGATGGCTCAAATCTGCAGTAGAATTCATTCAGGTCGTTGGTGAGCCGGCGGTCGTTAATCAGGAGTGGGGTCTTTCTCACCTTGTGATTGGTGATCTGCTCCAGGGCTGTCCAGGCTGAAGATGGGCCATTAGCAGCAATGTGGCTTTTCAGCTGTTCAGAGTATCTGTGCTTTGCTGCTTTAATCCCTTTCTCCAGTCTGTATTTGGCCATTTTGAAAACAGTCCTGTCCCCACTCCTAAATTCCGCCTCCTTCTCCCGCCGAAGCTGCCTGAGTTCAGCAGAGAACCATGGCTTGTCATTGCTGTATTTCTTGTGTGATGTAGTAGAAATACAGCAGTCCTCACAGAAACTGATGTATGACGTCACGATGTCCGTGTACTCGTCTAGTCCGTCTGCCGTCTCTTCGAACACACTCCAGTTTGTGGATTCGAAGCAGTCCTGGAGCTTCTCAATGTCTCCACTGGTCCACCTCTTCACTGTTGTAATGACAGGCTTATTGGTTTTAAGGTTTTGCCTGTATTTCGGGATGAGATGAACAAGGTGGTGATCGGAGTGCCGAGGGCTGCGCGTGTGATCGCGTGATAGGCGCCTTTAATAGCGGTGTAACAGTGATCAAGAATGTTTTCCTCTCTCGTAGCGCAGGTGACGTGCTGTCTGTATTTGGGCAGTTCGTTCGTGAGTTTCGCGCTGTTGAAGTCCCCATAATGATGAGCAGGGAGTCCGGGTTCTCTCTCTCAATTTTTAATACCTGTTCAGCCAGCTGTTTCTGCGCGTCGCTCGTGCGTGCGTTCGGCACGATGTACACGCCGGCCAGGATGAAGGAGCCGAACTCCCTGGGAGAGTAGAACGGTCTGCATTTGATGAAGAAAGATTCCAGATGAGGGGAGCATGAGCGTAGCAGTACCTTGTTGTCTGTACTCCAGCGCTCGCTAAGGTAGAAGCAGATTCCTCCTCCTTTGCTCTTGCCGCTTAGCTCTGCGTCTCTGTCCGCTCGATGCAGCTGGAAGCCGGGGATGTGCAGCGCGCTATCCGGGATCAGGTCGGAAGCCCAGGTTTCCGTAAGGCAGAGGGCAGAAGCGTTCGCGAAGTCCTTGTTGGTCCGGTTGAGTAGGAGTATCTCTTCAGTTTTGTTGTGAAGAGAGCGCAGGTTTGAGAGGAATATTGATGGTAGGGGGGTCCGAAACCCCCGCCGTCTCAGCCGTACGAGCGCGCCTGCTCGTCTGCCTCTGCGCCGGGGCTTCCCCCGTCTCCTCGCCAGGCCGAGCAGTGCTAACGCACCCGGTGTGAGAATTTCAAGAAAATTGGAAGGGTCTTGAAAAAGCTCCAGGGTAAAACAGGTGAAACATTGTCCCTAAAGGTGTATAATTGTTCCTTGCTCCAACTTACTGAATTTGAGTTACAATAAACAACATTAACAAACAAAAACACACACAGGACTGAGGAGCTCGTCATAGATACATAATGCAATACATCCCATTTTAAAATGTATCATTATTTTCTAAGGGGATACATTCTTTATAAAGTGACACATGGAGATACAAAACAGTATCACCCTGACAACCCAAATAGAGTAAAATGTAAGGAGTGTAAATGTAAAATGTAAGGAGTAGAAGTAAAAAGTCGGCAGAAAAATAATTACTCCAGAAAAGTATAGATAACCAAAATTTCTACTTAAGAAAGATAACGAAGTATTTGTACTT
>JAGXOD010000561.1:0-12082 GCA_020368025.1 Brachyhypopomus occidentalis
GCAGCGCTTCCGATTGGATGAAGCGCATGATTCTGATATCGGACAAAACGGCGTTAAGGACTATTTGCTACAGAAGAACGATCATTTTGTTTTGTCTGTACACGATAACAAGAACGGAAGAAAAATATGCTGAACTTGTATTGGAGAAAGAGCTGGATCGTGAACAACAGAAGGAAATTAATTTGGTTCTTACCGCAGTTGATGGAGGGACTCCTCAGAGATCGGGGTCTGCTATTATACACGTCACTGTGCTGGATGCTAACGATAATGTTCCGGTGTTTACACAGGCGGTATATAAAGTCTCTCTGGCTGAAAACGCGCCGTTGGGTACAGAAGTAGTTACTGTGAGCGCATCAGACGCTGATGAAGGAGCAAACGGAGCGGTCACTTATGAATTCAGCCGCATTAGTGATAATGCAGCACAGTTATTCACGATTGATAAACTTACTGGACAAATTAAAGTTAACGGACCTATCGACTACGAGGAGGAAAGATATTATGAAATTCAAGTGCAGGCCAAAGATGGATCTGGTTTAGCATCCACTGCGAATGTTGTTATAGAAATCACTGATGTAAATGATAATGCTCCAAAAATCATTATTGCATCTCTGAACAATCCTATACCTGAGAATGCCATTGTGGGCACTGAAGTGGCCATTATTAATGTTCAGGATAAAGACTCAGGAGATAATCGACAGATCAGATGCTCCATTCAGCAAAATGTTCCTTTTAAATTGAACCCATCCATTAAAAACTATTTCTCTCTGGTAACAACAAATCTGCTGGATCGAGAGAGAGAAGCTGATTACAATATAACTATCACTGCTACTGATGGAGGTTCTCCTCCATTATCCTCCTCCAAGACAATTCATTTAACAGTATCAGATGTAAATGACAATGCCCCTGTATTTGGAGAGCAATCCTACAGTGCTTATGTCATAGAAAACAACAAACCAGGCACCTCTGTCTGTTCTGTTAGTGCGAGAGACCCAGACTGGAGGCAGAATGGCACAGTACTGTATTCTCTGGTGCCCAGTGAGGCCAACGGTGTTCCAGTGTCCTCATTTATATCCATTAATGCAGACACAGGGGTGATCCATGCTGTGAGGTCATTTGACTATGAGCAGTTCAGAAACTTCAAAGTCCAGGTTGTAGCCAGAGACAACGGCTCTCCTCCACTCAGCAGCAACGTGACTGTGAGTGTGTTCATAACAGATGAGAATGACAACTCTCCACAGATATTATACCCTGCTCCAGAGGGAAAGTCTTTAATGACTGAGATGGTCCCTAAAGCTGCTCTCTCAGGCTCTCTGGTCTCCAAGGTGATCGCTGTGGATGCTGACTCTGGACAGAACGCGTGGCTGTCCTATCAGATTGTGAAGTCTACTGATCCAGGACTTTTCTCCATTGGTCTCCATAGTGGAGAGATCAGAGCACTGAGGGACATTACTGAATCTGACAGCATGAAGCAGAACCTCATTATCTCAGTGAAAGATAATGGCCACCCCCTCCCTCTCTCTGCTACCTGCTCTGTTTATTTACTTATTTCTGACAACCTGGCTGAAGTTCCAGAACTTAAAGACATGACTTATGAGGAGAGCAACTCCAAACTAACATCGTATTTGATCATCGCACTGGTTTCTGTGTCCACCTTCTTCCTGACGTTCATCATTCTGATGGTGGCTGTGAGGTTCTGCCACAGGAGAAAGCCCAGACTGTTGTTTGATGGAGCAGTCACCATTCCCAGTGCGTATCTCCCTCCCAACTATGCAGAGGTGGGGGGAGCTGGAACTCTCCGCAGTTCTTACAATTATGACACGTATCTAACAACAGGCTCACGCACCAGTGACTTCAAGTTCATCACTTCTTATAATGACAACACACTCAATGCAGTACATCCACTATTCTAGTATATTTGTTTATTCGATAAATTCTTCAGTTTATTCGATAAATTCTTATCATAATTGTTTCCACTTTAAAAGGGCATCTGAAAGTTGTAGTAGCAATGTTTGGATGTGTTATACTGGTATTTGAATGGTTTATACTGGTATTTGCTGTGTCCTTCACTGACTTCACTATCTTCGTCTGGACGGCTCTGCTGGGTTTGAATTCCTTGTGCTTATTTGTTTCTTTGTTTATCTGTTGTTTTTCTTTTGCTTTGTTCTGTTTGCAGGAACTTATAGGCATTGCCAGACCAGACTTGGACAAAGCAACTACAAGACATGATTTAAAAGCCTTTTTTGTCTCATTCCTGTAATACAGTCATGATTCTGCTTCCTGCCTTTAAAACCTTTTTCTGTGTTTGTATTTATTCACTCTCTCAAAGCACCACCGTAAGGAGGAATGGTCCTCACAAGCCCAATCTGTTCTGTTTGAGACTGACTCTGCTCTTCTCTTTCCTTTCCATGCCCTTGTCTGTGGAACACCTGTGGTTGTGCTTCAACAGGTAAGATGTAAACCTTCACTCACCTTTCCTGCACATGTTGACTTCTTCACATTTCCCCCAGTGCCGTGTACACACTGAAAAAACAAGTATAAAGTCAGTTATAGTATATGAGTATATAGTATATGAGTATATAGTATATGAGTATGTGAGCTCTTGTGTTTACTACTAATTTTACTATGTAGGGCAATGTGGCATTATATTTGCTTTTGCTACTGTGGTTCAGACTCTATAGATGTGTCCTGAATGGGCAACACTTTGAGGATATTTGCTCTATTTGGCTTGAACCCTCAAGATTCTTGAGCAGGTTGAGACATTAAGGCCTCCTGCTATCTTAACTGTAGCTAATTATCAAAGTTGCCTAACAATATAATCACAGTATTGTTAACAGTGTTGTCATAACAGAAAGATGGGGACTACACGGGGAGCCTCCATCACAACCTGGTTCTGCTTATGTTGCTCTTGGGGACTCTGAAACCCCAGAGACACATTCCTGTCTTTTAATCAACTTGATAATTCATGGCATTTCTTAAGTTTATGGTTTTGTACTGATGATTGTGTTCCAGTCACCCCCTATAAAAATGTGCATGGCATCTCATTGCATCTGTCTTACACAGAGATTAAACACACACATACACCTCCCAGAACGGCTACACCTGGTGTGAACCAGGTGGCTATACCTGGTGTGGACCAGGCTTACCTGTGAGCGTGTCTTTTACAAACGTGCACTCACACACGTGCACTCACACACACGTGCACACACACATTGTCTTGCACACAAATGCATTCTAAGTTTTTAGGTTTCTCACTGAAAAGTGTGATAAGGGTTAGATGGGGTGTTTTGTTGTTTTTTGTTTGTGTGTGTGTGTAGGAGCATAATTTATTATACCTAGTTTCCCTGTTGGAGAAGTAATTGGATTGGTTTATATATATGGAGTTATTCCTTTTTTCTTTGTACTTTTTAAAATAAGAAATTGTCTTGCAGGATAAGATACATATCATAAATTATTTCATAACATTCATTTTAGTAAAATATGTTTCTAAAAGTGTTGTTAAATAGATGGTGGAAAATACACTTATTTTTAAACACTTATTTTTTATATATATTCACAAATGTACTGAGATTTTTATGTAGAATAATGTTACAACATTTGGAAGAAATATTTTTTTCATTTTGATCTCAGTGTTGTTTGTGTATTTTCAATATTTTAAGTTGACAGGATTTTAGGTGACAGCTGCTTAATGTGGAAATGCACTATGGCCCTGCGGCGTCCCACTGAACAAATGCCTTAATGTTCATTACTTCTATTGTTGAGGGCTAGAATCAGGTATTCTAATGATTATTTCCACAACAGCTTTCATTATTTTCTTGTTCAAAGGGAATTTGACAATCTACATAGCTTGCTTGTATTGCAGTTCCCATAACCATATTAAGATAAACTCAGCTAAACTAGCAGATTCTATTTAATAGGTTTTGTATTTGCATTGGATGCTATTTGTTGTCATGTTAGCAGTGCAAGCGTTTTGTGGAGTTTCAGTGATGAGTTTGAATTCACAAGGGCTACGTGTCTTGACACCGTCCATTCTGTGCTGCTATTGAACACAGTTGTTCTGTTCTGCTATAGGACCTTTACTATCCAATACCACTGCTGTCTGTGTATGAGGGAGTTTGAGTTACTCTCCAGTCTCACTGGGAAGCCTGCAGCCGCTTCCTGCCATCAGATCTCTATTATACAGATAAGAGGACACATGGTAGTTTTTTTACTTCTGTGCATTCACATAATGGACATTGTGTGTTGTGAGGAAATCCAGAGGAGTCTGTTATAGGCAGATCTGCCAAGGATTTGTACTTTAACTGTGGATCTGAAGCCAGAGACGGAGGGATCCCTCCTCATAAGTTCTGATGTTAAGTTAACAGAATGACACCTCAGGTCCTCTACCTTGTACAGACAGGCAGCTCTGTGGTGGCTGAGATTGTGCGCATATGTTGGCCATCTCATCACTAAAGAAGTAGCTGTTGATTTCATGCTTGAAAAGCAGTACAATTACAACATGATTTCTTAGTTTAAGCATTATCTGCAACGTCATTAATTTTCTTCACATCTGTTATAATATCAGTGAAGACCTACAGATGGAGACAATCCCGCATCTTCTACCAGTCCAATCTCCCAGTTATTCCGTACTATCCACCTGGGCACACAGACACAGGAGTTACTGGAAATCTACCCCACACGTCTAATTATGACAGGTAGATGACGGCTGACTCAAGAAAGTGTGAATGTTTTACAATTGATGGAAAAATGTTTTAGTGGTGGATCCAAGGACCAGGTTTCACAGAGATCTCTCATAAACATTGTGGAAAACCTAAGTTAGATAGAAGGAGTTTTAAACATAGAAGGCGCGTTCTCCCCTCGCGCATCCTGCGTTTTCTGGAGTTAGACTCTAAGTGCCGCTATTGGACAGCAGCTGTGCAGACCAGTGAGAAAAAAACATCGCCCCTCCTCCTCTCTAATGTATGAGCTATGCGCATTTCTGTGCTTTATGCTCTGACAAGAGCGTTAAGTCTGCATATAGTGCATATAGTGCTTATAGTCCGATTACTGGTTCATTCAACGTATTACTTTCATTTTTCCGCGTTTTGTGATATTTCGAGGACTATGCGATAATGGCGTATTTGCTTTCGTGTTTCACATCTCACAGTCGGAGGACTACAACGCAGTTAAAATGGAAAACTGTGCTTTTTATCTTCTGTGTGTACGTAATGGACGTCGTGTTTTGCCAAGCGCGATATTCTATCCCGGAGGAGATGCCGGTGGGCTCCTTTGTAGGCGACATCGCCAAGGACCTGGGAATAGAGATAAGTAGACTCATATCGGGGAAAGCTCGGGTTGTAACAAAGGGCGCTCGGCAATATGTGGAACTGAGCAGAGACAAAGGCACTCTGGTAGTGAAGGAGAGGATAGACCGAGAGGAGCTCTGTAAGCAAACAACTCCCTGTAGCTTCAGCTTTGATCTTATCGTTGAAAACCCCATACAGCTGCATCGCGTAACCGTTGAAGTGCAGGATATAAACGACAATGCACCTGTATTCCCTAAAGATACAGTTAGCTTGGACATTAGCGAAAACAGAATATCTGGATCCCGTTTTCCCTTGGACAGCGGTGTGGACATGGACGTGGGTATAAATGCCATTCAAAGCTATGCACTTTCGCCTACTGATAACTTCAAACTGGAGATACATAACCAGGCTGACGGAAGCCAATACATAGAAATGGTTTTGCATCGTGAGCTGGACCGGGAGGAACGTGACGCGCTTCAGATAGTTTTAACTGCAAACGACGGTGGCGCACCTAAAAAATCCGGAACAGTGCGAATTCATATTTCTGTGCTTGATGTTAATGACAATGCCCCTGTGTGTACAAAGTCCGTGTACAAAGTTGATGTTAAGGAGAATTCTCCAGTTGACACCGTTCTGACAACTGTAAGCGCTATTGATGCTGACGAAGGAGTAAATGGAAAAATCTCATATTCGATTGCTCAGGCTAGTAAAGAAGCCAGAGAATTATTTGATATACATCCAGAAACAGGAGACGTTACAATGTTACGTAGTTTAGATTATGAAAATGAGAAAAGTTACATATTAAACATTAAAGCAAGGGACAAAGGGAGTCTTGCAGATACGTGCAAAGTTGTCATAGATATTGTTGATGAAAACGATAATTCCCCCACTATACAGCTCATGTCGTTTTCAAACACACTTCCTGAGAATTCTCCGGTGGGAACAACCGTAGCGGTAATTAATGTAGATGATATGGATTCTGGTAAAAACGGGCACGTGCAATGTGCAATAAATGAGAATATACCTTTTAAAATACAGCCATCGTTGACAGATTACTACGCATTAATTACGAATGAAAATCTTGACCGAGAAAGCATAGCTGAATACAACATAACAATTTTGGTATCCGATCAAGGAAGCCCTGCACGTCATAGCAATAAAACATTGAATGTTAAAATATCCGATATAAATGATAATCCTCCCGAATTCGATTTTGATGAGTACAGAACGTTTGTTACTGAGAACAACTCTCCAGGAGTGGCAGTACTGACCATTAAAGCACGCGACGCTGACTGGGGGCCAAATGCTAGATTATCCTATTTTGTGGAGGACCGTGAAATTCAAGGAAATCCAGTAAATTCTTTCGTATCCATAAATTCGGATAGCGGTGTTATAAATGCCGTCAGAGCGTTTGATTATGAACAAATGAAGACATTAAGTTTTAACGTCACAGCCAGAGATGGAGGATCCCCTCCTTTAAGTTCAGAAGTGAAGGTCACAGTCGTGGTCCAAGATCAGAATGACAACGCTCCTCAGGTTCTCTACCCAGTACAGACGGGCGGCTCTCTGGTGGCTGAGATTGTGCCTCGTTCAGCAGATGTCGGCTATCTTGTCACTAAAGTGGTGGCTGTTGATGTGGACTCTGGACAGAACGCCTGGCTCTCCTACAAACTACAGAAAGCCACAGACAGGGCTCTGTTTGAAGTGGGTCCACAGAACGGAGAGATACGAACTGTGCGCCAGGTGACTGATAAAGACGCTGTGAAACAAAAGCTCACTGTTGTTGTGGAGGATAACGGACAGCCCTCTCGCTCAGCTGTAGTCAACATTAATGTAGCTGTGGCTGACAGTTTTCCTGAAGTGCTCTCGGAATTCTCGGACTTCACGCACGGAAAAACATACAATGATGACCTGACATTTTACTTAGTTTTAGCACTCGCTGCTGTTTCTTTCCTTTTCATCACATGTTTAGTTGTTATAATATCAGTGAAGATCTACAGATGGAGACAATCCCGCATCTTCTACCAGTCCAATCTCCCAGTTATTCCGTACTATCCACCTGGTTACACAGACACAGGAGTTACTGGAACTCTGCCGCGCATGTACAATTATGACGTGTGCATGACGACTGACTCCAGGAAGAGTGACTGTAAGTTTTCCACACTTGGTGGACAGAGTGTTTTATTTGTGGACCACAGTTTCTCCGAAACAACACAACGCACCCGCAAGGACAATAACTTCCCAGCAGAGCCAGAAACGCCAGAAGCGGTAGGAAAAAATCATTTTTGAAATAACACAACTCAACCGTTATGCAGAATATATCCTCAATCTTCTTTATAGGATTTCTTTTTCCTGGTTCCTGTTTTTTTCCATGACTAAGAAACCCTTAGGAGTGTTGCATTTTAAAAACATTTTAAAACCATATTTGGTAGAACAGAGTTATATTCTTATATATAAAACAGATTTTAGTGCAAATAATTATTTAAATATTGTTTTGTTTTATTTTTCAATTACGACTTTCACGAGTCAATACATAACATGAGTGGTCATAAATAGCCTACAAAATCGAATAAATCAATAAAATAATAAAATAGTTCATTAATACATCTGTGAATTAATGAACAAACAAATTAAAATAGGCAAGATCAGAGCTTCAAACATGGGTATTAATCTGTTTCCCGTGAACCTTTGTTTCTGGTGCTGTTCCTTTCTGTGGTGCTGAATTCACTCCCTGCTCAATCACTTCAGCAG
The DNA here is from genome assembly GCA_020368025.1 of Brachyhypopomus occidentalis. Lineage (NCBI taxonomy): Eukaryota > Metazoa > Chordata > Actinopteri > Gymnotiformes > Hypopomidae > Brachyhypopomus > Brachyhypopomus occidentalis. The sequence continues at coordinate 8,034 of JAGXOD010000561.1, forward strand.
TGGCACACAGTTAGTTCCTGTACATTCCAATTGGTTTTGAGACCTCGCAGCCTGGTCAGTGTATCAGGTTATTTGCGTGTACAACCCTGCTTTAACCTGTACAAAGATTTGCTTTTTCATTTCTGAAAATATACAAAGAAGTTAAGGTCTGCTGTAATATCTGCTTTGTGAGGTGGTTTTGTACACGTGCACTGCAAGTACTTAAATCTTCGGTGAGATGTTTGAATGCACAAATGGTATAGCTCTCCTTTGAATCGTTGTGTTATCAGGATTTGGACTCTAAGTGCCGCTATTGGACAAGTGTCCATATCATAGAAGTAAACCCTCCTACCCTCTGAGACCGACACTTTTGATAGTCTATGAGATATCAGCATTTCGTTCTGTTCTCTACTCAGGCTTCTTATGGTCTGATTCTTGGCTTTGTCAGAAATTAAATAAAAAAAAAATCTTTTCGAGGCTATTTTATGATCGATTCATGACAAGTGGACTACAATTATGGACTATTTGCTCTCGTGTGTCGTTTCTCGCAATCGCTCGACGACAAAAACGGACATAACATGGCTGACTGCGTTTTTGATCCTGTGTTTATATGGGACGGACGTCGCCTTTTGCCAAGCGCGATATTCTATCCCGGAGGAGATGCCGGTGGGCTCCTTTGTAGGCGACATCGCCAAGGACCTGGGAATAGAGATAAGTAGACTCATATCGGGGAAAGCTCGGGTTGTAACAAAGGGCGCTCGGCAATATGTGGAACTGAGCAGAGACAAAGGCACTCTGGTAGTGAAGGAGAGGATAGACCGAGAGGAGCTCTGTAAGCAAACAACACCCTGTAGCTTCAGCTTTGATCTTATCGTTGAAAACCCCATACAACTGTATCGCGTCACGGTTGAAGTGCAAGATATAAACGACAATGCACCAAAATTCCCTAAAGATACAGTAAATTTGCAGATTAGCGAAAACACGGCATCTGGGACACGGTTTCATTTAGACCACGCTGTAGACATGGACGTGGGTATGAATGGAATTCAAAGCTATGTTCTCAGTCCTACCGAGAATTTTAAGTTGGAAGTCAGTAACCAGGCTAATGGTAATAAATACGTTGAAATGATATTGCAGCTTGAACTTGACCGTGAGGAACGCAGTGAACTAAAACTTGTTCTTATTGCATATGACGGGGGCACACCTAAAAAATCCGGAACAATTCGAATTCATATTTCTGTATTAGATGTTAACGATAACGCTCCCGTTTGTAAACAGTCTCTTTATAAAGCGGAGGTCAAGGAGAATTCTAGAGTTGGTACGATATTAACTACAGTACGCGCCACAGACACTGATGAAGGAATCAACGGACAAGTGACGTATTCATTTGCGCAGGCGAGTGAAGAAGCCAGGGATGTTTTTGAGATTAATTCTGAAACCGGGGATATTTCAACGTTACACGGTTTAGATTACGAGACTGAAAAAACGTATCTTCTATATGTCAAAGCTATGGATAAAGGGAGCCTTGCAGATACCTGCAAAGTTGTTATAGATGTTCTTGATGAAAACGACAATTCCCCCACCATACAACTCATGTCGTTTTCAAACACACTGGCTGAGAATTCTCCAGTGGGATCAACCGTCGCCATTATAAATGTAGAAGACGCAGATTCTGGTAAAAACGGGCTCGTTCATTGCTCAATAAATGAAAACATACCGTTTAAAATACAGGCATCGCTTACGGATTATTATGCACTAATTACGGATGAAAATCTTGACCGAGAAAGTATTGCTGAATACAACATAACCATTGTCGCGACGGATCAAGGAAGCCCTGCAAACCGCACTAGTAAAATAATACACGTTACAATTTCTGATGTGAATGATAATCCTCCTGTATTTGATTCTGAGGAGTACACAGCATTTGTAATAGAAAACAACTCTCCTGGTGTGGCTGTGCTGACCGTTAGAGCACACGACGCTGACTGGGGGCCAAATGCGCGGATATCGTACTTCTTGGAGGATTTTAATACAAGGCTTAACCCTTCTGTAAATTCTTTCGTATCCATAAACTCGGATAGCGGTGTTATACATGCCGTCAGAGCGTTTGATTATGAACAAATGAAGACATTAAGTTTTAACGTGACAGCCAGAGATGGAGGATCCCCTCCTTTAAGTTCAGAAGTGAAGGTCACAGTCGTTGTTCAAGATCAGAATGACAACGCTCCTCAGGTTCTCTACCCAGTACAGACGGGCAGCTCTCTGGTGGCTGAGATTGTGCCTCGTTCAGCAGATGTCGGCTATCTTGTCACTAAAGTGGTGGCTGTTGATGTGGACTCTGGACAGAACGCCTGGCTCTCCTACAAACTACAGAAAGCCACAGACAGGGCTCTGTTTGAAGTGGGTCCACAGAACGGAGAGATACGAACTGTGCGCCAGGTGACTGATAAAGACGCTGTGAAACAAAAGCTCACTGTTGTTGTGGAGGATAACGGACAGCCCTCTCGCTCAGCTGTAGTCAACATTAATGTAGCTGTGGCTGACAGTTTTCCTGAAGTGCTCTCGGAATTCACGGACTTCACGCACGGAAAAACATATAATGATGACCTGACATTTTATTTAGTTTTAGCACTCGCTGCTGTTTCTTTCCTTTTCATCACATGTTTAGTTGTTATAATATCAGTGAAGATCTACAGATGGAGACAATCCCGCATCTTCTACCAGTCCAATCTCCCAGTTATTCCGTACTATCCACCTGGTTACACAGACACAGGAGTTACTGGAACTCTGCCGCACATGTACAATTATGACGTGTGCATGACGACTGACTCCAGGAAGAGTGACTGTAAATATTCTACACTTGGAGGCCAGAAGGTTTTAGTGGTGGACCAGAGTTTCACAGAAACTATGCAGCGCGCAATGAAGGAAAATGAATTTTTGGATGATCCAAACTTTCCGGAAGTGGTAAGGCAGTCTTCATTTCTCATAATGCAGTGCAATTCCTCGCATCTCACTACATAATGTAAATATAATTTGTGCTTCCTTTTACATTTTGCAGAAGGTATGCGTATTCACTTATAAATGGCACTGCTTCCCTTTAGAAATGCTAAACAATATAGTTTGCAATACATTACTAATTTCAGTTGTTATAAGTTTCTTGTGATGGATGGAATTAAGGAATTACGAATTTATTTTCATGTAATTCTCTTTATTTTACTTGTTTGATGTCGGGAGACTTTAGCTACTCTCTCAGGACATTAGTGCATACAACCAGTAATAGAGTTAAATTCATGTCAAACGCACTCTGAGAATCCCCCAGGGGGAGGAACCATTATTAGCGCGGGGAATGCAGATTCTAATAATAACAAAAAACTCGTGGTCGCAGTAAATAAAATAAGTAAATATTATAATCACGTAAAGTTTACTATGAATGAATTACAGATGAAAATATTGATCGAAGAATCATTGCTGACCGTAATATTTTTTAATATGATCAAGGAAGCCAAAGTAAAGCGCAGGAATCATTTTACCACATTAACTACGTTAACATTTCCGAATCTGAATTTTAATCCACGTTATTTTGGTTATGCGGACTATTTGGCCTTATAGGACAATTGCTTTAGAATACAGACTGTGAGACGATGCTGTAAGATGGTACTGGCTCAGCATACACATCATGGCTAAAGATAGCTTTCGTAAGATCGGTTTATTAAGATACGTGTATTCAAATTCCCAGCAGTGGAGAAGCTTTTGATTGTTAGCCTATATTAACTATGCTTTTGTTTTTACGACGGTAGGCTAATGTTTGTAGCTCGGGTAAAAATATTGAGTGCTTTCTGGCAGCGATTGTTCTTCTATAGCCCTGAAATCGCACCAATGGTTTTAGTTGCATCATTAGTGAGACTGGATTGTAAATATGCTTTTGTTGTTGAGTCTGCAGCGTTCAGTTGCACGAACAGTGATTGCTGACCGTGTGGCTTGTGATTATTGTCAAAATATATGCAGTTTAACAATTTTTGCTGTGGTGCATTTTTTTCTGAAATGAAAAATCTCTATTTTCAAAAGATTTT
>JAGXOD010000562.1:0-11671 GCA_020368025.1 Brachyhypopomus occidentalis
ATATAAACAGATATATATTTTGCATCGAGTTGAGCTGGATCATCCAGACCAGACCAGGTCTAAGGCCTTGTGAGGGAGAAACACAGTGTTTTTGTCGCACTACACTTTCTGATGTTGTTTGGCTGTGGCAGAGTTCTGCGCAGCAGCTCCAAGGGCTTGCGACAAGCGAGCAGTGAGGTCCTTCACATATGCAGCTGGGGTACCAGGTGTAGGAGAGGTCAGTGCTGGGTCGCAATGTAGTAAAATGTCAACAGGTAGGTGTGGCTCTCTGCCGTGGGCCAGGAAGAAGGGGAAAACCCTGTGCTTGAATGTATGCTGGAGTTATAATCAAGTTCTCTGTGACATGTATTTAGCCAACTGGTCCTTCAGTGTCCTATTCAGTCTCTCAACCATGCCATCTGACTGGGCATGATATGGTGAGGTGTGGGTTCTCTCAATCCTTAGCATTCTGCACAGTTGTTTCATCAAATCTGAGTGGAATTGTCTGCCCTGATCCGTGTGGATGGCTTCAGGAATGCCATGCTGGCGGAGGTATTCCTCAAAAATACACTGAGATACAGTAATGGCCCGCTGGTCTTTCAAGGGAAAGAGATCGACATATCGGGTCCATGATGACCAACACATACCGATGCCCCTTTGATGTAGTGTGCAGCTCAGTGATGTTCGCAGCAATTCTCGGGAAAGGACGGGTGGCATGAACACACTGCAAGGGACTCGTGGACCAAGGGAACTGTGTGATTGGCAAGGGAGACATTCCGAACAAGTTTCCTTGTCATACACATTGAAACAGTAAGTGATTATTATTTCATTTATGATCTCCATATTATACCAAACATTGTTTGTGAAATAATTCTGATACATTTAGATCTTCAGTGTTTGGTGTCTGTAATTTCAGAAACATTATATATGAAGATGGTATTTAGTAATAAAAAATATATTGATATTGATATTGATACAGAAACAAGATATATGAAGATTGTCTTTAAAAAATAAAAAATACATTGTTAATGATTATGTGCAGATATTGAAAGATACAATGATGTATTTAATGCATAAGATATAGAACAATATGGCTTTATACATTTCCAGTGTTCACCACACCCAAAAGGAACCCGAGAAGGTGTCAGGAGCTCTGATCAATGTTGCAAAACATCTTTCCAACCTGAAGTTCAGAGTGTGGGAGAGCATGCAGAAGATCCTTCAGTACAGTGAGTTTTGGTTTTATTCGATTAATTAGAGTAATTCTATATTCCTCACAATTAAAACTCTATAGAGAAACATTAAAATTCTGGGTTTGGTAATTGAACTATTCCAATATTAAAGACTGCATTAGTATAAACAGTGAGGGTGATGACCGGTTGGCTGCTGGTCGGAGGGGAGGCAGCCAGTCCATGAGGAGGTCTCCCACTCTACATACCACGGAGACACCAAGGAGACACCACCTGCTCCAGCCCAGCCCATTAGGTTCCCAGCATGTCAGCTAGGACCCTCCATTGTCTTGTGCCTGTGTCTGTCCCTGTCTGTACTGTACTGTAATAGTATTCACCCACTCCTAAGGACGACACACACGCTTCAGTACACAAACGCTAACAATACACACATGCTGTGTGACTCTCAATGTGACTGTAGCACTGCCCTAGTTAAGTGTCACATGCGCTTCTCAAATAATGAATTAAAGATATTAATTAATGCAACTGACACAATTTCAAGAGCCCAAACAACAAGCACGCAAGCACTGCAGGGGTGTGCGGTGAACACACAACATCACCATCACTTCCCTCTTATCAACCTACTGCAGCATTTTCACTCAGAGTAAAGGGACTGTAGCCTGTAGATGTGACATCTACATATAAAAACAGATTCATTCTGTTCTCTCCTCAGACCCTGTTACTCTGGACCCCAACACTGCACATCCACACCTCCACCTGTCTGATGATCTCACTACTGTAGAATACAGACCACAAGACTCACTGCTTCCTGATAATCCAGAGAGATTTGATGAGCATGAATGTGTCCTGGGCTCTGAGGGCTTTAACTCAGGGACACACTGCTGGGATGTTGATGTTGCATGTAGTGATGACTGGGGACTGGGTGTAATTAGGGAGTCAGAATTGAGAAAGAGAAATTGTTTCTTGGGCTCATTGTGGAGTCTGTGCTACAGTAAAAAGACTGATGAATACTGGACACACTGCCCAGGACAGAGAAGTCACTACCGCACACCTACAGAGAAAGTGCAGAGGGTCAGAGTGCAGCTGGACTGGGACAGGGGGAAAGTGACATTCACTGATCTTCTAACCAGTTCACATCTGCACACTATAACACTCACTTTTACTGACACAGTATTTCCATTATTCTGCAATTACAGAATTACAATAATGTGATGACATGTATAGCTGCACACACTTTCTTGCCTCTTTTAGTGTCTGGAGCTCCAGCTGTCTCTCTCTCCTCTGTCTCCTTCTTCTATACTCACTCCACGCCTTCTCTCTTTCTTCATAAATGTGTGTTTCTTGGGTTTTCTCTTTTCAGTCCTTATTTCTTATCTCCATATTTCTTCTTGTGGGTCACTGATTGCAAACATGATTCATTGATCTTAAGCCATTCAGAATAGGATAGGATTTATTTATTTCATTTGCTTTAATCTCCTCTTACTCTCTGCAAGGTGGAACGTGGTTATTTAGCTCTGCAGACGCATAACTAGAGTACAACAGTTTACAACAAGCAGAACGGTCCGTTAACACTTTACTGGTAAAATCATTACGTTTATTTGAAGAAATAATTATCCAATGTTTCGCTACACATGGTACGTTTACACGTATACACATGTACAACTGGATAACGTGAACTAGCTAACCTTGCAATCCGTCCACATGTTGAGTGAATAAATAGGCTACTACTCAAGATGTTTAAAAGCGTAGCTTCAGAATATCAAGCTAGCTTGTTGACATTTTGTTAGTTGGACACAACTTCGTGAATGCTATTTTAGTCAAAAGCACATCCAGGTTCTTGCGTATTTGTTTTCGGTCCAAGATTAGTGCCGCATCGGTCTACAATCTGCATATCCATTCACATCCGCTGGCAAGACAACCATGCAAATAGCTGTCCTATTTCTCTTTCGGTTAGCGGCAAAATCAAGCGAATTCAGGTAGAATTTGTAAAAATGCCAGGCACTTTGTTTTTCAAGCCATTTCAGAAGGGAGGAGACATCAGTGCACTTCAAGTAGACATTTTAGCCGCTTCGTAGCGGCTCCACTGAGTGACCACTAGCCCGCCCACTTTATTATAGGGAGCGCAACTATTCACAACAAAAAACGTGGAGTTCTTTACGACACTGAAACAAACAACTTTTTTTTTTTTTTTTTTTTTTACATTTTAATGTAATTCATGAATGACATGATCCATTATTCTTGAATGATACATAGTCCACGTTAATTAAGCGAATAAGTTTATAACAGTTTATTATTTTGGTCAGCTGTCGCCATGGCATTCTATGACGTCATCGACAAGATAATTAAGACTGTGACGTCACACGTATACTTAAAGAGATGTTCCACAGCCTGAAACAATCATTTGTTGGACAACGACAGGCATTGAAGATCATCTTTAGGGTGCAAAATGGATTACCGAGATTTGATTGAGCAGTATTACAAACTCCAGGAGCGCTGCACAGGTACGGAAGGTGATTCGCCTGGGGAACCAGAAACAGTTTTAATAGAATGTACAGTATGTAAATGTAACCAGGGATGTATTCAAACTAATGTAAATAAAATGATTTACATGTGGTTTCTGTGTTTTGTCCCATACTTCAGGATTACATGCGGGACAGCCCATTGCAAAACCCCATAATCCCGTACTCCAAGCAGCTGGAGATGATGGAGCGAGAGCAGCAGCAGTTGCAGGCAGACCGTGTCCAGAAGCTGATGGAAAGGAGCTTCCTGCAAGAACAAAGACAGGAGGCTATTCTTAAACGCCTGAGGAAAGGTCAGAGTGGCTCTTTCCACTCTGACACATCCTCTGTGAGCCACTGCGCACCACTGGATAAGCGGCAGGGCCCACAGATCCAGCTCGGGCAATCTCTGCTCTGCGGACACCCGTGCCCCCCCAGCGCTGGCCAAGCCCAGCAGGCTCCCCAGTCTGCTGACTCTGCACAAGCGGGCCAAGCCTATGGAGAAGCCCTGTGAAGTGCCAGGTGAGTTCCTTTCCTGGAAAATGTCGGCTGGAGTAGCAAAGCTCAACACAGGGGCTATGCTCAGCACCACATGTATCTCAAATATAGATGTTTTCTGTAATTAATTATAATACTGTATATTTACAAGAGACCTGTGAGTGGAGCTTCAGAAACAGAAAGTTAATGAAACAGTTAATGAAAGTTAATTAACAGTATGAAAATTCTGTCTCCACGGATCCAGTGAGCTGGAAGGACAGTACTGTCTCTGTGGCAAGACAGGCAGTCAAGTTGGAGCCTATAGCTAGCAAGCCTCGTGTGGGAGCCCAGGTGAACCGAAGCCAGGGCTCAGGGGCGTGTTGTGAGGCTATAGGCAACCGGGCCGCCCCAAATGCAGCAGGATCCGGTTGGGAGCAGCAGCCAGAACCCCCATCAACCGGCCGGCGGCAAGGCCGGCATGAAGGCGGCTCGGTTCAGCCAGGGGCGGCGACATCCTTCAAGCCTGCTGAGAAAAGGGACACCGCTAGGGCTGCAGCAATTAGCCAGGGCAAAGGGGCGGTGGCAGAGACTCTGAGCCTGGTTAGGGAGCAGCCTCTGGCCAGACCTGAGTTGGCCCTCAGCCAGGCATTTCAGCTCCTGGAGGATGAGGACTGGTAGGCTTTTACCAAGCTCCAGCAGACAGTCTGCTTCACACTGAGCAAACAAAGATTACACCAAGCTAACCCAGCCAGAACAGAGCTATAATAGCCGAGCATGCCCGAGAATACTGAAATATCATGCTTTGACAATATGAAGATAAATAATTAGTGATGTGCACTCTAACAGGGAATACATTGTTGCTTGTTATGTGTTGATTTTTATTGATGGAACTTGTTTAGCATTACTGATGTGATCACACCAGACATGTACACCGTGTTCTAACGCTGTGTTTCGAACAGGGAGAAGAAGATCGCTGGCCCGCGCTGGTGCGTTCTCTGGCGCAAAACCATGCCGACATCCTCCTGGCCAATCTCCACGACGTGTGCCTAGCCGTGGTCGAGGAGGTGAGGAGCCCGCTCATGGACTAAAGATTCTGTAAACAAAGCCAAGGGGCTTGAGAATGAGCTTCACAATTTACTATCCCAACTGGACATGCTCCATTTTATGTATTTGGATGTTCTGACCTGTGGAAGAGTCCATTTGGAATGTTTTAGAGAGAAATTTCTTGTCATAAGATAGGTGTGGAGGCCTGACCTGGAACTTGAGGCTTACTGTTGCCTGTCTCTCTCTCTCTCTCTCTCTCTCTCTCTCTCCTGTGTGAACTGTCTCAGGTAAAGAACCTGCGCTCCATGGTTTCGCGTGCCGCCATGACCACACTGGCACACATGTTCGCCTACCTGCGGAGGGCCATGGACCCCAAGGCGGCAGAGGCCGCCCTCGCCCTGCTGCACAAGGCGGGCGAGAGCAGCGTCTTCATAAGGGAGGATGTGGACCTGGCACTCGGTGCCATGGTGCGCAGCTGCTCAGCCAAGAGGGCCATACATGCCCTGCTGGCCGGGGGACTAAGGTAGGATCACCTCACCAACACAATCATGCAGTCTTTCTACCAAAATAAATAACACTGTCAAAAGACGCTTTTATCAGAAGACAGAAGCACATTTATAGTACAGCAGAGCACTGTTAATAGCAGGCAGTAGCATCAATGATGGACAGTTAGTTTTGTGGGCAATCTGGAGTGATTTGCAGTAACAATTTATTTGCAGGACAACACATTCATTAGTCTTTCTTGTAAGAATGAAGCAGAGTTCATGTGGTTGCAAACTCCAGACGTATTTCTCGACGATTTATTTCTCTTTAACTCTCCAGCCACAGAAACGCCGCTGTGAGGAAGACAACAGCGCTACATCTGGAAAGCCTCGCTCAGTTGCTGGGGGCTTCCAACCTGCTCACGGGCAAGGACCTCACGGGCGCTTCCTGACTGCCATCAGCCGATTGGCTCTGGACGCTGCACAGGAAGTGAGGTAGGCAGCTCGCTTGCTCTCTATGGCCCTGGAGTCAGCACTGTGTCCATCAACACATGGAATTGATCAATCAGCCATGAGTGTAATTTTTAAAACATGTCTCCTCAGGTTCCATGCCCGTAATTGCATAAAGTTTTTGTCCACCCATAAAGACTTTGTGAAGATGGTGGAAAAATTTGTGCCCCCAAAGGATCGATCGTCTGTTAAAGACATCATCATGAAGGGCAGGTAAAGGGCAAGATAATCAACAACCGTACCGAGTCTATGTCTTATCATTTTCATATACAGAAAATAATAGTACTAATAACATCCTTTGTCTTCTCTTTGAAATGTATAGATAAAAATGGACCCTGAGAAAACAGAAAGTCCTCATCCAATCAGCTGTAAAGAAAAGCGCCACCACATTGTGCTGGTCAATTGACACGACCACCATCATAAGATCAGCTTCAGGCTTTACAGCAATAAGCCACTTCTTGATTAAATGAAACAAGTTCTTCCAAGCAGTTCTATTTCTCATTAATAGAAAAAAAGCACCGGCTAAAGTTTCCTATATATCTACTTATCGTGAATACGTCTTGCTACTTGAGCTGCGTGGCCAGGTGCTCCAACTGGTACTGCAAGGGGTTCAATAGCTTCAGCTGAGGCATGACAGACATTAGTGAGTTAGTGCATACATTATCCAGACAAATCAGAAAAAAAACTAGGACAACAACCAGTAAAATGGTCCTCGCAAAGTTAGATGATCTTTACAAACCCTACATTTCTTCTCTTTCTCTTTTTTTTTATGTTAATGGGCAAAACCTTCTTTGTTTTTTGCATAATGAACTTGAGCTTAGAGTTACCACAAGCAGGCAATTATTATACATAGCTAGGTGAACTGAGGTCAGTTCCTACTAGATAACACAAACAAATAGAGAGAGGGAGAGATGACAAAAAAAGAAAAATATCTACAACTAGATGACGTGAACTAGGTATAGCTTTCCATCCAGGCCTCCTCAGCTGTGTATAAACGTAGCCTGACAGTACCAAACTAGTTTGTCGACGGTTTGTTAGATGGACACAACTTGCTGAATGCTATATTTGTAAAAAGAAAAAAAAAAACAATGAAAAAATCCTAAGAGAAAGGGCGGCAGAGTAGTAAGGTAGAAAACATAGCTAAGAAGAGAAAAAGCTTACAGCACCTGGTATTCCCAGGCACTTTCCCTTCCAAGTCCCTAGTTGAGCGCTCAACCCACCAATCATTGAGAAGGCTCTGCTTAACCACCCAATCAGCATTGTCGATTCAGCCAGGTATGTCTAATCTTCTTAAATCTTTCTGAAACGGAAACATGTTGGACGCACCGATGAGGATGAAGGGAGCTTAACAGCAGGGTAAGTCACTGCAATATCATCAAGTCAATAGTTTTTTCGTTTTGAAGTGAGGAAACGTAACGGCGCACTCACACTATGCGAACCAGCGTAGCACGTTTTGCTGCTGTTTTTTGCTTGTGTAACCCTCAAAGTTTGAATGCATTCGATCACTAATGTATTCTATCACAAGTCTCTTTTCCCAAAGGGTGGGAGAAAAATAGTCGGGTTACAAGTGGAAGTCTCCGGTACTCCGGTTTCCTCCCACAGTCCAAAGACACGCATGTTAGGTTGATTGGTCACTCTAGATTGCCCGTAGGTGTGTGTGTGTGCGTGTTGGCCATGTGGTGGACTGGCGACCTGCCCATGGTGTACCCTGCCTTTGCCCGGAGATGCTGGGATTGGCTCCAGCCCCCCCGTGACCCCGACTAGCGGGAATAAGCTGTACGGATAATGAATGAATGAATAAATGGATAACAAGTGGAAGTAGAACTCTCTTATTTCCAGGACAGTATAACTAGCAGCAGAACTAACATTCTCTTACTTCCTGTCCCTCCATGTGCACACGAGGGGTCTAGCTCTCAGGGTGTGTCCCACAGGAACCAAAATCAACAGGACTGCAATACAATGCTACTGGAAGTATATAAACAGATATATAGCTGAGTTGAGCTGGATCATCCAGACCAGACCAGGTCTAAGGCCTTGTGAGGGAGAAACACAGTGTTTTTGTCGCACACTTTCTGATGTTGTTTGGCTGTGGCAGAGTTCTGCGCAGCAGCTCCAAGGGCTTGCGACAAGCGAGCAGTGAGGTCCTTCACATATGCAGCTGGGGTACCAGGTGTAGGAGAGGTCAGTGCTGGGTCGCAATGTAGTAAAATGTCAACAGGTAGGTGTGGCTCTCTGCCGTGGGCCAGGAAGAAGGGGGAAAACCCTGTGCTTGAATGTATGCAACTGACACAATTTCAAGAGCCCAAACAACAAGCACGCAAGCACTGCAGGGGTGTGCGGTGAACACACAACATCACCATCACTTCCCTCTTATCAACCTACTGCAGCATTTTCACTCAGAGTAAAGGGACTGTAGCCTGTAGATGTGACATCTACATATAAAAACAGATTCATTCTGTTCTCTCCTCAGACCCTGTTACTCTGGACCCCAACACTGCACATCCACACCTCCACCTGTCTGATGATCTCACTACTGTAGAATACAGACCACAAGACTCACTGCTTCCTGATAATCCAGAGAGATTTGATGAGCATGAATGTGTCCTGGGCTCTGAGGGCTTTAACTCAGGGACACACTGCTGGGATGTTGATGTTGCATGTAGTGATGACTGGGGACTGGGTGTAATTAGGGAGTCAGAATTGAGAAAGAGAAATTGTTTCTTGGGCTCATTGTGGAGTCTGTGCTACAGTAAAAAGACTGATGAATACTGGACACACTGCCCAGGACAGAGAAGTCACTACCGCACACCTACAGAGAAAGTGCAGAGGGTCAGAGTGCAGCTGGACTGGGACAGGGGGAAAGTGACATTCACTGATCTTCTAACCAGTTCACATCTGCACACTATAACACTCACTTTTACTGACACAGTATTTCCATTATTCTGCAATTACAGAATTACAATAATGTGATGACATGTATAGCTGCCACACACGCTTTCTTGCCTCTTTTAGTGTCTGGAGCTCCAGCTGTCTCTCTGTCTCCTTCTTCTATACTCACTCCACGCCTTCTCTCTTTCTTCATAAATGTGTGTTTCTTGGGTTTTCTCTTTTCAGTCCTTATTTCTTATCTCCATATTTCTTCTTGTGGGTCACTGATTGCAAACATGATTCATTGATCTTAAGCCATTCAGAATAGGATAGGATTTATTTATTTCATTTGCTTTAATCTCCTCTTACTCTCTGCAAGGTGGAACGTGGTTATTTAGCTCTGCAGACGCATAACTAGAGTACAACAGTTTACAACAAGCAGAACGGTCCGTTAACACTTTACTGGTAAAATCATTACGTTTATTTGAAGAAATAATTATCCAATGTTTCGCTACATGGTACGTTTACACGTATACACATGTACAACTGGATAACGTGAACTAGCTAACCTTGCAATCCGTCCACATGCTGAGTGAATAAATAGGCTACTACTCAAGATGTTTAAAAGCGTAGCTTCAGAATATCAAGCTAGCTTGTTGACATTTTGTTAGTTGGACACAACTTCGTGAATGCTATTTTAGTCAAAAGCACATCCAGGTTCTTGCGTATTTGTTTTCGGTCCAAGATTAGTGCCGCATCGGTCTACAATCTGCATATCCATTCACATCCGCTGGCAAGACAACCATGCAAATAGCTGTCCTATTTCTCTTTCGGTTAGCGGCAAAATCAAGCGAATTCAGGTAGAATTTGTAAAAATGCCAGGCACTTTGTTTTTCAAGCCATTTCAGAAGGGAGGAGACATCAGTGCACTTCAAGTAGACATTTTAGCCGCTTCGTAGCGGCTCCACTGAGTGACCACTAGCCCGCCCACTTTATTATAGGGAGCGCAACTATTCACAACAAAAACGTGGAGTTCTTTACGACACTGAAACAAACATTATTCTTGAATGATACATAGTCCACGTTAATTAAGCGAATAAGTTTATAACAGTTTATTATTTTGGTCAGCTGTCGCCATGGCATTCTATGACGTCATCGACAAGATAATTAAGACTGTGACGTCACACGTATACTTAAAGAGATGTTCCACAGCCTGAAACAATCATTTGTTGGACAACGACAGGCATTGAAGATCATCTTTAGGGTGCAAAATGGATTACCGAGATTTGATTGAGCAGTATTACAAACTCCAGGAGCGACACAGGTACGGAAGGTGATTCGCCTGGGGAACCAGAAACAGTTTTAATAGAATGTACAGTAGAATGTACAAAGGGCGGTGGCAGAGACTCTGAGCCTGGTTGGGGAGCAGCCTCTGGCCAGACCTGAGTTGGCCCTCAGCCAGGCATTTCAGCTCCTGGAGGATGAGGACTGGTAGGCTTTTACCAAGCTCCAGCAGACAGTCTGCTTCACACTGAGCAAACAAAGATTACACCAAGCTAACCCAGCCAGAACAGAGCTATAATAGCCGAGCATGCCCGAGAATACTGAAATATCATGCTTTGACAATATGAAGATAAATAATTAGTGATGTGCACTCTAACAGGGAATACATTGTTGCTTGTTATGTGTTGATTTTTATTGATGCAACTTGTTTAGCATTACTGATGTGATCACACCAGACATGTACACCGTGTTCTAACGCTGTGTTTCGGAACAGGGAGAAGAAGATCGCTGGCCTCGCGCTGGTGCGTTCTCTGGCGCAAAACCATGCCGACATCCTCCTGGCCAATCTCCACGACGTGTGCCTAGCCGTGGTCGAGGAGGTGAGGAGCCCGCTCATGGACTAAAGATTCTGTAAACAAAGCCAAGGGGCTTGAGAATGAGCTTCACAATTTACTATCCCAACTGGACATGCTCCATTTTATGTATTTGGATGTTCTGACCTGTGGAAGAGTCCATTTGGAATGTTTTAGAGAGAAATTTCTTGTCATAAGATAGGTGTGGAGGCCTGACCTGGAACTTGAGGCTTACTGTTGCCCTCTCTCTCTCTCTCTCTCTCTCTCTCTCTCTCTCTGTCTCTCTCTCCTGTGTGAACTGTCTCAGGTAAAGAACCTGCGCTCCATGGTTTCGCGTGCCGCCATGACCACACTGGCACACATGTTCGCCTACCTGCGGAGGGCCATGGACCCCAAGGCGGCAGAGGCCGCCCGCGTCCTGCTGCACAAGGCGGGCGAGAGCAGCGTCTTCATAAGGGAGGATGTGGACCTGGCACTCGGTGCCATGGTGCGCAGCTGCTCAGCCAAGAGGGCCATACATGCCCTGCTGGCCGGGGGACTAAGGTAGGATCACCTCACCAACACAATCATGCAGTCTTTCTACCAAAATAAATAACACTGTCAAAAGACGCTTTTATCAGAAGACAGAAGCACATTTATAGTACAGCAGAGCACTGTTAATAGCAGGCAGTAGCATCAATGATGGACAGTTAGTTTTGTGGGCAATCTGGAGTGATTTGCAGTAACAATTTATTTGCAGGACAACACATTCATTAGTCTTTCTTGTA
>JAGXOD010000563.1:0-14175 GCA_020368025.1 Brachyhypopomus occidentalis
CACTCGCCAGAGTACTGACCAGCTGTTCGCAGTCAAAACTAATTAGAGTCGATATTTAAGTCCACCTTTCCGCCTCTCACTGCAGTATTGCCAACTCTATTCGAGAGCATACCAAGCGTTTTCTCCGTGAAATTTCTAATTGTCTTCTGGTTTTCTGATCCTGTTCTGGTTTTGTCGCTTGCACCCGTCTAGCCCTCTGGTACCTCGGCCTGACCACGCCTTCGTCTCGGACCTGGCTGTGTGTGTGTGCCGTCCTACCCCGATCTGTCGTCTCCCCTGGCATTACCTCTTGTGTGTGTTTTACTGAGAATAAAGAGAATACTGCTGGCACTCTGCATATGGATCCTCATTTACAGCCTGACCCCCAGGCGTTACAACATGCCTTTTAGAACATATTGTGATGATGACTTTTGTTGATGTTATGAGCTTACATAAATTTCTCATGTTATTCAGATATGCCTCAAATAATCATCATGACACGAGTGGATGAAGCATGTCCACTGGTTAAAGAGGATTTACAGAAGATCTACACCAGCAAGAAGATTAAAGAGAAGGTAATTTATTTATTTGTCTCATATTGTGTAGGTTCCTCTCAGGCCACCAAAACAGCTCTGATTCATTGGGTCCACCATCGGGTTTGGGGATTGCCGCTGCGACAGGCATTGACAAACTTGCAGCCACAGCTCTGGTCCACCTCATCAACAGTGGAGGCACGGAACAAGGCTACCTCAGACTCAATGTCTCCGGTCTCCCTCGGGATGTGGTCGGCTCTGCCGGATGTTGAAGTTAAGGTCTGTCTGGCACCATCTGATCCCCACCATCTGATCCAACTCAAAACCAGGTGGTGATCGGCTGACAGCTCAGCTCCTCTCTTTACCCGAGTGTCCAAGACACACAGACGCAAGTCCGACGACACAACTACGAAGTTGATCATCAAACTGTGACCTAAGGTGTCCTGGTGCCATGTGCACTTTTGGACACCTCTGTGTTCAAACATGGTGTTCGTTATGGACAGATGAACAGATGAACAGAAGTCCAATAACAGAACACCACTCGGGTTCAGATTGGAGAGGCCGTTCCTCCCAATAACGCCCTTTCAGGTCCTACTGTCGTTGCCCACGAGAACATTGAAGTCCCCGAGTAGAACAATGGAATCCATAGAAGGGGCACCTTCCAGTATCCCCTCCAAGGACTCCAAGAAGGCAGAGTACTCCGCACTACCATTTGGCGCATAAGCACAAACGACAGTCAGAGCTCGTTCCCCAATCCGAAGGTCCAGGGAAGCAACCCTCTTGTCTATCGGGGAAAATCCCAACACACAGGCAGTGAGCTGGGGAGCTATAAGTAAGTCCACTCCTGGCCTCTGGCTTTCACCATGGACAACTCCAGAAAAGAATAAAGTCCAGCCTCCCTTGAGAGGATTGCTTCCAGAACCCAAACTGTGTGTTGAGGTGAGCCCAACTATATCTAGTTGGTATCTCTCAGCCTCGCACACCAGCTCAGGCTCCTTCCCAACCAGAGAGGTTATGTTCCATGTCCCAAGAGCCAGCTTCAGTAACCGAGGATCGGTACGACAAGGCCCCTGCCTTCGGCCACCACCTGATCCACAATGCAACAGATCCCTATAGTACTACCTCTCCCACAGGTGGGGGGCCCACCTTCTTCGGGCTAGGCTGGGCCTCTCCCCCGGGCCTGGCTCCCAGAAACCCTGATTCGGGCAAGAGAGTCTGTGTCCTGCTATTTGTGAATGCTATAGGGTTTTTTTGTAATATATATGTAATTATTAATTATTCATATTATTATATATAAATATAATATTCATATTATTGTTTTTTTTTCGTTCAGATGCAAGTATGCAGTAATAACCTGGGTATCCCCATGAATTACATCTTCCCTGTGAAGAACTACCATGAGGAGATTGATACAGATGATGACATGGATGTCCTGATTCTCAAGGCTCTTGACCAAATTGTGAACATAGCCAATGATGCACTGAAGAAAAAACCCATTCCCATTAAGACTGAATGAGCATGGATTTGGTAGTTGAGATTTCATAGCCTCATAACCAGTCCTGCTAATGTTACACCCCTGGGAGAGGGGATGATAAATGATAAAGGAACACAGGGCACAATCTGTATTGCTTGCAGCTGCATTACTTCATGTATTTGTCACGGTCCTCCCCTGACTCCTCCCTCTGTGTGCTGTCTGTGTCTGTGTGCATGTGTTTGCGTGGGTGTGGTTCTGTGTGTGTGTGTGTGTTCATTCGTCGCACCTGTTACTTGTCTTGTTACCATTATGTGTTGTACTTGTTCCTTGTTTAAGTTAGAGTATTTCATGTGTGTTGATGTGCCTTTTGCTCATCTTAGAAGCCCCATCCCTGTACGTGTGCTATGTGTTAAACTGTATTCATTGTTGCTAAGTGCTAACATGCTATTGGATAAACATATTTGTGTTTGGAAAACCAACGCCTTGATCTCTGCATCCTCCCTATTCTTCGTTACAGAACCATTATATCAACACTTGCTTACAGTGCTCAACAACACTTGAGATATTACACAAACATAGGCAGTATATTTCTAGTACTTTCTTGACAATACTTTCATTTTACATCTATTTTTGCCATGCGCTAATAAATCCTTCGTCAACATTTGTCTTCCTAAACACACATTTGGTTTCTGCATGTTTATGGAACTGTAGCCTTGATGTGTTAACTTACAAAGTTACAAACTAAGTTCTTTAAAGCTTGAGTCTATTACAAAGCACAATGTTATACATTTTAATATTACGTTAAAATGTCAAATGGGTAATTTAGGTTTGAAGACAAATAATGCTATGTTCCATACAAATCTGAGCTACAAATGTTAGCTAGTCAATGACATCCTGGTTAAATCTGGACAAGATTTAATGCCTTGTTGTTTACATTTTACAGTTTAAATTTCAGGCTGGCACATGATTTCTTCCAAATGAAGGAATCCTTACAAACAAATCCCTTAACCAGGCGTTCGTTTGAAGAACCCAATTTCAGGGCTCATATTAAAATTCAAAAGTGATCAATATAGGCAAGATGGAGAAAGAAAAGACAAGGGAGAGTGAGATAACCACTGAACACAGAGCAGATGAAAGTGAGAGAGACTGACACAAAAACTCCAAGGGAATATGCTGATGGAGAGAGAGACAGGAGTGAAGGAAGATGCACCAAACGCTGTCACAGACTTTAATGATCCAGGCGTATGGCCAGCTGTAATGCCTGACTTTGACAGGGTAACTACAGTGTGTTGATAGGAACATGAGCACTTTTATCAGAGTTGGCAAAAGATTTGCCCACAGATGTGTATGGTAGGACTTTGTGTTATGCCATGTCCTATAATGGCAAGGAAAAAAATGAATGGGACTGGGTCATATACAGTAACTCTAAAAAAGCTGTTTTGCCTACCATGTTTATTATTTTCTTTTAAACAAGTAAAAGGCAAAAGTTCAACAAGTGCACTAAATTCCACTGATGGGATGAAACATTTTCCTTTAAATATAGAAAACTATGAAAAATTCCCAGAACACAAAAAGAACAGTGCACACAAATGTTGGAAATGGAAAAACCTGCAACACTGTCATGAAGGCCTCAGGGATTGGCAATAAACAGCAACAACTAGTGGAGACAGATAGAAAAGATAAAAGCCTAACTAAAACGACTGTTAGATGGGACTCTATATTTGACCTCTAGAAATCTACCATATATGGGGAGCACAACTGAACTTGACAAACCAGATAAACATATGACACCATTCTCAATAATCATTTGCAGAATATTAGAAGTGAGAACAGGGAAAAATAGTACAAGCTCACTGCCTCACTATTTCACAGCCTCACTATTTCACAGCCTCACTACCTCACTGTCACTACCTCACTGCCTCACTACCTCACTACCTCACTACCTCACTGCCTCACTACCTCACTGCCTCACTGCCTCACTACCTCACTGTGTCACTACCTGAACTTTACCTTTACCTGATGAATTTATTGGCCTTGGTGCTCAGCATGTTCTAAATACATTTTTAACAGAAAGACAGATCTCGGCATACTTTTCTATAATATGTGTTTACACACCAGATGACTCCAATTGGGAGCAAAATATGCTATTACTCAGATATGTTAGACCTACTTCTGAGGGATGGGAAATACATGAATGGTCTGTAACATTTAAGGGGTTTTCAAATAAGACAGGAAAAGAAATTGCAACAGAGATTGAAGAAACGCACAGGGAACATAATATAGCTCTATCTGACTGTAGAGGTCAGTGTTAAGACAATGAAGCCAATATGGCTTAAAAGGATAAAAATCCTCTGGCCTCTCTCTCTGGCATTCTTACCTAGAGTAGCCAACACATTCAATCTTGTTGGAGTACATGCTGCACAGGCATGTCCAGAAATAAATATTTTCTTTGGATTTGTTAATGAACTGTATAAACTTTTTAGTGGCATAACTCAGCGATGGGCATGAATGTTTTGATGAACGTTTTGCACTACTCTTTGCAGTTGATCAGATACACCCTGGAGTGCATGCATAGAGGCAGTGGCAATGCATTTACCAGATGTCATCAAAACTTTAGAAACACTTATCACACAAGGTAACCTCATAAACTAAAGCTCAGACCTAATTTCAGTCTTTGCAGTGGTGCTCCTTACATTTCGGGTAAAGGTCTTGGGCTGTATCGAAGACAGAAATATTGTTGCCTCTGTCACGGGCATTGAGCCAAAACAAAACAGAGGAAGAGGAAACTATTTTTGATGACTCAGAAGAAGGAAATGGTGAGGAAAACCCAGAAAAAACACTTTAGAGATAAAGTGTTTTATGTTGCAACAGATAATGTTATGTCTCATCACTCAGCTAAGACAGTGACAAATTAATGTCACATCAGTGCATTATACACAAAACTTAAAAAAACCAAAACAGATTTCTCAGATTCACTTGAAGAACCAAGTTTGTTACTTAAAGAAAATATACAGTGCAACATTTAAAGATGTCCTTGGACCTCTTTACCTACTGAATGCCATTTATGAAATGGGGCTACAGAGCATTTATGTTGACTTATGTGTCCGGAAATGCATTTTGCCCTTGCCTATAACTGTAGCTGGAGGAGAGCAGGTGTGGCAGGATAAGGCAGGATTAATTATTTATTTGGGGTATTATCATTGATTAATATTTTTAGGGTGTGTTGTGTTTTAATTAATTTACGTCGGTGTCCCTATAAAAAGGGTTCAGTTATGGTCTGGGGGAATATATATATATATATATTCACTAGGACGTTTTACCATCATTGTTTGATGTCTGGGCCTTGTTGTTGCAGTTGACTTACTCCAGTTTTCAAATAATTGTGCAACAGAAGTAAAGTGAGTCATTTCTTTCATGGTGTACTCATTTTCAGTGTGGTTTTTGTAACGCCGAGGGTGTCAAGGAGTGATGAGGCGACACAAACGCTGAGAGAATCCTGGAACGTAAATGGTGAAATTCTAAATTAGATGTATATAGAGTGTCATGGAAAAACAGCCTTATTGAATATAAGCAAGCCCTCCATATAGCAAAATCTTCCTACCTATCGTCTCTAATAGAAAACATAAAAACAAAAACAAGATTCCTGTGATGGCTGGAACATAGTGTCTCGCAGATGCGTGCAGCTGTAAAAAACGTGTTTTTTATTAAGACAGCAGTAGCAGACAGAATCCAACCATAATCCAAACTCAGTGTAAAAAACAATCCAGGTCAGTATCAGACAGTCGTACACACCGTGCAAAGGTACCAAGAGGGAAATCCAAAGGAGAACCATAAAACGAAAACCAGGTTGAACCATGAATAGAGAAAACCTGCAAAAACACTCATTATGCTTACTTCCAGGAGTTTCAGCAATACTTCGCAAAGAGACTATAGACTAGTGGAGTATATAAGGGAGATGCTAAATTGAAAACATTTGTGAGCTATGTAGGGGAAAAATTCATATTTTGTCTTTCTGTACTCAGATTCATCAATATACAGATAGGTATTGATCAAACTTAGTATTGAATAGAATGGAAATCACATTAAACATTATAGATAGAAGAAGATATATTAAACATATGTTAGGCCTAGGGGACGGTGATCACCGTGATATGATTTGTGGGCCTGTAGGCTCTCTCTCTCTCCCTCTCTAGTAGTAAATTGTGTGACACTCCATGTGAGTTGAGGGCAGACAACTCCAAAGGTTTCGGGCCTATTTATAAGGATGAGCTGCGTCAGAAGAGTAGCATGTCTGGCGGGCCTGGTGCCTGGCAGACCGGAGGAACAAGGAGGCCTTGGCCTGAGGACCTGGCAGGGGAGGGGTGATACCTCACCCCATCACCTCACCTCATGTGGGCCACCAATGAAACCTAACATGCTTAACTCATGTCACAGAAGTATGATGTAATCATGTAGAAAAATAGTATAAGAAATATGGCCTGTGAGGGGGGCAACTCTCTCTTGCAGATGCTCTTGAGTGTGTGTAACGGAGATCTCTGGATCGATCCATCTTTCTATTTTTCTGTCTTTTGTCTTTAATAAACTTTGTACTTTACTTTGATACCATACCCAAATGCTGTTGACTGTTCTTGCTCACCATTAAGGTTCAAAATTCTGGGTGTTGTGGTCCCCTTGGTTCTGCTGTATGACAATTCCGATTTAAAACTGTATCAACTAGGAATCTAGGAATCATGCTAAAATCAAACCCCCAATCCCACAGGAATGCAGTTTTTATGAATAGTTTTATGAAGTTCTTTAATGATAAGATTGATAATATTAGGGAAAAAAATTGTCATGCTATCTCAGACCCCATCAATCTGCAAATGCACTCTGGCAGCTGTCTGGTCAGCTCTGATGCTCGTTTATAAAGCTAATTTCTTTGGTAAATTCTTCCAAACCCTCTACATGTTTACTGGATGCTATACTAACTTGTCTACTCAAAGAACTACTGCAGATTAGTAATATAGAACTTTTGCTCACTATAATTAACTCTTCTCTGAGCCTACGCTTCATACCCAAATCATTTAATGTGACGTCATTAAGCCACTAATTAAAAAACCTGGTCTTAATCCCCATGAACTGTCCAAATATAGGCCAATCTCTAATCTGTCCTTCATTTCCAAAGTTTTAGAGAAAGTAGTTTCTTTGCAACTCTCTACTTTTTTGCAGACAGATCATGTTGAGTTATTTCAGTCTGGATTTAGATCCCACCATTTACATTTACATTTACGGCATTTAGCAGACGCTCTTATCCAGAGCAACCGTGCTGACTAAAGTAGTTAACGATCTTTTGTTACGTGCATGTGCACGCAGCTCCTGTCTTTACAGGTACACCCTGTGCTGTGGATGGAGCTTCGCCTTTTTAAGAGGATGCCACTAGAGGGGGAGAGAGAGACGGAGAGAGAGACCACAGAGGAAGAGCAGAGCTGGGCCATGCTGCTCAAATGTTTGGTGTGTCAACATGGCTGGTTTTGACTTTGACACTCTACTGTTGCTCTATGAAACTTGGTATGATTGCTGACCTTTTGGAGTGTTGTTGTCTTGGTTTGGGTTTTTTTTTTTTGTTGGGGCTGGACAGGTAAGGATGGGTGCGCTCCTACATATTCATCACATAGGCCTTACCTTGTCTAGACACTTCAGGTAAGAGGTGGACACCAACCCCTGTATATTTTTGTGATAGTTAGTGTAGGGGGAGGTAATTATTTGTTTTCTTAGTTTAGGAGATTTAGATATTCATTTATCTAGTTTAAGGTGTGTTTTGTTTTATGTTCTTTGCTTTGGTGTCGTCCAGGGTCCAGTTTCCTTGTTTTGTGTTGTGTATATATATGCACCCATATATCTATATATAATCTGTCTATATAAAATATATGTACCTAGTAAAATACATTTGGGTTAAGTTTCTGTGGTTGTTTTTCTCTTCTGTACCACCTCGCAACCTCACTCTCACCTATTCACCTGCCTGCGCATCTCCTCATGTTATATACCCCTCTTACCCTCCTAGACAGAGCTGGAGGGGTTTGTAACACTTTTAATATCCTCTGATAAAGGATACATTTCATATACTCTTAAACCACCATTGACTACAGCATTTTACAGGATAGGCCAGAGATCAAATCCTATCTGGCATGCATTCACTGTAGTGATAATGATAATATCTAGTGATAATGATTTTGGTGGAAAGAAATGGCTCTGTGAGCCCTCATGACTGTGGTCACCTCCAGGTCCTCCCTTTATACTTATGCTCCTATAGATAAGCCTGGTGCAGCCACATGTGCTATATATAGATATTTAATTTGATGTTTACATTTGAAATTTGTCCCCCGCATTTACCCATCTGTGTAGTTAGGACACATATACACACACACACGCCCGGCACCCAGGGAGCAGTTAGGGTTAAGTGTTAAGCCTTGCTCAAGGGGACCTCAGTCAAGGCCTCAGGGCTGGGAATCAAACCCACAACCCTCCAGTCACAAGACCAGTTGCCTAACCACCAGACCATAACTGCCATTCCATGATTGTGGAATTCCACAGACTCTGTTACACCACATGAGCATCTGTAAGAGAGAGCCCTGAGCCCTGAGTAGAATGTTGTAGTCGATAACATCACATTTTATACCTTCCATACATTGCTTTTATGAACAACACACCATTTCTGCTAATTATACACACATTGGAACATGTACTGGTCAGGTGGGCACGCTGAACTTTGTCTCATCTTCCTTTATCTCACTTTAGAAGTCTTCTGAAGCCCTCCTCCCTGCACCCTTATCTCAGACAGACATGTAATTGCACTCTGTTTCGTCCCCTCGCTTTCTGCTTTGTAAAGCTGCTTAGTGGCAGCACTATATAAATAAAATGTACTTGACTCAATAAGTTGTTGTTGGTTTTATTACTGGTAGGCCTTTTTCACCAGATTTCAAGGGCACTTTACTTGCATTTAAAATGTAGAATGTGAACTTTTTACTACAAAGACTCTCATGAATAAGGGAAATATTATTCCCATATCAAAAAGACTTTTAAATGCTTTTGAAACTAACCAACTCTTGGTCTGGTATTAGAACAACTGAAATTGATAAACTGAAGTGTTAACGTCTGTTTTAGTTCATGTAACAGTGAGTTAATGCATGATGAGTTCATGCAATGTGAGTTAAGACTCTAATCTGGTTTCTGTAAGAATACAAATACAATTATCCATATCATATTACATAATCACCAAACCAACTTTTATATCTGCCATCAGCACTGATGCTGTAATTCTTTTATCTTATTATAAACGCTTGCAAGCTGTAAAAATGTTTCTTTCACTTTCCATTTACTTGAAATCACATGCATGTAGTGAATACTGTACATATATTTTACTTTCCCTTTATATGTAATAATTTATAGAGCCTGAGTATATGACAGCTGTGACGTATTTTGACAGACAGCAGGAGGCGAGGGTAGTGTAACGGTGGGCTCCGCCCCCGCCCCTGTTTCGGTTTTGTCACTTCGTGTTCACGCCCCTGTTTTCCGTTGTCATGGTTTCCCTTCTGTGTTTCCGGATTTGTGTGATCGTCGTCAGCTGTTCCTTGTTTCTGTCTCAGTATTTATACTTCCTGGTTGTCTCTTGTATTTGTAGGTTATTGTCGCTGGTCACGTTGTTCGATTGTCATGTTATTTAGCTCTGGTTCCGTGTTCGCGTGTGCTTTGTGTTATGGTTTCATGTTACGTTACTCACCTGGTTTCCCTGTCCGTTTAGTTTATGAGTTATTGTTCAAGTCGTATTAGTTCTCGTTGTTAGTTGTGCTCCATGTATTTGTCAGTAAGTTCGTATGTCTTATAAATTAAACGTATTCTGTTCATGTTCCCCTCACGTCTGTTAAAGTCTCAGTTTAGTCTAGGTTGATCCTACATGCTCCTGCGCTTGCGTCACACTCCCTTAGAGTGAACGCGTGACAGAATAACCTACCTTAAAAATGACGCAGCAGGATAAACCCGACATCTTTCGCTGTCTCTCACCCACGGACAATGTGAGGGTCAGTGAATTGGTGGACATCTTCGTACCCTTCCTGGAGAAGGATGAGACAGGTAACCCCAGGGGGGCTACCTTCCCTCACACGTTGCCCGGACACATATGAGGGAAAGGATTGTAATGCGGACGGTTACGCTTTACAATGTAGAACGTACCTCCGCTTCCTGACCGTCCCGCCACTCCCGGACCCCCGCTGGTCTTATTTATGCGGTCCTTGCTGGCTGGTAAAGCTCTAGAATGGGCAGACATTATTTTGACTAAAAGGACGGAGATAGCCTGGACCGTGGACGGCTTTCTCCGCCTGATGCAAGCCAGGTTCGCAGGAGTGACCCCTAAACCTTCCTGGAAATTTTTGGGGGTAGTAGTGAGGAGGTTACGGTGCAGCCGGCAGCCGGGGAGCCTGCTCACCCGCGTCCTACAGCTGCTGCAGTGCCAGCTAGCGTACCTGAGGTCCAGGAGCGACCTGCACAAGTGCATGAGGTCCAGGAGCGGCCTGCACAAGGGCATGAGGTCCAGGAGCGGCCTGCACAAGTGCATGAGGTCCAGGAGCGGCCTGCACAAGTGCATGAGGTCCAGGAGCGGCCTGCACAAGTGCATGAGGTCCAGGAGCGGCCTGCACAAGTGCATGAGGTCCAGGAGCGGCCTGCACAAGTGCATGAGGTCCAGGAGCGGCCTGCACAAGTGCATGAGGTCCAGGAGCGGTCTGCACATGTGCATGAGGTCCAGGAGCGGCCTGTGAGCGCAACGACGGCCCAGGAGAGGCCTGTGAGTTCACCTGAGACCCAGAGGGGGTCTTCCACGCCTGCTGAGACCCAGAGGGGTCTTCCACGACTGCTGAGACCCAGAGGGGTCGTCCACGTCTGCTGAGACCCAGAGGGGTCGTCCACGTCTGCTGAGACCCAGAGGGGTCTTCCACGACTGCTGAGACCCAGAGGGGGTCTTCCACGACTGCTGAGACCCAGAGGGGGTCTTCCACGTCTGCTGAGACCCAGAGGGGGTCGTTCACGTCTGCTGAGACCCAGAGGGGGTCTTCCACGACTGCTGAGACCCAGAGGGGGTCTTCCACGCCTGCTGAGAACCAGAGGGGTCTTCCACGCCTGCTGAGACCCAGAGGGGTCTTCCACGTCTGCTGAGACCCAGAGGGGTCTTCCACGCCCACTGAGACCCAGGGGGTCGTCCACGCCCACTGAGACCCAGAGGGGGTCGCCCACGCCCGCTGAGACCCAGGAGGGGTCTTCCACGTCCGCTGAGACCCAGGAGGGGGTCACGTTTCCTGTTTCCGCGACCGGAGGGGGTCGCCACTAGAACTTCCCGTTCTGGAGACCCAGAGGGGTCTTCCACAGTCCCCACGACCCGGAGGGGTCGTCACCTACAGTTCCTGTCCCTGAAGAGACTACACTACCCCACTGTGGGCCAGGATTTGGACAGTCATGTGGCCCTACTAATGACTTTTCGTGTGTGATTCCCAGGCTGCCTTTTTGTCCCTTGTTCTGTCCCTGGTTTTGTATTGGTCCCAGTCACAGTTGTTATGTCTGTACGTGTTTGCATACCTGTCCGTGTGTCAGTGTCTTGTGGCGTGTTTTCAGTCCCAGTCCCTGTGTTCGTTCCTCAATTGATTACCCATTTTGTCCCTGTACATGTTCCCACAGTCCTGTCCCTTCTAGCCTCAGTAGCCAAGCCCTCCAATGTTCCTGTCCCTAACTACGCCCCTGGGAATGCAGCAGTGTTTTAGTTCTGTTTTTTCTATGGTTAGTGCCCCTCATGTTTGTGTGTTTTTTTTTTTTTTGGGTTCTCGTGCGTGCCCCGGTGAGGCACGCTTTGGGGGGGGAATACTGTAACGGTGGGCTCCGCCCCCCGCCCCTGTTTCGGTTTTGTCACTTCGTGTTCACGCCCCTGTTTTCCGTTGTCATGGTTTCCCTTCTGTGTTTCCGGATTTGTGTGATCGTCGTCAGCTGTTCCTTGTTTCTGTCTCAGTATTTATACTTCCTGGTTGTCTCTTGTATTTGTAGGTTATTGTCGCTGGTCACGTTGTTCGATTGTCATGTTATTTAGCTCTGGTTCCGTGTTCGCGTGTGCTTTGTGTTATGGTTTCATGTTACGTTACTCACCTGGTTTCCCTGTCCGTTTAGTTTATGAGTTATTGTTCAAGTCGTATTAGTTCTCGTTGTTAGTTGTGCTCCATGTATTTGTCAGTAAGTTCGTATGTCTTATAAATTAAACGTATTCTGTTCATGTTCCCCTCACGTCTGTTAAAGTCTCAGTTTAGTCTAGGTTGATCCTACATGCTCCTGCGCTTGCGTCACACTCCCTTAGAGTGAACGCGTGACAGGTAGCGAGCTTCCAGTAGCTTTATTATCCATACTCAAAATAGGGGAAAACAGAAATAAAGGCAATCGTGCCCAATAACGTCTTGAACAGAAAATATAGCAGAGTTCCCAGAGGCGTCGTTCAGGAGCAGCACTTCTGTATCCAGGAGAGGCGTAGCGAGATCCGTCCAAGGAAGGCCAATGCGCAGCACTGAACGACAGGACCTGTGGGCTTAAGAAGACATCCCAAATATCGTGCACAGGTGTTTAGTATTCGGGAGAATGAGAAGGGGGAGTGACGTGCGAGGTGTGGGTGTGCGCCATGCCAGGTGAGGGGGTGTGACGTGTGCCAGGTGCTCTCGCGGGTGCCCTCTGGTGGCGAACCCGCCTTCTCACCGTGACAGAGCCCTCCCTCAAGGATTCCTCCCGGCGACGGACACTCGGTCTTCCCGGACGCCGCGGAGCTGGCCGGTTAGGGAATTTGCGGTGGTAGTCGGCGATTAAGGAGGGGTCCAGCACCTGTGCTGCCGGAACCCAACTCCTCTCTTCTGGCCCATAGCCCTCCCAATCCACCAGGTACTGGAGACCCCTCTGACGGTACCTGGAGTTAAGGAGCTTCTTCACCTTATAGGCGGGGCCATCCTCTAGCATCACTGGAGACGGTGGGGCTTGTCCCTCTCCTTCTCCGAGTGGTCCCTCTGTGTAGGGCTTCAGGGCGGAGACATGGAAAGCCCTCGACACCCGTCGATTCTCAGGAAGACCTATTTTGAACGTCACACGATTTATGCATTGAGTGATCGTATAAGGTCCCACGTAGCGGGCTTGTAGCTTACCTGGGCTTCCCAGTCTACTGTCCCTCGTAGAAACCCACACTTTATCGCCTACCTTATAATTAGGCGCGTGGGATCTTCTACGGTCCGCCTTTTCCTGGAACCTCTTCACCGCTGTCTGCAAACGCTGATGCGTATCTTCCCAGACGCTCTCACTCCTCTTACACCAGTCCTCTATCTGAGGCTGGTCGGAAGTGGCAAAGTTCCAAGGATACAGCGGCGGCTGTCTCCCAAACACACACTCAAACGGGGTCTGACCCGTGCTGGCCTGAGTGAGCGAGTTTTGGGCATATTCCGCCCATGCCAGCAGTGAACACCACGCTTCTTGATGCTCACTGCAGTATGCCCTCAGGAATCGCCCAAGTTCCTGATTTACCCTTTCCACCTGCCCGTTTGCCTGGGGATGGTATCCTGACGTGAGACTGACGGTCACGTTCAGTTTTGACAGGAACTCACGCCAGACCCGCGATGTGAACTGCGGGCCCCTGTCAGACACGATGTCCTCGGGCAAGCCAAACTGCCGAAACACGTGCCTGAACAGGAGATCCGCTGTCTCCCAGGCAGTTGGCAGTCCGGCAGAGGTAGGAAGCGCACCATCTTCGAGAATCGATCCACCACTACCAGGATAGTGTTGTTCCCCTCTGAAACTGGCAAGTCAGTGATGAAATCGATAGCAAGGTGCGTCCATGGCTGTTTAGGTATGGGCAGGGGTAGCAGCTTACCGCTGGGCGGCGTCCTCGGCACCTTGCTGCGCGCGCACACACAGCACAGGACCCCACGTGACGCAGGACGCCACTGTGCATCCCGGCCACCAATAGCGAGCGCCCAGGAGCTGTGATGTTCTCAGAGATCCAGGGTGTCCCGTGCCTAGTGAGGAATGTGCCCACTGTATCAAGGCGGTGCGCTGCATGCTGGGGCACATACCTGCGGTGCGGAGGACAGTTGGGATGAGGATTCGCGGCTTCGATGGCCCGATCAATTTCCCAGTTTACAGCTCCGACAA
>JAGXOD010000565.1:0-12426 GCA_020368025.1 Brachyhypopomus occidentalis
TTTTGAATTAAACATATTAGGAAATTGCCTTTGAAAAACAGACAACAGAGTGAGTCATTAGACTTGATTAGTGCTGTTGGATACAGAAAATAATCCAGACGACCACACTGTCTAGTTTGCAAACTTAACATTTTATCTTACCTCTTTAAAGCCTGGTTGATTTTAGAAGTGGAACTGCTAAGGCTGGTATTGCTGGATGAAGAAGCAGGGGTGTTGGTAGGAGACATAGTGGTATTAGCAGAGAAACATGGAGGCCTGACTGATGTGTTAACCGAGGTGTTACGGTTGGATGAAAGCTCTCTTGAAAGGGCTGTAACTAGGGCTTGAGCCATCGTCTCCACCATATTCTGAAAATTATATAAACACTGTTAAAATGTCCATCCTATTATTATGTGAAACTGTGAATATGCTTAATGTTTAAACATCACTATATAAGGTTTGAACAACTGATTTTATTGGAGCCACCCATGTTCAACGTCCTAGTACATGATCATCTAAAAAAATCTGATTTTTTTTCAAGTTAATGGTGAACACAGCCTGGCTTAACTTTCGTTACCAACACCTACTAACAGCTAGCATTATAGCATTAAAAGTAATAGTAATTAATTATTAATTCGCAAGATTTAAAAGTCCCAAATAATTCATAATTGGGTCTACATTCTTTTTTTGCAATGACAACACAAATCCATCCATCCATTTTCTTCCGCTTATCTGGGTCCGGGTCGCGGGGGCAGTAGCCTAAGCAAAGAGGCCCAGGTTTCCCTCTCCCCAGCCACCTCTTCCAGCTCTTCTGGGGGGATACCAAGGCGTTCCCAGGACAGCCGAGAGATATAATCTCTCCAGCGTGTCCTGGGTCTTCCTGAGGGCCTCCTCCCAGTTGGACATGCCCAGAGCGCCTCCCTAGGGAGGCGCCCAGGTGGCATCCGAACCAGATGCCCGAACCACCTCAGCTGGCTCCTCTCTACGTGGAGGAGCAGCGACTCTACTCGAGCCCCTCCCGGATGACTGTGCTCCGTACCTTATCTCTAAGGGAGAGCCCAGACACCCTGCGAAGAAAACTCATTTCGGCCGCTTGTATTCGCGATCTCATTCTTTTCGGTCACTACCCAAAGCTCGTGACCATAGGTAAGAGTCGAACGTAGATTGACCAGTAAATTGAGAGCTTTGCCTTTCGGCTCAGCTCTCTTCACCACAACGGTCCGGTACAGCGACCGCAATACTGCAGCCGCAGCACCAATCCGCCTGTCAATCTCTCGTTCCATCCTTCCCTCACTCGTGAACAAGAACCCGAGATACTTAAACTCCTCCACTTGAGGCAAGGACTCACTCCCGACCCAGAGAGGGCACTCCACCCTTGTCCGACTGAGTACCATGGTCTCAGTTTTAGAGGTGCTGATTCTCATCAAGCCATCTCGCACTTTCGGCTGCAAACTGATCCAGCGAGAGCTGTAGGTCTCGGCCCGATGATGCCAACAGGACCACATCATCTGCAAAGAGAAGGCGTGGAATCCTGAAGCCACCAAACCGAACCCCCTCCACCACTTGGCTACGCCGAGAAATTCTGTCCATAAAAGTTATGAACAGAATCGGTGACAAAGGGCAGCCTTGGCGGAGTCCAACTCCCACCGGAAACCAGTCTGACTTACTGCCGGCCATGCGAACCAAACTCCTGCTCCGTTTGTACAGGGACTGGATAGCCCGTAGCAACGGGCCCCATACCCTATACTCCCGGAGCACCCCCCAGAGGAATCCCCGAGGGACACGGTCGAATGCCTTTTCCAAATCCACAAAGCACATGTGGACTGGTTGGGCAAACTCCCATGCACCCTCTAGGACCCTCGCAAGGGTGAAAAGTTGGTCCAGTGTTCCACGACCAGGACGGAACCCACATTGTTCCTCTTGTAACTGAGATTCGACTATCGAACGGACTCTCTTCTCCAGAACCCCTGCATAGACCTTACCGGGGAGGCTGAGAAGTGTGATCCCCCCGATAGTTGGAGCACACTCTCCGGTCTCCTTTCTTAAAGGGGAACCACCACCCCGGTTTGCCAATCCAGAGGCACTGCCCCCGATGTACACGCGATGTTGCAAAGACGTGTCAACCAAGACAGTCCCACAACATCCAGAGCCTTAAGGAACTCAGGGACGGATCTCATCCACCCCGGTGCCTTGGCACCAAGGAGTTTCACAACTACCCTGGTCACCTCAGCCCTAGTGATTGGCAAAGCCTCGTCCGAGTCCTCTGGTTCTGCTTCCTCTATGGTAGGCGTGATGGTGGAATTGAGAAGATCCTTGAAGTATTCCTTCCACCGCCTAATGATATCCCCAGTTGAGGTCAGCAGATCCCCAGCCTCACTGTATACAGTGTTGGTCGGGAACCGCTTTCCCCTCCTGAGTTGCCTGACGGTTTGCCAGAACCTTCTCGGAGCCGATCGAAAGTCACTTTCCATGGTCTCACCAAACTCTTCCCACACCCGAGTTTTTGCCTCTGCGACAGTCAAAGCCGCGATCCGCTTGGCCCCCCTTTACCTGTCTGCTGCCTCCAAAGTCCCACGGGCCAACCAGGCCCGATAGGACTCTTTCTTCAGCATGACGGCCTCCCTTACCCGAGGTGTCCACCACCGGGTTCTGGGATTGCCGCCACGACAGGCCGGAAACATATTTGTGATACATGTGCAACTTGTGGATTATCATTTACACATTTGTAAGGAGTTTTGAGACTAATCTCTCTCCATAGTTTTCCCTCTGCCTTAGTGCTGTACTTGAGTGCAGATCCGAGTGGAGTATACCTGAAAACACGCTCAGATGGCAACCTTTTCAATAATCGCCGACTGAAAGCCAAGACTCTGATGCGCACGGTCTGTGCAAGGGAACTGCTATACGCAGATGACTCAGTTCTGGTGTCTCACTCTGAGGCAGAGCTTCAAAACATGCTGGATGCCTTCCACTTAGTGGCAGAGACCCTAGGGCTCACTATTAACACCACAAAAACGGAGGTCATGCTTCAGCCTCCACGCCAAATACCTCTAGCTGATCCTGTACTGGAACTGAATGGACGTCCACTCAAGTCAGTCCAGAGCTTCATTTACCTTGGAAGCACACTTACTTGTGACAACAGCTTGGACAGGGAGGTTGAGAGACGCATCAGTGCTGCCTCTGCTGCATACGGGAAGCTCCAGACCAGAGTATGGAAACGGCCTGGAATCCGACTTTCCACCAAATGCAAGGTATACCATGCTGTTGTCCTCAGCTGTCTGCTTGTATCGCCGCCATGTTAACCAGCTTCAGCGCACACAGATGGCTCAGCTGCGCCACCTTCTTAGTATCCGCTGGCAGGATCGCATCAGCAATGTAGAGGATAGAAGACATGCTGGCATACCCAGTGTGGACGCTCTTCTTACCCAGTGCCAACTCCGCTGGTCTGGCCATGTGACTCGCATGAGAGAAGCAAGGTTGCCTAAAGCAGTCTTTTATGGTGAGCTGTGTAGTGGAAGAAGAGGTGTTGGTCACCCGAAGCTCTGCTACAAGGACTGCCTGAAGAGCCACTTGAATGTCTGCAACATCGAGGCTGAGACATGGGTCTGGAGATCTTCCTGCAGACAGTCCATCACCAGCGTGGAAAGCCATCTCAGGGCAGAGTCCCAGAGGCGCAGCCAGCAACGTGTGGCCAGAAGCACTCAGTGCCAACTGACTGCCATTGCTTTCCAACTCTCCTGTCGTCATTGCGGACATGAGAGAAGTTGCCGGGGTTGTCATACTCCTCAGTGACAGCCGAGAGTATATATTGAATATTGTAACTTTCTTGGCATTTAATATTACAGGTTTTTACTGATACTGAACATATTTTAAATACTTTTGGTTTCATCTGTTCATGGTTATATGTTTCCAAATATGTTATTTTTTTTTAAATAATGAATTCCTCATGAATTAACAAAATGTTATTTGATCCAGGAGTATTTTTATTTGAGCACTAATGTTTACATTTCTAGAGTCCAAATTCTATCTTTACACTGGAGTAATTTTCAACCAATAAAATACAAAAGTAATGTTAGTAATGTGGTCAGAAAACAAATTTGGATTCAAGGTTGAATGTGTGGTGGCATTTCATTTTGAGTGGCCCTTTTTTTAGATAAAATAAATACTTACTCTCAGTAATCATAATCATGTCTAGACATCGATCATAGCCATCAGGGTTCATAAACAGCAATATTAATTTGTTCAGTTCTCAGTGTTACGTAGCCAGTGCTGGGAGAACAGATTCCACAACACACAGGTGTCAGGAATGAGTTCTAAAGTTTAACTATAAAGACATTTAATAAAATACAGAAGAACTTGAAACAATTGGTTAAGAATAAAACACATGTGTATTATTGGTGCTGTCCTTATTGGGTAAGGAGGTACAGTGGAGACAGTCAGACTAGATGTGGAGGGAAAAGTACAAGATAAGCAGGAAACAA
Organism: Brachyhypopomus occidentalis; assembly: GCA_020368025.1. Taxonomy (NCBI): domain Eukaryota; kingdom Metazoa; phylum Chordata; class Actinopteri; order Gymnotiformes; family Hypopomidae; genus Brachyhypopomus; species Brachyhypopomus occidentalis. Next base: position 4,458 of record JAGXOD010000565.1, read on the forward strand.
CGAGAAAAAAAGTTGTAACTGAGGGGCAGACACAGATAATAGAATGAAGAAAATGTCAAAATGTTCAAATTGAGGCTCAAAGACAATAAATCATAAATTCCTTTACAGATTGTGTTTTGAGTTAAGATTAGGAGTCTTAGGTTTTGTCTCGGTTTTAGGTCTGATTGCTGATGTCTGACCCTTCCCCTTTTGAGTTCAGTATATAACTTCACTATTGTTTTGACCCCCCACATCAATACATGTCTAGGCCAAAGGAAGGTAGCAACAAAGACAAAGAGGAAAATGTGGCAGAGCGAATTAATACGCAAGTCAATAACCATGGAACGCTACGAGACATAGATAGAGCCAAACATTTTCTTTTTAATGACTCTGGGCATGACGCACTTCACAGAGGAAAGGGAAAAGGTAATATGGGTGAGGGAGGCACCCAGGAAAAAAAATAAAAAGAATTTAGAACTATTTAGAATGCGTAAATTGGTGCACAATGTACAGGGCGCCCCACCTTACCTGCCCAGTTTTACGAATCATGTCACCAAATTATTTATACAAGGAATCTCTGGCTTTTTGGGCAAGATAGAAACACAGAGATAGCATAAACCATACTCAATAAAACCCCAAACTTAAAATCCCCAAGCTCAATTCTCATGGTGTCAACTGTGCAAGAGTTAAAACACAGGTCACCTCATATCAATCTTGTCAATATAAAAAAAACAAAAAACAAAACAAAGGAAGCTCTTTTCAGACTCCCAAAAGTGGCTTCTTAAGGAAGAAGCCCGCTTCAGATGTTCCTTTGTCGGGGATGTCATTGGACCATCAGCAGGTGTTTAAAAACAATGAGAATAATGAACGATGGTCATTAATTGTTTACTTAAACTCAAGGGCCACCCACATCTGTACTGTGCATATCATTAGGTTATAGTAAAATGACAAACATAGCACTGATTGTATTTTTCAGTTTAACCCATCCTTGTGAGTCCTGATGTCACAAGAGCGTTTACCTGCCTGTCCAGAGGCTTATAGAAACATATACAGAAGACAGAACATTTACTTTACAAGATTTTAATCATCTTACAGTTATGAGAAATAAAATCATATTTTTACAAATATTTCCAAATAAGTTTTACAAATTAAATTTATTGTTTAATTGTCTTTAATAAGGTTAGACTGAATAACTCTTTAGTACATCAGTCAATGCTTAAATTAAACAAGGAGCTTAATCCATAATTATCAAATGTGTTAAAATGCAAGTAAATTATATGTTGTGTGGATTGTATAATGCCTGTGTTCTATGGAAAACTATGGATCTACATATAGAAGGAAGGTCCAAGATGGTTTCTGAGACTACCACTGCGTTAGCTGGAGTACAGTAGTCTTCGATCTGTCCATAGCATAGTGCAAGGTCCATACTTTGAAATCCCCCATCATCTGAAATAGTTGCCAGTCCCAAAGCAAATGGCCATAACCTCCTCAATGACAACAAGCATGACTACAAGACTACATATCATTACCACCAGAGACTGGTCCATAAACACATCAAGTCTTCATTTTTCTACCCACTCTGAACCCACACTATTATGCCTAAAGGGCAAATAGATCAACAGATGACACCAGTGCTACTGCAAGGGAGGTGCAGAGAAACTGCAGGTCAAATAAATACAGGACCTTCAGACAGATGCTGCCAAATGTGCTAAAATTACTGACATTTACTACAGGACTTCATTCTGCAGCTAGGGCTGATGATAGTGGCCGGCAAAGAGAGGATGAAAATTCCTCTTTGAGACTGGCAACTAAAACTCAGCAAAAACGCTAGTGCTGGTCAAACTAGTTTGTTTTTGCAAAGTTATGTGGCATTACAGTAAATGAATAAAGTATAAAACCTTTGCATTGCTCTCGTTTTATTTGTCTGGTTTATGAACACAATTAGCTCATAAACATTAGCTAGTAAACATTAGATCAGTTGATCTGTTGACCACAGCACCCCCCAGAAGGCTGAATGGGTGGCCCTCACACATGTTCACCTCACCAAATCTGGCCCTCACTGCACAAAGTTTAGATACACACACACACATATATATATATATATATATATATATATATATATATATATATATATATATACACACACACACACACAAATTCTCCAAGTACTGAATAAACAGGAACAGTGATAACTCTGAGCCCTGAGTAACAGGAGGTGCCAAAACCAGATTTATCAAAAAGTCTTCTAAACAGTGAAGTGGGATTCAACATTCCACACATTTCCACTCTCTGATGATGAGTGATGTTCACATATATTTCGCCATGTTTTATTTTCAGGGGCAGTCATGGCCTGGTGGTTAGGGAACTTGTGAGGGTTGAGAGTTTGATTCCCAGGCCTGAGGCCATGACTGAAGTGCCCTGCAGCAAGGCACCTAAACCCAACTGCTCCCTGGGTGCTGGGCTAGGGCTCCCCACCGCTCTGGTTATGTGTTTGTTCTAACTGCACAGATGGGTAAAATGCAGAGGACAAATTTCGACAAGTGACAAATGTGGCAACTTAACTAACTTATTTAGCTATTCATATAAGATGAGACTTAATCATTCATCATTGAGAAAGTTCACACACTGCCACTAGGTTCCCTTAGGTTTGAGTCCAAATAAAGAATCAATCACTGAAGGAAAGAGGATTTATAAGATTTCATTTGACTCTAATTCTAACAGCACAAACATTTGGTTTTGTGCATATAACCAGCATTAGCTTATAATTTTAAATGTAGATGGTTTATATGGTTTTGTAACCAAATCCATGCTCATTCAGATTTAGTGGGAGAGGTTCTCATCAGTGCATCATTGGCTATGTTCACAATCTGGTGAAGTGCCTTGAGAATCAGGACATCCATGTCATTATCTGGGTCAATTTCCTCATGGTAGTTCTTCACAGGGAAGATGTGGTTCATGGGGACACCCAGGTGGTTACTGCACTCTTGCATCTGGATGGATGGATAGATAGATAGTGAAGCACACAAAGTTTCTAGAGAAACAGGACATCAGCTGCGCAACAAACCATCCCCTTGCCTCCAGATTTCACCCTTTACTGATTGTTTAACAAAAATAAAATCCTGGTTCACAACAAATTTTCTTAAATTAAACAGTGGTTCTGAGGTTCTGCTCGTTGGTACAAAATCATCATCTAAAGTAAATAGATTTTCCCTGACCATTGATAGCTCTCTCTTTACTCCAACAAATCACTCCATGAAATCCAACTAGTCCAGAATGCAGCTGTGTGGATCCTTACTAGAACTCATCACATCACTCCGGTCACAACAGCTTCATTGGCTACATCCGTAATCTCTCCCCTTCATATCTCTCAGATTTAGTCGAAATAGCCACTCCCAATAACAGAACACCACTCGGGTTCAGATTGGAGAGGCCGTTCCTCCCAATCATGCCCTTCCAGGTCCTACTGTCATTGCCCATGTGAGCATTGAAGTCCCCCAACAGAACAATGGAATCCCCAGAAGGGGCACCTTCCACAAGGACTCCAAGAAGGCCGGGTACTCCAAATTGCCATTCGGTGCATGAGCACAAACAGTCAGAGCCCGTTCCCCAACCCTAAGGCGCAGGGAAGCAACCTTCTTATCTACCGGGGAAAACCCCAACACACAGGCAGCGAGCCGGGGAGCTATAAGTAAGCCCACTCCAGCCCTCCGCCTTTCACCCTGGTCCAGCCTCTCTCGAGAGGATTGGTTCCAGAACCCAAACTGTGTGTGGAGGTGAGCCCAACTATATCTAGTTGGTATCTCTCAGCCTCTCACACCAGCTCAGGCTCCTTCCCAACCAGAGAGGTTACGTTCCATATCCCAACAGCCAGCTTCAGTAACCGAGGATTGGTACGCCAAGGCCCCCGCCTTCGGCCACAGCCCAAACTATAATGCACCGAACCCCTAGTACTACCTGTTATTGGACTTCTGTGCAGGACTTCTTGGGCAGTGTGTGAACTTCACAGCTTGTCCATAATGAACACCATGTTTGAGCACAGAGGTGTTCATAAGTGCACATGGCACCAGGACACCTTAGGTCGCAGTTCGATGATCGATTTTGTAATCGTATCATCGAACTTGCGACCGTGTGTCTTGGGACACTCTGGTAAAGAGAGGAGCTGAGCTGTCAACCGATCACCACCTAGTGGTGAGTTGGATCAGATGGCGGGCGAGGATGCTGGACAGACCTGGCAGACCCAAACGTATTGTGAGGGTTTGCTGGGAACATCTGGCAGAGGAACCTGTCAGAAAGGTCTTTAACTCCCACATCCGACAGAGCTTTGACCGCATCCCGAGGGAGGCCAGAAACATTGAGTCTGCGTGGGCTTGGTTCCGTGCCTCCATTATCAATGCGGCAGATCAGAGCTGTGGCCGCAGGGTTGTCGGTGCCTGTCGTGGCGGCAATCCCCGAACACGGTGGTGGACACCTCGGGTAAGGGAGACAGTCATGTTGAAGAAAGAGTCCTATCGGGCCTGGTTGGCCCGTGGGACTTTGGAGGCAGCAGACAGGTACAAGAGGGCCAAGCGGATCGCGGCTTTGACTGTTGCAGAGGCAAAAACACGGGTGTGGGAAGAGTTTGGTGAGACCATGGAAAGTGACTTTTGATAGGCTCCGAGAAGGTTCTGGCAAACAGTCAGGCAACTCAGGAGGGGAAAGCGGTTCCCGACCAACACTGTATACAGTGGGGCTGGGGATCTGCTGACCTCGACTGGAAATGTCATTAGGCGGTGGAAGGAATACTTCGAGGATCTTCTCAATCCTACAATCACGTCTTCCATAGAGGAAGCAGAACTAGAGGACTCGGACTGGGGTTTGCCCATCACTAGGACTGAGGTGACCAGGGTAGTTGTGAAACTCCTTGGTGCCAAGGCTCCGGGGGTGGATGAGATCCGTCCTGAGTTCCTTAAGGCTCTGGATGTTGTGGGACTGTCTTGTTGCAAAGACGTGTCAACCATCACGTGTACATCGGGGGCAGTGCCTCTGGATTGGCAAACCGGGGTGGTGGTTCCCCTTTTTAATAAATGGGACCGGAGAGTGTGCTCCAACTATCGGGGGATCACACTCCTCAGCCTCCCCGGTAAGGTCTATGCAGGGGTTCTGGAGAAGAGAGTCCGTTCAATAGTTGACTCAGTTACAGAGGAACAATGTGGGTTCTGTCCTGGTCGTGGAACACTGGACCAACTTTTCACCCTTGCGAGGGTCCTAGAGGGCTTTACTCAACCAGTCCACATGTGCTTTGTGGATTTGGAAAAGGCATTCAACCGTGTCCCTCGGGGATTCCTCTGGGGGGTGCTCTGGGCTATCCAGACCCTGTACAAATGGAGCAGGAGTTTGGTTCGCATGGCCGGCAGTAAGTCAGACTGGTTTCCAGTGGGAGTTGGACTCCGCCAAGGCTGCCCTTTGTCACCGATTCTGTTCATGACTTATGGACAGAATTTCTCGGCATAGCCAAGTGGCAGAGGGGGTTCGGTTTGGTGGCCTCAGGATTCCACGCCTTCTTTTTGCAGATGATGTGGTCCTGTTGGCATCATCAGGCCAAGACCTACAGCTCTCGCTGGATCAGTTTGCAGCAGAGTGTGAGACGGCCGGGATGAGAATCAGCACCTCTAAAACTGAGACCATGGTACTCAGTCGGACAAGGGTGGAGTGCCCTCTCTGGGTCGGGAGTGAGTCCTTGCCTCAAGTGGAGGAGTTTAAGTATCTCGGGTTCTTGTTCACAAGTGAGGGAAGGATGGAACGAGAGATTGACAGGCGGATCGGTGCTGCGGCTGCAGTATTGCGGTCGCTGTACCGGACCGTTGTGGTGAAGAGAGAGCTGAGCCAAAAGACAAAGCTCTCAATTTACTGGTCAATCTACGTTCCGACTCTTACCTATGGTCACATGCTTTGGGTAGTGACCGAAAGAATGAGATCGCAAATAGAAGCGGCTGAAATGAGTTTTCTCCGCAGGGTGTCTGGGCTCTCCCTTAGAGATAAGGTACGGAGCACAGTCATCCGGGAGGGTCTCGGAGTAGAGTCGCTGCTCCTCCACGTAGAGAGGAGCCAGCTGAGGTGGTTTGGGCATCTGGTTCGGATGCCACCTGGGCGCCTGCCTAGGGAGGCGCTCTGGGCATGTCCAACTGGGAGGAGGCCCGGGGGAAGACCCAGGACACGCTGGAGAGATTATATCTCTCGGCTGTCCTGGGAACGCCTTGGTATCCCCCCAGAAGAGCTGGAAGAGGTGGCTAGGGAGAGGGAAACCTGGGCCTCTTTGCGTAGGCTACTCGGACCTGGATAAGCGGAAGAAGATGGATGGATGGCCACTCCCGCCCATCGTCTCAGATGCTCTTCTTCCCCCATCTAAATGTGCTGTCTGCTCGTCTGGCCACTAGGGGGAGCAGAGCTTTCCGCCGCTCTGCCCCATGACTCTGGAACTCACTCCCATCTGCACTCCGAAATACAGACTCAATTCCACTTTTTAAAAACTAGACTCAAAACCCATTTGTTCAGGATCGCCTTTTCCGTATATAAAAATCACTTCCACTGAACAATCTGGAATATTTTCATTTTATTTATTTTCTGTCCTCTACCATTTTTTTATTGTACATCTTTTATTTGTACTTTCATTACTACAATCCCTAACCGTAACTGTGGAATGATTATGGGACTCCTTTCACAAAAATATTCAATTATATCAGTAATAAGTTTTCCTTTAACACAGAGAAGATTATAATGCATAGTAGTTTCTTACCCAGACCAGATGCCTTCTCACGGATGATTCTCATCTTTTTAATGACTTTATCATCCATACGTGATACTTTGTCTGCTGCCATGGTGTTGACCAGGCAGTTGGTCTGATCACCAAGATTGCATTCTTTTCTGTAGTGATGATCGTTTGAAGTTAAGGCACATGTAGGATTAAACTGAATATGTGAGTGGAAGAAACACTATATTAGTCACATTTTAATTTGCAAACAGATATACTTTGATAAGAAATACTTTGACATCAGCAATCTTAACAATATCCAACAGTGTTGTATTTAACCTTTCAAGTATGTGGGGATTAAGGTCACAGAGAGCACTGCAACACTAGTGGTTGATGGAACATCTGCACATTCATAATTTTAGATAAATAAAATCCCCATGAAAACTGAAAGCAAATACAAATGTTATTCATTTCATTATTTTGACTTTGTAAGTTTCTCATTACTTTACATGTTGAAGCCGCAAGTACAGTAATATCTGTGTAGTGCTGTTACGGAGTGTTGAATGTGCTCCTCACTTTGTATCCTTCCTTGACAAACCCTTCCAGGGCTTTGATGATGTCATCTACATGTGCACCACATCCATCTGGTCCTTCAAGTCCCATGATATCATTGAAGACAAAAGGCAAAGGAGAACCATCCTCTCTATGAACATAGTGGGACTTGTACTAAAAACAAGTAAATACGGTAGAAGCACAAGTTTTTTTTCTACATCTGCAATTAGATGAGGTATAAAGGACAATATTACTGGTCTTCACAGTAAGTCAAACAATAAACAATGTCATGATTTAGCACTGTTGGATACCCCTGAAATTATCAATTATTTTCTGATAAGTTCGGAGTTACTTGTCACTGGACAGTTGTGGTTAATCATTGTTTTGTTCACGAACCAGACATAAATCTTAAACTGTGTCTCTAGGAGTTATTTGAGTTAAAATGAAACCACACAGAATAGATGCTGTGATTATATGTAGTATTTTAAAGTACGAAAATATTAATGTACTTACTGCTGTTGTGAAACTGCGGCCAGATGTTGCATCAACAAGAAATCCACTGGTGATTCGTCCTTGGAAAACATTATTGACTGAGTTTATGAAGCTGGACTTTCCTGCTCCAACCTCTCCAACAACCAGCAACCTGATGTACTTAACCTCTGAGTGGCTGACATTGAATTCCCTTAGTTTCTTTTCTAATGAGAGTTTGTC
>JAGXOD010000566.1:0-12382 GCA_020368025.1 Brachyhypopomus occidentalis
TGAGATTCTGACCCATCACTGCTAAACCAATGAGAGCAATATCCCGCTCTGTGCAATCGGGAAAAAAGAAACACAGACATCACAAACCTGAACTTACTTCTTACACACTTCTAACCACTTTTATCTATAAAATTCCTCGGCTAGCTAGCTAAGTAGCAATTAAGTTATAAACACGACTTTAATTCAATCAAATGCGTGAACTCGAGTGGTAGTGACCTGCCAGGCAACATAACGTTGAAAGAAATATGGCAGCTAGGGGACAACTAGATTGGACCACACTGCCAAAACAGCTAGGTAGATAAGTAGCTAGCCAACTGAAGCAGTAATACAAGACCACTGATGAGTTTGGCTAAAAATATGAGACTGTGTAAAACACACTTACTGTGCCATGACTGAAATGAGAGTCCTCGGTAAAATACACGGATCTAGCTGCGTCCACTGCTGTCACACACTTCCTTATTCACTCTGCTCGTCCAGCGCTGTCTGCTTCCACTGGGCACGCGACGCACCTGACGTAACTATGGCGCAACTCATTTAAATTTTCTTGGGTCATAGTCCCTCACCCCTCAGGGGATGAGTCTTCTCTCTTGGGTCATAGTCCTCACCCTCTCAGGGGGATGAGTCTTCTCTTGGGTCATAGTCCTCACCCTCTCTCCAGGGGGATGAGTCTTCTCTTGGGTCATAGTCCTCACCCTCTCTCAGGGATGAGTCTTCTCTCTTGGTCATAGTCCTCACCCTCTCTCGGGGGATGAGTCTTCTCTCTTGGGTCATAGTCCTCACCCTCTCTCAGGGGGATGAGTCTTCTCTCTTGGTTCATAGTCCTCACCCTCTCTCAGGGGGATGAGTCTGCTCTGTGAGCTGCTGTCTAATTTGCATGCTGCCTCCAGGCTTCATTAAACACCCCGTCTGGCCGGGCTGGGAAGCTGGCCGTGCTTCACTGCCCTCCTCCCCCCGCCTCCCTCTCCTGCCTCCCTCTCCTTCCCCCTCTCCCGTTTTTCTTTTTCAGGGTGGACATTTTTTAGAGTCCATCCGTCCTCCCGTCCATTGAAGTTGACACCAAGGGACTGTAATGAAAGCCCGTTGTCGAAAACGAACAGCTGGTGATGCGCCGGCCGCTCACCTGGGGCCCTCCCGGCGCGCGGCGGCAATACGTTTCCCGGCTCAGTCGGGCGCGGCCGCTGGCTAAATTCTTCGTCTCAAACCCTCAAGTCAGATGGTGAAGAATGCTCCGACACTCCTGTGATCATTTTCTGCCTCTTTGAACAGGGTCTCCTGCTAAGAACCTGACATGCAGTCCCCAGCGCCGGCGCTCTCCCCACAAAAAGGGGTATGAGCGCCCCTTCCAGTCCCGCCTGACCCGCTGTGGCAGACCCGGCCTGGATGGAGCTGTGTGAGGAGATCGGAGGGTTCGCACTGTGCCGCGTGATGCACGGCCTGATTTGTGTGGATGCATTGAGGAGAGCAGAGTCGGCCCACTCGAGCTGCTCACCTCCTCATGAAGCGTCTGGCTCACAGCGGGTGCACCGCAGACCACATGACCTACTGAGCGTTGCACATCACCCACTGCTTGCTCTAAACAAATGAACAAATACTCAAAATATGCGTTTGAGTGCAACCCATCAGACACACACATACAAGTTAAATGCACCACTCCGGTAGGCCTTTGTGTCTCTCTCTCTCTCTCTCTCTCTCTCTGTCTCTCTCTCTGTCTGTCTCTCTGTCTGTCTCTCCCTCTCTTGTCTCAGCTTCAGGCATGCTAATTGTTAAAATGTGTCTAAACTCAAAAATAAGTCTGATCTGATTATTTAATGCATTTTTTTGAACTTTTTTCCCTTGGCCTGTGAGAAACAGGGGATCTAGTTAGCAATTGTGTGTATAGGATCATAGGCATGTTCAGAGGGGCCCAGAGGAACCTGTAAGCCAGTGCAATCCTTCGCTTCTCAGCCTAATCACAGTTTTTTGTTCCGATGCTCTAACTCATCCTGATCAGACTGATCCAAACCAGTAATTATGCCTTTTCTTCTTTCTCATGTTTCCATCTGGCAGTGCATATTGATTTCGAAAAGGCTTTCTACAAGTCAGATTCTCTGATCATTCATTTATTGTCTTTTTACCTTTAAAAGTGTGGGAAAGCTTTTAGCAGCAAGTACATCAGAGGTAAAGTAAAAGCAGGCTTCCGTGTCGTATGGCGGTTATATTATGGACGCCACTGAACATGTGATCAGTGATCACTTTATTATGTACTATGGCTGCACCTCATAGTCTGCCATACATTTGAGAACTCTTAAGTTGAAATCCACCTGCTGTGTGTGTGTGTGTGTGTGTGTGGGTGTGTGTATGTGACGCCAGTCTTTCTTGGTGTTCTTCCTCATCTGTGACTTAATTTTGACCAAAGGGCAGCTGGGAAGCATTTAATATACATTTATGCTGAAAATTCGCATGTAAATACTGTGTTTTTTGCATAATAAATGCCATATTTGTATGCATTTATGAAAATTCTTATGAATATATCACTCACCACCACTTGAAATATGGCACAACCACATAAAAGCCAAGATAATTTATCATCAGTTAAGCAAGTTCAGAGTATGTGAAACTGAGTGATCTGTGATGAATAATTAATAATTATAAACGTAATAATGACACTGTGTATTTATACCCCTGTAATGAACAAGGCAGAACGTGTATTGCTGATGTGTGTTAAGAGGGGAACGATCACGATCTGAATTTTCTGATGCAAGTGCTGTCAGGTCTTGGAAAGTGCCGCCTCATGGAGTTTGATGGGCAGCTATCTGTGCTCAGACCTGGAGACTGCCATTCAAACACACACCCCACACACAAACACACAGAGTACACGCTTTAACGCTGATTGGCAGGTTACTCTGAGCTGTCAGTTCACGGACCGTGGACTTCGAAAGACACAGAAGCTTTTAACATGTTTTTAAGTGCACGCGATAAATCTCTGAGCTGCACTTAAGAATTGGGCAACATTTCTTTCTAATCGTGGTTCGCACGGCACATGTAATTTCTAAATATCCATTCTTATGGCCACCCATAAGTGTGTGGGTGAGAAAATATCCACATATAAACTAGCTCAATAAATGGTGAAGTCCTTACCTCAACACATCCAACTGTACCCGCAGTCACACTGACAATTCAGCACCATGTATTTCTCTTGTGATTCAAGTCCACTGCTATTCTGAACGCTCCATTATTCTTCAGAACTGGGAGAGAAATACAAGTTGCGATTAAAATAATATCAAAACAGTAGTATATTTGTACAGAAAATTATTATATTTTACGCGCGCTCAACCCCAGACATAGCGTTCTACAGAACTTAGATCCTGTTGAGTGAATAACATTTGACTATAATGTAAATGAAATCCTTGAGTAGTCATATAAAACATGTTAGATTGTTGGAAGGGTCTAGGTGTGGTAAATGTATTATGCCTTGTGCCTCTGTAGGGTAGGATTATATCCAGTGTTATACATTTTATTCACAAATGTTGCTCAGGCTTTTATCTAACGTCTACAGTTCTGAAACCTTTGTGTGTGTGTGTGTGTGTGTGTGTGTGTGTGTGTGTGTGTGTGTGTGTGTGTGTGTGTTTTCAGACCAGTGCTCCCCCTTTACACCCTCGCCCACTGAGTGCCACCCTGCAGGTCTTGTACCCAACTCTCCTGTCCTGTCGGGTAGCTACAGCAGCGGCATCTCCTCTCTCAGCCGCTGCAGTGTCTCGAGGCCTCGGGCACCGAGGCTCCGACTGCTGACCACGCCCTCGAACTCCGCCTCCAGCGGCTCGGACGAACTCTTTTCGCCGTGAGAACAAGACCCCGCCTCCTTACAGCGTCTGAGCGCAACAACCCCCGCCCGGCCCGTGCCGCTACCCCACGGTCTCTCCATCCCTCCGCCCAGCGTGGGCCCCCGCCCATCCCGCCCAAGCCCCACCAGCTCCGCGTCGGCAAGCCGGAGACGGATCTGCGTCGGGTCGAGCTCCCTCGGCCTAGACCCCTCCCCAGGAAGGTCTCTCTCAGCTCTAGTGCTGCTGGGTGAATGCCACACCCTGACCACGTGCACTTTCTCCCCTCGCTCTCCAATTGAGCCGGTAAACCCGCACATCCAGTTTGACAATGGAGGAGGGACATCGCAGGGGGTATGACTGCTTCTGTCTGCACTTTTAGGTTTGAGAATGGAAGGTTCCTGTGTCAAAATATGTACACTTTCACTCTTGAGTTCCAGGGCATTTTCTTAGCGTGATGGGTAGATCTGTCAATTCCATTAAGTGTAAATATTGATATGAGACTTACGTTTTGCCTTAAGTATTGAAAACAGAGTCTTGTATCGATGGATATTGCGTTTTTAAGTACATTGTACTTTTTTAATTGACTTAAAGGTGCTAGTCGCCACAATTCCTGTATTCGTGTAGCCACTGGATAATGGACACTTGGACACCATGCAGTACGTCATTTCACAGAGATGGATGCTGCTTTTAAGGTGCCCAGCTGACCACGTTCTCTCATCCAACTGCAGGAGTGTTTTACGGCAGGTCATTATGATGTCAGAGGCCACCGTCCTGCTTTTATTGGCCCATGAGAATAACGAATTGAAATCTGTTCACAAACGTTAACCTCCCTCTGTACTGTAGTCTTACCTGCCATTCATCTCTTACCGCAGTAACCCATCACTTGCTTGACCGGTATTGGTGTTTCAGAGCTTCATGGTTTCCATGACTTTGGCAGGATGCTGTTCGGTGCTGGAACCAATGTCTGGGTTGAACTCAGCATTTGTCTGCTTGGTTCTGATGGATGACAATTCCGAACTCCAGCCTGTCCCTGCTGATAAATCCTTGGGTTATTTTGCTAAGTCTGGTGCCAAAGGAACGCGGGTGCTCTAACTGAATATTCCGAACCTGGTGATGCTGAAGAAAGATGCAAAACAGAAGTCATCGGACACCACGTATTTGCACTGTAAGACTTATTAAAAACATATTAGGTTTCTGTCGGCTAGATTTTGTGTGCCATTGTTTTGCAGTTGGTTTTCTGAAAGTCAGTCAAGAAGCACAAATGAGTTAGTGAGCAGCATAACTACCTACAGGCTGACAGGCTGGAACCCACGTTACCCCACATGAGTAATATGCAGGGAAAGGAGCCGAAGGCGGAAGTGTCCTTCCTGGGAGCATGGCATGAAGTTGCCTAATAAAATACGAACACGGTGACTGAATCTTTTTTTTTTTTTTTTTTCTCATTCTGAAGCTCCTGGAGCCATTACAGAAAAGGCCCTTCCTGTTTAGATGCCAGTCTGCCAATCAAAAGTGTCTCACCCATACTGTGTCACATGCCATCTTCAGTAGAAATGATTGGCTAATTGGAAGGATTGAACACAGTGCGACATAGTGTGTAACCAATCAGTATAATCATCTAGTCCTACTGTTGAAGACACAATATATTCATTAATAACACATGACTATTTTGTACAACTTAATGAAATCATCCATTTTTATTTTGAAATATGCACTAATATGTTCATGTATAGCCTTTTTTTTTCAGTTTCGGTTTAATTTTTTGACAGTGTTCCTGAAATTTACCAGGTAATTTAGATTCAATTTGTTCAGCTCTTATTTCCTTCATGTGTCATTGCACAAGTACAGTACTGTACATTTAATATTGTCACAGCCCTACTTAACAGTGATGATGAATTTACATTATATATTTTTATTTGTGATGCATAAATATTCACATACATGCTTTGACCCATGGGCTGAGATCGACTTTTTATCTAGCAGTATGTCCTCTATACCGTCTGTGTTGGCAATGTAAATGAAATCATGCGGTATCAAAGCCCCATCGTGCCCTTCAAATGATGTTTTGCTAGAAAATGCAACAGATGTTGTTTTGTAAACATTTAGTGAAAAATACTGATCACCTCACTCAGCGCAATGATTCTGTCTCTTTTAATTACTGAAAATTGAGTATTATATACCTTTTTGTAAATTACAAATCCAGACTTATTCAGTTTTGAATGATCGTATTCACAAAAATCAGTACTTGAGATATTGTAAATTATGATAATGACATTGTTGTAAGTATGCCAAATACTATTGTCTATTGTACATATTGTGTTTTTAACAGTGTAGCTATAACAAATTTACAGCTTTGAATGTTGGATCAAAAAATTATAAATGTTAAATATTTATGTTTTGGGGGATTGTAGAAAGGAAAAGGTCAAACTGAAATGAATCTAACACATTTACAGTACATTCTAATGACTTTCTGTGTAATAAAATGTTTTCAGTAAGGGTATCTTGACTCCATTTGTGGCTGGTGTAACACAGTAAAAAAAAAAAGGAAATGGAAAATGAGACTAATAATTGACTATGCTCTTATTATTCATTATTATTATTATATGCATCTGATTTCCATAAACTGTAATTAACTTGATACGGTAAGTTTAAATGTATTAAAAAAAAATAGTATGCAAGTAAATATTCTCAGGTGTTTTACAGGATTAGTAATTAGTAATATTCTTTAACTTCCATTATTTCTTCTCTTGCGTGAGCCAAAAGTGAGACGTTATTTGCGCACATTAAAGCATCTTGCTGTGGTGAGACGTTTCAAGGCCAGTGTTGTAACGGGTTTAGGTTCACAGCAGGAGGCGAGGGTAGCGAGCCTTGACTTTTATTTTCATCCATACTCATACTAATGGTACAACTCAGAATAAAGGCTATTAAGCCCAGCAAAGGAAAAACAAAAGGTAAGTATTAAGTAGTTCAGATGGCGTCGTTCAGCGCAGCAGCAGATTTCCTGAAGAGGGACAGCGAGGCAGGATCCATCCAGGTTGGGCCAATGTGCAGCACTGAACGACAGGACCTGTGGGCTTAAATAATAAACCTGAATACCGTGCACAGGTGTCAGTACTCAGGTGAATGGGAAGGTGGGAGTGACCGGGTCTGTGAGGGGGGTGCGTCTGTGCCAAGTGAGGGTGTGACGTGTACGAGGTGTCCTCACGGGTGCCCTCTGTGGAGCTGGCCGGTTGGGGAATTCTCGGTGGTAGTCGGCGATCAAGGAGGGATCTAGTACCTGAGATGCCGGGATCCAGCTCTGTTCTTCCGGCCCATATCCTTCCCAGTCTACCAGGTACTGGAGACCTCCCTCGGCGGTACCTGGAGTCGAGGAGCTTATTCACCTGGTAGATGGGGCCGTCCTCTAACATTATCGGAGACGGGGGTGGAGCCTCTCCTTCCGAGCGGTCCTCTCTATAGGGCTTGAGTGCGGAGGCATGGCAAGCCCGTGACACTCGGCGATCATCTGGTAGACCCACCTTAAAAGTAACGCGATTTATACATTGAGTAATCGGGTATGGTCCCACGTAGCGGGGCTTGAAGCTTACCTGAGCTTCCTAGTCTACCGTCCTTAGTGGAAACCCAAACTTTATCGCCCACCTTGTATTCGCAAGCGCCGGATCTTTTTCGATCTGCCTTCCTCTGAAACCTCATCACCGCCGTCTTTAGACGCTGATGCGTATCTTCCTACACTGTCTCACTCCTCTAACACCAGTCCTCTATTTGAGGCTGGTCGAAGTGGCAACGTTCCACGGGTATAATGGAGGTTGTCTCCCAAACACACACTCAAACGGGGTTTTTCCCGTGCTGGCCTGTGTGAGTGAATTTTGTGCGTACTCCGCCCATGCCAGTAGTGAACACCACGCCTCCTGATGTTCACTGCAGTATGCCCTCAAGAATCTTCCCAGTTCTTGATTAACCCTTTCCACCTGCCCGTTTGCCTGGGGGATGGTAGCCTGACGTGAGGCTGACGGTCACGTTCAGCTTAGACAGGAACTCACGCCAGACCCGCGATGTGAACTGCGGTCCCCTGTCAGACACAATGTCTTCGGGCAAGCCGAACTGCCGAACACGTGCCTGAACAGGAGATCCGCAGTCTCCCAGGCAGTTGGCAGTTCGGCAGGGGTAGGAAGCGCACCATTTTCGAAAACCGGTCCACTACTACCAGGATGGTGTTGTTTCCTTCAGAGACCGGTAAATCAGTGAGAAAATCGACGGCTAGGTGCGTCCATGGCTGTTTGGGTATGGGCAGGGTAGCAGCTTAGCGGCGGGCGGCGTCCTCGGCACCTTGCTGCGCGCACACACTGCACAGGACCCCACGTGCTGAAGGATGTCCCGGTGCATCCCAGGCCACCAATAACGAGCGCCCAGGAGCTGGGAAGTTCTGGTGGATCCAGGGTGTCCCGTGCCTAGGGAAGCATGTGCCCACTGTATCAAAGCGGTGCGCTGCGCGGGGGGGCACATACCTGCGGTGCGGAGGACAGTTGGGATGAGGATTAACGGCGTCTATGGCCCGATCAATCTCCCATTGAAGAGCTCCGACAAAACACTCGGGAGATAACACTGGCTCATCACTGGTCGAGTCCGCACTGCCTGGGAAAGAACGTGATAGTGCGTCGGCGCGTGTGTTTTTTCTCCCGGCCGATACGTAACCTGAATTGGAATCGGGGGAAAAAACAAAGACCAGCGTGCCTGTCGGGC
This sequence comes from Brachyhypopomus occidentalis, assembly GCA_020368025.1. NCBI lineage: Eukaryota > Metazoa > Chordata > Actinopteri > Gymnotiformes > Hypopomidae > Brachyhypopomus > Brachyhypopomus occidentalis. The sequence continues at coordinate 8,538 of JAGXOD010000566.1, forward strand.
ATTCATCCTTCGGGTGGTTCGCAAATATTCTAAATTCTTATGGTCCGTTAGGACTAGAAAGGGGTGCCTGCTCCCCTCTAGCCAGTGTCTCCACTCCTCGAAGGCGAGACGATCGCCAGCAGCTCTCTGTCGCCCACTCCATAATTCCGTTCCGCTGAGGAAAGCTTACGGGAGAAAAAGGCGATGGGTCTTAGTAGGCTACCTTTTTGAGCCTCTGCGACAGCACCGCCCCCACTCCCACGTTGGAGGCGTCCACCTCTACTACGAAAGGCTTTGTGGGATCTGGCTGATGAAGGACAGGCGGTGACGAAAGCCTGCTTCAGAGCGTTAAAGGCGTTATCAGCATCCTCTGTCCAGGCCAGACTCTTGAGTCCACCACGCAGCCAGTCCGTTCACGGCCAGCGATAGAGCTAAAATCGCGGATGAACCTCCTATAGAAGTTCGCGAAACCCAGAAACCTCTGCAGTTCGCGACGCGTGTGAGGACGATTCCATCCGTCACCGCCTCCACCTTGCTGGCTTGCATGTGTGTACAGCACCGGGCTTGATGATGTAGCCCAGGAAGTTTAATTCCCGAGATGGAACTCGCACTTCTCCAATTTGCAATATAGCTTATTGCGTAGGAGAGCGCGCGGAGGGCGGCCCGTACATCATGCTCATGTTGTTCTGGGGAGGAAGAATAAATGAGGATGTCATCGATATAGCGACAACACATTTATTCAGGTACTCACGCAGAACCTCGTTGATGAACGCCTGGAAGATCGACGGGCGAAGCCAAGCCATACGGCAAGACCGGTACTCGTAGTGCCGGGCGGGTACTAAACGCCGTCTTCCACTCATCCCCTTCACGTATGCGGATGAGGTTGTAGGCGCTTGCGCAGATCCAGTTTGGTGAAGATTACTGCCTCTCGCAACTGCTCCAGTGCAGGCGGCACCAGAGGCAGCGGATAAGCGTAATTCACCAAGAGGAATTGAGCCCCGGTAATCACGCATGGCCTCAGACCACCGCCTTTCTTCTTAACAAAGAATACGCTGGCTGAGGCAGGCGAGGTGGAGGGACGATATAACCCTGCGCTAATGCCTCCTGGACATACTGCTGCATGGCTTTCTCCTCCTCTAATGACAGAGGATACACTCGGCCTCTCGGGGGAACACTGCCCTCTTTCAGTTCTATTTTGCAGTCCCAGGGGCGGTGCGGAGGGAGCTGAGTCGCCTTGGTGGGACTGAACACATCGGCCATCTCTTTGTATTGAGAGGGATCTTCGTTTCACTTGCCACGCTAGGACTCTCAATGGTGGTGGAAGTCAGTAGCAAGGGGGCGTGGTTCTGAGGGCTCGGTGAGGCTGGTGTAGGTGCACTCCAGTGAGATATGTGACCGTCATGCCAGTTAAGGATCGGGTGAAACTGTCTAAACCAGGGAAGCCCTAGTGTTAAATCATAAGTTAAGTTGGGAAGAACGTAAAAGACTTGTGAGGAGGAGTGCCCTTGAACAGTGAGAGTGAGGGGAGGGGTGTGATGCCGCATAACCCCGCCACCCACAGGCCTGCCGTCCAGTGCCCGCACTCTTCTCGGCCGTTCCAGGTCCCTCAACGTCAATCGCATCCTCCGAGCCAGGTCCGCTCCCATCATGTTCCCTGATGCTCCCGAGTCCACTAGGGCATAAACCCCTAACACACCCCCCGGTAAGTAACCGTCACTTTAATGGTGAGCAACTGGTCCACTATGGATCTACTCACCGGGCCGTTTCGCCGCTCGGGTGGCGCGATCCTCCTCCAACCGTTCAGTGGTTCCCAGCTGCATCGGTTCGGAGTTCTCCAGTCTCGTTTCGGTCCCGGGGCGTCGCGGTAGCAGAGCCCTCGCACGTCCTCCGTGGGAATTCCTTTCCTGCAGGAGCCGGTCATACGTAATGGCCATCCTGACCACCGAATTGAATGTTTGATCTTCTTGACGACACGCCAGTTCGGCGTAGTTGCGGTTTTAATGCCGCAAGGAAAGCGTCGGTCAAAGCCGCATCATTCCACCCTGTCCCAGCCGCAGTCGTGCGGAATTCGAGGGCGAATGCAGCTGCCGTCTTATTCCCCTGTTTCATGGCTAACAGGGTCTGGCCACACGCCCGCCCTTGGCGTGGGTGATGAAAAGACTTCTTTAAGTTCATTAATGAACGTATCAAAAGTCAGCCAAGAGGCGATTCCCCCCGCAAGTAAAGCGGCTCCCCAAGCCAGAGCCTTACCGCTGAGCCTAGAAATAACGAAGGATATTTTTGCGGGTCCGTGAGGTTCTCCTGATAGCGGAAGTACAGTCCACATTGGGCCAGGAATCCTTCACATTTTCTGGATCTCCATCGTACGGCTCTGGGGGGCGCCAAGGGTAGTCTCACCCCTCTCAATCCGCTGAGGAGGGGGGGTTACTAGCCTGTTGAGATATCGACTGTACACAGGTGGTTAGCGTTTGCATTAGCGCGCGTAACTCACCCATTTCGGCGCTGGTGCTGCTCTAGAACAATGCCCTGAGCATTTAGGACTTCTATTGCCGAAGGCCCACTTCCTCCTGCTACACCAGGCTGCACATTCTGTAACGGGTTTAGGTTCACAGCAGGAGGCGGGGGTAGCGAGCCTTGACTTTTATTTTCATCCATACTCATACTAATGGTACAACTCAGAATAAAGGCTATTAAGCCCAGCAAAGGGAAAAACAAAGGTAAGTATTCGTAGTTCAGATGGCGTCGTTCAGCGCAGCAGCAGATTTCCTGAAGAGGGACAGCGAGGCAGGATCCATCCAGGTTGGGCCAATGTGCAGCACTGACGACAGGACCTGTGGGCTTAAATAATAAACCTGAATACCGTGCACAGGTGTCAGTACTCAGGTGAATGGGAAGGTGGGAGTGACCGGGTCTGTGAGGGTGCGTCTGTGCCAAGTGAGGGTGTGACGTGTACGAGGTGTCCTCACGGGTGCCCTCTGGTGGCGATCCCGCCTTCTCACCGTGACAAGTGTGTTGTCATGCAGGCCCTGTTCCAGCTCTGAGGTGTAAGAGGATATAGAGTATGCAAAGGAAGTTCACACTTTGCTTGACAGATAAATGCATAATTGTAACTGTGGCTATAATTTGACGGCCTTAATCGCACTTGGGTAAAAGACCCAGCTAATCCCATGGACACTTGCAGCTGAAGGTCCAAGACAGAGAGTGCCGCTGTATGCTGGCTTATTGGGAAAATGGCGCTGTGGGCTTGAATTATGTGCTTTAGTTTCCTGCTGTTAGAACATCCACTTAATTACTCCACTCAAAAACTTCTCTCGTTTCATGAAGATTTTATGATTTACACAATTGTTCTGTTTCCAAACCGCATCTTTCTTAATGTCTGCACTTAAATTTTCTTTGAAATTCAATTGGAATTTTAGGGGGAATTCGTGAAACTTTATCAACAATAAAACTGTTCAATAGAGCAAAGTGAAAAACCAGAGAAAGGTAAGTGATTTGCACTTCCAAGTCGGACACAGTGCCATGGGATTGCAAAGCAGCACTGAATAAGATCTCCATGGTTTCCCTCCTTATCGGAGAGTGTTTTAAAGAAGCAGACTAGGGCGACCAGGTTGAAAAAACAAGTCAAAATGTTTGACCAGCCAATAAGAGATGTATGGATATTGTGATTGTGAACAGAACAGTTGTGCATAGATGGCCATATCTCCATCCATGAAACTCCACCAAAACTTGTTTGCTACAGGTTGCACAGAATGCTGTCTGAGATCTGGACACACTGTATTAGCGGCTTGGGCTTTCCAGCATGGATGTAGACCCTGCTGGGTGAACACCGAGGGGAGCTTGGATCCCTCTCTGAGCTGACTGTATAT
>JAGXOD010000567.1:0-12374 GCA_020368025.1 Brachyhypopomus occidentalis
ACCATGGAAGAATCAAAAGTAGCTCGTGTCATGTGCATCACCAAGTTAAGATGAAAGTGACTTGACTTGGGAGGATGCGGGGTTGCAACAACTACAGACAATGACTTCCAGCAAGAAGACATTCACTTTAGGCATTTGATCTGGTCAACTGACAGATTACAGTAGTCTATAGCAATGAAAACAAGTTCAATCCCAGTTATACAGCAAGTTTTAGAAAGGATCCACCGAGAGTCGAACTCGGATCACTGGATTCAAAGTCCAGAGTGCTTACCATTACACCATGGAACCTACCACAAAAAAAGTTTTCTAACAAAAGAATTGCGATAGATAGAAGGGAATGATGGCGCCGCGAATGGCTGCCTCGGTGACGCAGCTCCTCAGTCCTGTGTGTGTTTTTGTTTGTTAATGTTGTTTATTGTAACTCAAATTCAGTAAGTTGGAGCAAGGAACAATTATACACCTTTAGGGACAATGTTTCATCTGTTTTACCCTGGAGCTTTTTCAAGACCCTTCCAATTTTCTTGAAATTCTCACACCGGGTGCGTTAGCACTGCTCGGCCTGGCGAGGAGACGGGGGAAGCCCCGGCGCAGAGGCAGACGCAGCAGGCGGCGCCAAATGGGCTGAGCGGCGGGGTTTCGGACCCCCTACCATCAATATTCCTCTCAAACCTGCGCTCTCTTCACAACAAAACTGAAGAGATACTCCTACTCAACCGGACCAACAAGGACTTCAGGCACGCTTCTGCCCTCTGCTTTTACGGAAACCTGGGCTTCCGACCTGATCCCGGATAGCTGGCGCACATCCCGGCTTCCAGCTGCATCGGCGGACAGAGACGCAGAGCTAAGCGGCAAGAGCAAAGGAGGAGGAATCTGCTTCTACCTTAGCTTGGCTGGAGTACAGACAACAAGGTACTGCTACGCTCATGCTCCCCTCATCTGGAATCTTTCTTCATCAAATGCAGACCGTTCTACTCTCCCAGGGAGTTCGGCTCCTTCATCCTGGCCGGCGTGTACATCGTGCGAGCCGAACGCACGACGGCCAGCGCAGAAACAGCTGGCTGAACAGGTATTAAAAATTGAGAGAGAACCCGGACTCCTGCTCATCATTATGGGGACTTCAACAGCGAAACTCACGAACTAACTGCCCAAATACAGACAGCACGTCACCTGCGCGCCACGAGAGGAAAACATTCTTGATCACTGTTACACCGCTATTAAAGGCGCCTATCACGCTGATCACACGGCGCAGCCCTCGGGCACTCCGATCACCACCTTGTTCATCTCATCCCGAAATACAGGCAAAACCTTAAAACCAATAAGCCTGTCATTACAACAGTGAAGAGGTGGACCAGTGGAGACATTGAGAAGCTCCAGGACTGCTCGAATCCACAAACTGGAGTGTGTTCGAAGAGACGGCAGACGGACTAGACGAGTACACGGACATCGTGACGTCATACATCAGTTTCTGTGAGGACTGCTGTATTTCTACTACATCACACAAGAAATACAGCAATGACAAGCCATGGTTCTCTGCTGAACTCAGGCAGCTTCGGCGGGAGAAGGAGGCGGCATTTAGGGAGTGGGGACAGGACTGTTTTCAAAATGGCCAAATACAGACTGGAGAAAGGGATTAAAGCAGCAAAGCACAGATACTCTGAACAGCTGAAAAGCCACATTGCTGCTAATGGCCCATCTTCAGCCTGGACAGCCCTGGAGCAGATCACCAATCACAAGGTGAGAAAGACCCCACTCCTGATTAACGACCGCCGGCTCACCAACGACCTGAATGAATTCTACTGCAGATTTGAGCCATCAAGGACAATCTTCAGGCTGTCTGCCCCATTCAGTCAACCTCCCCCCACCCTGGCTCTCTCACCTCTGCCCCCTGCACACTTCTCCATCAATCTGGAAGATGTTCAAAGGCTCTTCAGTAGACAGAAGGTGAGGAAAGCTCCAGGGCCTGACTCAGTCTCTCCATCCACCCTAAAGCACTGCAGTAACCAGTTAGCACCAGTCTTCACCAAGATCTTCAACAGATCACTGGAACTCTGCTCTGTTCCCGCCTGTTTCAAAACCTCCACCATCATTCCAATTCCCAAGAAATCCACCATCTCCGGACTTAATGACTACAGACCAGTAGCCCTGACTTCCATAGTCATGAAGGTCTTTGAACGCTTGGTCCTATCCCACCTGAAAGCCATTACAGGCCCTCTGCTAGACCCTCTGCAGTTCGCATACAGAGCTAACAGATCTGTCGAGGATGCAGTTAACTTGGCCCTGCACGTCACGCTGCAGCATCTCGACAGTCCTGGAACCTACGCTAGAGTTCTGTTTGTGGACTTCAGCTCGGCATTTAACACAGTGATGCCGCAGCTCCTGGGAACCAAGCTGTCCCAGCTGTCAGTGCCAGATTCCATGTGCAGGTGGATTGTGGACTTTCTAACAGACAGGAGACAGCAGGTGCGGCTAGGAAAACACTCATCGGACCTCCGGACCCTCAGCACTGGAGTGCCGCAAGGCTGCGTGCTCTCACCCCTACTCTTCAGTCTCTACACCAACGACTGTGTCTCCAGGGAACCAACTGTGAAGATCCTAAAGTTTGCTGACGATCTCACTGTGGTAGGCCTCATAACTAATGGTGATGAGTCTGCCTACAGACAGGAAGTCGAACAGTTGGTCTCCTGGTGCAGCAGCAACCACCTGCTGCTCAACACACAGAAGACTGTAGAGATGGAGGTTGACTTCAGACGCAGCCCCCACTACCTTCCCCCCCTCAGCATCAATGGCTCTGCAGTTTCCACTGTGGAATCACTCAAGTTCCTGGGTACCATCATATCCAAGGACCTGAAGTGGGAGAGGAACACGGTCTCCATAGCAAAGAAAGCCCAGCAAAGAATTTTCTTCTTGAGACAGCTGAAGAAATTCAACCTGCCACAGTCTCTGATGATCCAGTTCTACAGAGCCATCATCGAATCCATCTTCACATCCTCGATCACCATCTGGTTTGGTTCCTCCACCTCACAGGAACGAGCCAAACTGCAGCGCATCATCAGGACAGCAGAGAGGATCATCGGATGTAACCTGCCAACGCTTCAGGACATCTACACCAGCAGGGTGAGGAAGCGTGCTGGCAAAATCAGAGCTGACCCCTCTCATCCTGGACATCACATCTTCGAGACCCTCCCCTCTGGTAAAAGACTCAGGTCCATCAGAACCAGCACAACACGACATGCCAACAGCTTCTTCCCCAGAGCTGTAGCTCTCCTCAACAACAGTGCTCACCACAGTGACATCCTGCACCTCAACTGAACTGTATTTCTGACTGCTAACCTCAATATGCACAGAACTCACTGCACTGACCAACACTGCTGCCCACTTTCTGTATAGTAAGTTATTGTAAGTTATTGTAATAGTAAATTGTAAATAATATCTACAGCCACTTATTCACATATACATAATATTCATATATATATATATATATACATATAGATAACAAATACACACAGGCTCTTATACATACCCAATACATATTTATTGAATCTCATATTTCTACTGTGTTATTGTAACAGTCTTGTGTGCTTGTGTATGTCATACATGTGAGCTCTCACCAAGAAAAGTTCCTCGTATGTGCAACATACTTGGCGAAATAAAAGTGATTCTGATTCTGATTCTGATTCTGTATGCAAACTCCATTGACCCGACAAAAAGAGTTTTGTATCTTCTCGACCGCTCATTTCAGAGTCCGTTGTGCTTAATCGTGCATCACGCAACCAACAAAATGAACTTTTGTCTCTACTGTATCGCTGATCTCACAGCAAGACATCCTGTCCTGAGAACCTAGCATTTTTGGATAGCATGTCAAGGAAACAAATTCAACAGTCAACCTTGTGTTACATTTTGTACATTTGGTTCCATCATGATTTCTGCATATGATCAGTTGAAAATTTGCTTTCCATTGTGAGGTATACCTTCCTTTCTATAGTGTCTTTAGTTTACTTTTGTCTGGAGAATGATTTGTGGGAAATAAGTTTGGAATTGTTCATAAAATTATGATTCATGTATTCTCCATCAAAAACAATCATACCAATATTGGATTTGGGGTGAGGAAACACCCTCCAAGGATGCATTCTTCTTATGGCAAACAGTATTAATCATTTTGATTCTGATGTGAAATTGCAGAAAGTAATGGGAGATAACATTTGAATTAGCTAAAAATCCATGGTCAACACACTCAGCTCTTGTGACATGTGATGTCCATGGTGAATTGTATCTAGGGAAGCCATACACTTTAAACGACTTCACCAATTCTAGGATAATCAGCATGCTGTTAGCCACAAGAACAGGCATGTAAAAAATTCTGGTAACAAGTTCATGAAATGTGCTCAAGTTGTTCAGACCCCAACCACATGAAAGTTCTTGGATGGAGAAAGCAGGTGCAAGCAGCACTGAGGAATCAAAAGGTTCCACTGAGAGTTGAACTCGGATTGCTGGATTCAGAGTCCAGAGTGCTTACCATTACACCATGGAACCCACAAGAGTGACTTCTGAGTCTGCTGTTTCACAGGGTTCACAGACCAAACAAATTGGCTTCATCAAAAAAACAAGAAAAAGAGCTGTCTTCTGGATTCAGAAGTCAAGTGCTTTCCATTCATGGCATCTCAAATTGATGGTCGTTTTTTACATGTAATATCAATGGACTTTACCTAACTTCACGTTGTCCAGGGTCAGAAGCATGCAGGTTGCCACAACCATAGGCATTGGTGTCATTTTGGCAACGATTGTATCAAATATGAACAAGGACAAAGAGTCTAGCCATTTACAGTATCGTGTAGCAAGATAACACAGTTTAGTCTGAAAAGTCAGTGAGCTATTCACAGGCTCCACTATGACATGATCGACTGGATTAAAAGTACAGAGTGCCTCTTAAGCAGTACATGATGTAAATTTTAAAACATGCTTTAGGATCTCCTGCATCACTGCCTTCAAAGCACAGAATGCTTACCTGTACACCACAAAAACAACCAAAAGACTTTTTGTGTATTTCTGGATTTAGAGACCAGTATGCTTAGCTTCATGCCATGGAAGAATCAAAAGTAGCTCGTGTCATGTGCATCACCAAGTTAAGATCAAAGTGACTTGACTTGGGAGGATGCGGGTTGCAACAACTACAGACAATGACTTCCAGCAAGAAGACATTCACTTTAGGCATTTGATCTGGTCAACTGACAGATTACAGTAGTCTATAGCAATGAAAACAAGTTCAATCCCAGTTATACAGCAAGTTTTAGAAAGGATCCACCGAGAGTCGAACTCGGATCACTGGATTCAAAGTCCAGAGTGCTTACCATTACACCATGGAACCTACCACAAAAAAGTTTTCTAACAAAAGAATTGCGATAGATAGAAGGGACGTGATGGCGCCGCGAATGGCTGCCTCGGTGACGAGCTCCTCAGTCCTGTGTGTGTTTTTGTTTGTTAATGTTGTTTATTGTAACTCAAATTCAGTAAGTTGGAGCAAGGAACAATTATACACCTTTAGGGACAATGTTTCATCTGTTTTTACCCTGGAGCTTTTTTCAAGACCCTTCCAATTTTCTTGAAATTCTCACACCGGGTGCGTTAGCACTGCTCGGCCTGGCGAGGAGACGGGGGAAGCCCCGGCGCAGAGGCAGACGAGCGGGCGCGGTCGTACGGCTGAGACGGTGGGGGTTTCGGACCCCCCTACCATCAATATTCCTCTCAAACCTGCGCTCTCTTCACAACAAAACTGAAGAGATACTCCTACTCAACCGGACCAACAAGGACTTCGCGAACGCTTCTGCCCTCTGCTTTACGGAAACCTGGGCTTCCGACCTGATCCCGGATAGCGCCCTGCACATCCCCGGCTTCCAGCTGCATAGAGCGGACAGAGACGCAGAGCTAAGCGGCAAGAGCAAAGGAGGAGGAATCTGCTTCTACCTTAGCTAGCGCTGGAGTACAGACAACAAGGTACTGCTACGCTCATGCTCCCCTCATCTGGAATCTTTCTTCATCAAATGCAGACCGTTCTACTCTCCCAGGGAGTTCGGCTCCTTCATCCTGGCCGGCGTGTACATCGTGCCAAACGCACGCACGAGCGACGCGCAGAAACAGCTGGCTGAACAGGTATTAAAAATTGAGAGAGAGAACCCGGACTCCCTGCTCATCATTATGGGGGACTTCAACAGCGCGAAACTCACGAACGAACTGCCCAAATACAGACAGCACGTCACCTGCGCTACGAGAGAGGAAAACATTCTTGATCACTGTTACACCGCTATTAAAGGCGCCTATCACGCGATCACACGCGCGCAGCCCTCGGGCACTCCGATCACCACCTTGTTCATCTCATCCCGAAATACAGGCAAAACCTTAAAACCAATAAGCCTGTCATTACAACAGTGAAGAGGTGGACCAGTGGAGACATTGAGAAGCTCCAGGACTGCTTCGAATCCACAAACTGGAGTGTGTTCGAAGAGACGGCAGACGGACTAGACGAGTACACGGACATCGTGGACGTCATACATCAGTTTCTGTGAGGACTGCTGTATTTCTACTATATCACACAAGAAATACAGCAATGACAAGCCATGGTTCTCTGCTGAACTCAGGCAGCCGGGGGAGAAGGAGGCGGCATTTAGGAGTGGGGACAGGACTGTTTTCAAAATGGCCAAATACAGACTGGAGAAAGGGATTAAAGCAGCAAAGCACAGATACTCTGAACAGCTGAAAAGCCACATTGCTGCTAATGGCCCATCTTCAGCCTGGACAGCCCTGGAGCAGATCACCAATCACAAGGTGAGAAAGACCCCACTCCTGATTAACGACCGCCCGGCTCACCAACGACCTGAATGAATTCTACTGCAGATTTGAGCCATCAAAGGACAATCTTCAGGCTGTCTGCCCCATTCAGTCAACCCCCCCCCCCCCCCCACCCTGGCTCTCTCACCTCTGCCCCCTGCACACTTCTCCATCAATCTGGAAGATGTTCAAAGGCTCTTCAGTAGACAGAAGGTGAGGAAAGCTCCAGGGCCTGACTCAGTCTCTCCATCCACCCTAAAGCACTGCAGTAACCAGTTAGCACCAGTCTTCACCAAGATCTTCAACAGATCACTGGAACTCTGCTCTGTTCCCGCCTGTTTCAAAACCTCCACCATCATTCCAATTCCCAAGAAATCCACCATCTCCGGACTTAATGACTACAGACCAGTAGCCCTGACTTCCATAGTCATGAAGGTCTTTGAACGCTTGGTCCTATCCCACCTGAAAGCCATTACAGGCCCTCTGCTAGACCCTCTGCAGTTCGCATACAGAGCTAACAGATCTGTCGAGGATGCAGTTAACTTGGCCCTGCACGTCACGCTGCAGCATCTCGACAGTCCTGGAACCTACGCTAGAGTTCTGTTTGTGGACTTCAGCTCGGCATTTAACACAGTGATGCCGCAGCTCCTGGGAACCAAGCTGTCCCAGCTGTCAGTGCCAGATTCCATGTGCAGGTGGATTGTGGACTTTCTAACAGACAGGAGACAGCAGGTGCGGCTAGGAAAACACTCATCGGACCTCCGGACCCTCAGCACTGGAGTGCCGCAAGGCTGCGTGCTCTCACCCCTACTCTTCAGTCTCTACACCAACGACTGTGTCTCCAGGGAACCAACTGTGAAGATCCTAAAGTTTGCTGACGATCTCACTGTGGTAGGCCTCATAACTAATGGTGATGAGTCTGCCTACAGACAGGAAGTCGAACAGTTGGTCTCCTGGTGCAGCAGCAACCACCTGCTGCTCAACACACAGAAGACTGTAGAGATGGAGGTTGACTTCAGACGCAGCCCCCACTACCTTCCCCCTCAGCATCAATGGCTCTGCAGTTTCCACTGTGGAATCACTCAAGTTCCTGGGTACCATCATATCCAAGGACCTGAAGTGGGAGAGGAACACGGTCTCCATAGCAAAGAAAGCCCAGCAAAGAATTTTCTTCTTGAGACAGCTGAAGAAATTCAACCTGCCACAGTCTCTGATGATCCAGTTCTACAGAGCCATCATCGAATCCATCTTCACATCCTCGATCACCATCTGGTTTGGTTCCTCCACCTCACAGGAACGAGCCAAACTGCAGCGCATCATCAGGACAGCAGAGAGGATCATCGGATGTAACCTGCCAACGCTTCAGGACATCTACACCAGCAGGGTGAGGAAGCGTGCTGGCAAAATCAGAGCTGACCCCTCTCATCCTGGACATCACATCTTCGAGACCCTCCCCTCTGGTAAAAGACTCAGGTCCATCAGAACCAGCACAACACGACATGCCAACAGCTTCTTCCCCAGAGCTGTAGCTCTCCTCAACAACAGTGCTCACCACAGTGACATCCTGCACCTCAACTGAACTGTATTTCTGACTGCTAACCTCAATATGCACAGAACTCACTGCACTGACCAACACTGCTGCCAACTTTCTGTATAGTAAGTTATTGTAAGTTATTGTAATAGTAAATTGTAAATAATATCTACAGCCACTTATTCACATATACATAATATTCATATATATATATATATATATACATATAGATAACAAATACACACAGGCTCTTATACATACCCAATACATATTTATTGTATCTCATATTTCTACTGTGTTATTGTAACAGTCTTGTGTGCTTGTGTATGTCATACATGTGAGCTCTCACCAAGAAAAGTTCCTCGTATGTGCAACATACTTGGCGAAATAAAAGTGATTCTGATTCTGATTCTGATTCTGTATGCAAACTCCATTGACCCGACAAAAGAGTTTTGTATCTTCTCGACCGCTCATTTCAGAGTCCGTTGTGCTTAATCGTGCATCACGCAACCAACAAAATGAACTTTTGTCTCTACTGTATCGCTGATCTCACAGCAAGACATCCTGTCCTGAGAACCTAGCATTTTTGGATAGCATGTCAAGGAAACAAATTCAACAGTCAACCTTGTGTTACATTTTGTACATTTGGTTCCATCATGATTTCTGCATATGATCAGTTGAAAATTTGCTTTCCATTGTGAGGTATACCTTCCTTTCTATAGTGTCTTTAGTTTACTTTTTGTCTGGAGAATGATTTGTGGGAAATAAGTTTGGAATTGTTCATAAAATTATGATTCATGTATTCTCCATCAAAAACAATCATACCAATATTGGATTTGGGGTGAGGAAACACCCTCCAAGGATGCATTCTTCTTATGGCAAACAGTATTAATCATTTTGATTCTGATGTGAAATTGCAGAAAGTAATGGGAGATAACATTTGAATTAGCTAAAAATCCATGGTCAACACACTCAACTCTTGTGACATGTGATGTCCATGGTGAATTGTATCTAGGGAAGCCATACACTTTAAACGACTTCACCAATTCTAGGATAATCAGCATGCTGTTAGCCACAAGAACAGGCATGTAAAAAATTCTGGTAACAAGTTCATGAAATGTGCTCAAGTTGTTCAGACCCCAACCACATGAAAGTTCTTGGATGGAGAAAGCAGGTGCAAGCAGCACTGAGGAATCAAAAGGTTCCACTGAGAGTTGAACTCGGATTGCTGGATTCAGAGTCCAGAGTGCTTACCATTACACCATGGAACTCACAAGAGTGACTTCTGAGTCTGCTGTTTCACAGGGTTCACAGACCAAACAAATTGGCTTCATCAAAAAAACAAGAAAAAGAGCTGTCTTCTGGATTCAGAAGTCAACTGCTTTCCATTCATGGCATCTCAAATTGATGGTCGTTTTTTACATGTAATATCAATGGACTTTACCTAACTTCACGTTGTCCAGGGTCAGAAGCATGCAGGTTGCCACAACCATAGGCATTGGTGTCATTTTGGCAACGATTGTATCAAATATGAACAAGGACAAAGAGTCTAGCCATTTACAGTATCGTGTAGCAAGATAGCACAGTTTAGTCTGAAAAGTCAGTGAGCTATTCACAGGCTCCACTATGACATGATCGACTGGATTAAAAGTACAGAGTGCCTCTTAAGCAGTACATGATGTAAATTTTAAAACATGCTTTAGGATCTCCTGCATCACTGCCTTCAAAGCACAGAATGCTTACCTGTACACCACAAAAACAACAAAAAGACTTTTTGTGTATTTCTGGATTTAGAGACCAGTATGCTTAGCTTCATGCCATGGAAGAATCAAAAGTAGCTCGTGTCATGTGCATCACCAAGTTAAGATCAAAGTGACTTGACTTGGGAGGATGCGGGTTGCAACAACTACAGACAATGACTTCCAGCAAGAAGACATTCACTTTAGGCATTTGATCTGGTCAACTGACAGACTGGCAGTTTACAGTAGTCTATAGCAATGAAAACAAGTTCAATCCCAGTTATACAGCATGTTTTAGAAAGGATCCACCGAGAGTCTAACTCGGATCACTGGATTCAAAGTCCAGAGTGTTTACCATTACACCATGGAACCTACCACAAAAAGGTTTTCTAACAAAAGAATTGCTGGATACAGAGTCCTGTATGCAAACTCCATTGACCCGACAAAAAGAGTTTTGTATCTTCTCGACCGCTCATTTCAGAGTCCGTTGTGCTTAATCGTGCATCACGCAACCAACAAAATGAACTTTTGTCTCTACTGTATCGCTGATCTCACAGCAAGACATCCTGTCCTGAGAGCCTAGCATTTTTGGATAGCATGTCAAGGAAACAAATTCAACAGTCAACCTTGTGTTACATTTTGTACATTTGGTTCCATCATGATTTCTACACATGATCAGTTGAAAATTTGCTTTCCATTATGAGGTATACCTTCCTTTCTATAGTGTCTTTAGTTTACTTTTGTCTGGAGAATGATTTGTGGGAAATAAGTTTGAAATTGTTCATAAAATTATGATTCATGTATTCTCCATCAAAAACAATAATACCAGTATTGGATTTGGGGTGAGGAAACGCCCACCAAGGATGCATTCTTCTCATGGCAAACAGTATGAATCATTTTGGTTCTGATGTGAAATTGCAGAAAGTAATGGGAGATAACATTTGAATTAGCTGAAAATCCGTGGTCAACACACTCAGCTCTTGTGACATGTGATGTCCATGGTGAATTGTATCTAGGGAAGCCATACACTTTAAACGACTTCACCAATTCTAGGATAATCAGCATGCTGTTAGCCACAAGAACAGGCATGTAAAAATTCTGGCAACAAGTTCATGAAATGTGCTCAAGTTGTTCAGACCCCAACCACATGAAAGTTCTTGGATGGAGAAAGGAGGTGCAAGCAGCACTGAGGAATCAAAAGGTTCCACCGAGAGTTGAACTCGGATTGCTGGATTCAGAGTCCAGAGTGCTTACCATTACACCATGGAACCCACAAGAGTGCCTTCTGAGTCTGCTGTTTCACAGGGTTCACAGACCAAACAAATTGGCTTCATCAAAAAAACAAGAAAAAGAGCTGTCTTCTGGATTCAGAAGTCAAGTGCTTTCCATTCATGGCATCTCAAATTGATGGTCTTTTTTTACATGTAATATCAATGGACTTCACCTAACTTCACGTTGTCCATGGTCAGAAGCATGCAGGTTGCCACAACCATAGGCATTGGTGTCATTTTGGCAACGAGTGTATCAAATATGAACAAGTGACAAAGAGTCTAGCCATTTACAGTATCGTGTAGCAAGATAGCACAGTTTAGTCTGAAAAGTCAGTGAGCTATTCACAGGCTCCACTATGACATGATCGACTGGATTAAAAGTACAGAGTGCCTCTTAAGCAGTACATAATGTAAATTTTAAAACATGCTTTAGGATCTCCTGCATCCCTGCCTTCAAAGCACAGAATGCTTACCTGTACACCACAAAAACAACAAAAAGACTTTTTGTGTATTTCTGGATTTAGAGACCAGTATGCTTAGCTTCATACCATGGAAGAATCAAAAAAGTAGCTCGTGTCATGTGCATCACCAAGTTAAGATCAAAGTGACTTGACTTGGGAGGATGCGGGTTGCAACAACTACAGACAATGACTTCCAGCAAGAAGACATTCACTTTAGGCATTTGATCTGGTCAACTGACAGACTGGCAGTTTACAGTAGTCTATAGCAATGAAAACAAGTTCAATCCCTGTTATACAGCATGTTTTAGAAAGGTTCCACTGAGAGTCGAACTCAGATCACTGGATTCAAAGTCCAGAGTGCTTACCATTACACCATGGAACCTACCACAAAAAAAGTTTTCTAACAAAAGAATTGCTGGATAGAGAGTGCTGTATGCAAACTCCATTGACCCGACAAAAAGAGTTTTGTATCTTCTCGACCGCTCATTTCAGAGTCCGTTGTGCTTAATCGTGCATCACGCAACCAACAAAATGAACTTTTGTCTCTACTGTA
>JAGXOD010000568.1:0-11225 GCA_020368025.1 Brachyhypopomus occidentalis
TGCGCTCCACCTCCTCTTGTCTTAGCGCAGCGCGTCCGTTTGATGCAAAAAAGAAAACAATCACCAGTCTTGTGCCTTTTAATCTTTTATTAAAGGAAGCATAAAATAAATGCAGAGATCTCTGGAGAGTACACCACAAGAGTGAACAGCATAAGCTATTCCAACAGCTCGGAGTGTAACTCTGAGCCAGTCAGCGTCTGTCCCTATCTTTATAATCAGAACCTGAGTGTGGCCCCCACCCCTGTTGGAATACCCCAAAGTCTACTGGTTTTTCAAAAACTGCTGGTCTGTTCCCTTCCGATTGTCAAAAGCACCGTTTGCAGGGTGCATCTGACAGTTGCAAAGATAAAAAATACCCCTTATCAGCATCCTGTGTCAACAGACCCTTTTTCTGTTTTTCCAACTTCCATCTACGCCCTTAAAACATGCTTGTCAGCATTTACCATCTATATGACACTCTTAACACTAAGCAGTTTGATTAATAATGTAATAGTAAATTATAATGCATGATGCCAAGCAGTTGATTACTAATGAAATGCTAGCAAAATATAAAGTATTAAAATATGATTCCCAACAATACCCTCTTTTGATCTCTATAAAAAGAGATCACCATACAATTTCCCCTTCTTTTGATCTCTATAAAGAGATCACCATCATACATGTAATAACAATGCAAAAAAAACACCAACTGATGTTACACCAACTGATGTTGACCGACATGAGGCTTTTGTATTTGCCAAATTGCTAGTATATAACTTTGTTGAAATAAAAAAAATTTTCTTAAACATCTTATTACATAAGTATATTTTCCTCGTGGGAGGCAGGGTAGACTTTCCCTGACGTGCCTCTGCTCCCAGGGATTATTCTGCCCTGTTGTTTGGGAGCTCCTTCCTCTCTGCGCTCTCGATGGGTGGCTCTGATGCTCTGCACTGGCTGAGGTGGAACCACGTGTCTCCTTTACCCTTCAGTCGGACGGCGTGTGATGTTCTCTCGGTGACCTTAAACGGACCGGTCCACCTGGGCTCTGACCACTTCCTTTTGATGACCTTCAAGCGGACCCACTCTGTGACAGGCAGGTCCGGTCGTGGCGTTGATTCTGACTCTTCTCCTTGTACCTGGACAGAAAAAGCTTCACAAATGGCTTTTAGTTCTTTGAAATACTCCTTATGTGATCGGACCGCTGGTGTTTCCAGCTTCGCAAGCGCGTTTTGGGGCCCCGGAAAACTCCTCCCTGTCATGAGCTCAAACGGAGTGAATCCAGTTACGGAGTTCACTGAAGATCTTATGCATAATAACACCAACGGCAGGGATTCCAGCCAATTCATCCCTGTTTGTGCACATACCTTTACCAGCTTATTTTTTATGTTCCCATTCATCCTTTCTACTTTGCCCTGTGATTGGGGATGGTAAACTGACCCGTACCTATGCCTGAGCCCAAGGCTCTGTTCCACAAATTTTAACTCTTTGCTCGTAAAATGCGTGCCGTTATCTGATTGGATTACCTTAGGAAAACCATGGTGAGGTATCCAGTGATTTATCAACATTTTGCAGACTGACTTAGAGTCCTCTGCTCTGGTAGGAAATGCTTCTACCCAACCTGAAAATTTATCCACTACCACTAACAAATACCGTTGACCTCTGATCGGTATTAACATGTCAGTGTAGTCAATTTGAATCTCTCCTCCTGGTTCTTTAGGATCAGGAAACTTCCCTGGTCCCGGCTTCAGAGTCGGGCCACTGTTATGCACATTGCATATTTCACACCTTTTTGTCCAATCTCCTATCATGTCACTGAGGTATGGGTGCCACCAATGTTTTAAATTTTCCCTCATCTGCTTCCTGCCAACATGCGCTACCCGTGTGCTTCTGTGAGTACTGCCTTAATTAATTTCCCTGGTTTCCCTGGTAATATGGGTCTCCCGTTTGGTCCTTCCCAAACTTCCTCACCTTTAACTCCTCCTTTCTCTAACCACGCTGTTCTCTCTTCTGGGCTAGATTTCTCTTGTAGCTCTAATAGCTCTCTGCCTGTGGGTAAAGAAGGCCACTCCTCTTCTTCCCTACACACCATCTGAAGTCCGATGGTTTTGTAGCCTGCTGCCTTCTTTGCTGCTGCATCTGCAGCTTCATTCCCTCTTTCAATCAGACTGTCACCCTTTTGATGTCCCTTACATTTGATGATTGCTACTCTAGTTGGTAAGAGAAGTGCTTCCGCTAGCTCTTTGATGTCCTCCTGATGTTTGATGGGTTTTCCCCTGGTGTTGTGATCCTGCTCGTTCCCATTGTCCTAACTCTACGTGTGCCACTCCCACTACGTAGGCTGAGTCAGTGAAAATATTTATGTGACGGTTTTGTCCCAACCTCAGAGCTGCTATGACTGCTCGTAGCTCTGCTCTCTGTGCTGATTGTAACCCTCCAGGTTTTTCTGAGTGTACTGTCCAGAACTCATCTCCCTCACCCTGTGTTTCCATTACTACTGCAAATCCTGACTGTACTCCTCCATCCTTACCTCTGAACCCACACCCATCTGTCCACATGTTTTCTGCTCCTGGAATCGGCTCTCCTTCTAAATCTGGTCTCCATTTTGCTGCCTTTGACACTTCTGCCACACACTCGTGTGTTGGACCCTGTAACATGCCATCCGCCATGTTAATTCCTTCATGTGAAAACAGTAAATTAGGTGCCGTCAGAGCTTTTTGAATCCGTCTTTGTCTGAGTGGTGTGAGTGTAAACATTTGTGAGTTTACGTATGCCATGACACTGTGGCTGGTTAGAATGTGTAGAGGATGTCCTGTTACTATGTGTGCCGTCTTCTGAACTAGTTTTGCAACTCCCGCTGCATGCTGTGTGCATGGTGGGTGTCGCTTCTCTGTGCTGTCTAGAGGGACGCTGAGGTGCATTAGCACCTTCCTTTTCTCCCCCTTTTTTCTGAAACAACACTCCGTTTACACATAAAGTGAAATGGTTTGTTGTAGTCCGGTGCAGCCAGGTCCACAGCCTGTGCTAACATCTGCTTCAGTTTGATGAATTGTCTTTCGGCCTCAGCCGTCCAGTCAAGCTTGCCTGCCAGGTTTCTCATTCCTAGTTCACGAACCATGTCTCTAAGTGGTTGTGTCAGCTCCACATAGTCAGGCACATAGTGTCTACTATAGCCAGTCAGTCCTAGAAATGATAACATGTCCTTTACCGTTTCGGGCTTGGGGTGATGCAAAATGGAAATGCGATGTTCTGGTGACACTCCTGTTGCGCCTCCTGTGACTATTCTACCCAGGAATTGAACCCGAGGCCTACAGCACTGCAACTTCTCCCTGGAAACCTTATAACCTGTCTCCCACAGTCTGAGGAGCACCCGTTTAGTGGCCTCAAGACATGTCTCGGCCGTGTCACCGGCCAATAAAATATCGTCCACATACTGGACAAGAAGTGACCCTTGAGGAATGTCACATTGTTCTAACGATGTTGCCAAGGCTCTATTGAACAAACCTGGTGACAAGGCAAAACCCTGCGGTAATCTGGTGTACCTGTATTGTTGTCCTCTAAAGGTGAATGCACAAATGTCTCTGCATTCTTCTGCCAGTGGAACACAGAAGAACGCATTTGCCAGATCAATGCACGTGAACCATTTCATCTCTGGAGACAGAGATGCTAGGGCCACGTAAGGATTAGGCACTGGGATTGTTGGCGAGATCAAGATCTCATTAACGGCTCTAAGGTCGTGCGCCATGCGATATTTACCTGTCCCTTTCTTTTCTACCGGGAGTATGGGAGTGTTCCATTGAGAGTGTGCATATTCTAACACTCCTGCGCCCCACAGGCCCTCTATAGTCTCTGCGAGGCCTGCTTCTGCAGCTGATTTGTGTGGGTATTGACGCACCCACCTGGGATATTTCCCCTGCACTTCAAACCGCACTGGTGGCTGTGTGATAAGCCCCACGTCATGCGGTCCCTCTGACCACAATCCAGGCGGTATTTGATCTAACATGTGGTCGGTGTCAGGGTGGTCACAACACTCCCTACCGTGAAATCTGCTCAGCATGTCTCTGGTCAGCGTGACCTTGTCAATCGAAGTACCCTGTATAAACCACGTGTTGCATGACTTAGAGTACGAGACATGAGGAATGTCAGATGGAACCCAATCAGTAGCTTTGTTTGCCTTCCTAGTCATACCTCCTAATTCTTTAGCCATGTGTCCTGGGTGCAGTGCTAATGAAACGTGTGGAGCGGCTGAATCGCTCATCATATACCAGCATTGTTGTGCCGGGGTCAGATTAACAGGTGCGGCCACGCCTTCAGGACCCACATATATGCCCCGTGTCTCTATTTCCCAAACCTGATTAATTAACTGTTCCTCAAACTCTTCCCCATAAACTGAATCCCCTACCTGGTCATAAAACAGAGTAACATGAAGTGGGTCGGGTGGCGGGACGTAGGGGTCAATCAAAGTGATCCACGGCTTCCAGTCAATGAACTTAGAGTGGACGCCCCTTGTGGTGCAGGAGTCTGGTTCTAGGAGGCCCCAGTAGATGTCAACCGTGGGTGGCCAGTCAGTGGAGATCAGATACATGCCTCTGTCTGCTCCCTGTGAACAGTGCATCTGTGTGCCATCCGGCAGCGTTATCACTAGTCCCAAGGGACTACACAACACAGTAGCTCCCAACTTTATCAAAATGTCTCTCCCACAGAGGTTAACAGGTGCAGTCTTTGAAATCAGAAACCTGTGATTAATGGCCTGCTTGCCACATTGTACAGTCATTGGAATGGTTTTGTGCAGACTTTGTGATTCCCCAGAGAACCCTCTAACAGTCACTAAATCGGTGCTCACCAACTCATCTGGTAAAGTGCAGTTGATTGCTGAATGAGTTGCTCCAGTGTCGACCAGGAAAGAGAGTCTCTGAGAACCGACCGTGAGGGACAGCATAGGGTCTGCCGTGGCTTTGCTGTCCGAGCTGTCATCTGGGCCCCATCATTCCAGCTGGTCAGTCTCCCAGGTGCCGACGGGGTACTGGCCTGGAGCTGCTGCAGGGTTCGGTGCTGTTACCAACTGGCCTCTGGCTCTCCCGCGACCTCCAACATTCTGGGGACACTCCCTTACCCAATGACCGACCTGCCCACAAATGAAGCATCCTCCACCTCCCATGCCACGACCGTAACCGCTAGGACCACCACGACCACCTCTGCCCCTTCCTCGACCCCTACCTCTGAAATTTGGGTTGTACCCCTGCTGTGGGCATTGCCCCCAGCCTTGTTGTATGTACGGGCCATATTGGGGTCCCTGGGGCAGCCCCCCCGTATGAATACACTGGTTGCTGTATACCCTGAGATGTATGAGGCTGCTGAGGGGGCTGACTCTGAACAGGGGCCATAGTAGCCTCCTTCTTTTTCTTATTCTGTTTTTCCTCAGTAGCTTTTCGTCTTGCTTCAGCCAACTGTAATTTCAAAATGTCAGCTTCATTTTGATCCCTTTCATTTTTCTGTTCTTCGGCTTTGTCTAGGGCCTTTCCTAGGTGATGAATGAGGTGTTTGTTCCATTTATCTGAGTCACAATCAGTTAGATCTGGGTTGTTTTCTATAGCTTCCTGAACTGCCTTTGGAACCCCATCTAACACTGCCTTTCTGAACCATATCCTATGTTGGCCTTGTGGACCTGGGTGAACGCCTGTCTGAGACACCCATGTATCCACTGCATCGCTTAAATAACCTATTGGGGTCTGTTTGGAAGTCCAGGTGAATTTTGGGATGGCTGCTGCTGCCCGTACTGGCCACTTGTCTCGCATGGCATTGCCTAAGGCCTGACTATATCTAGCTAAGGGGGGTGTCGTGTAGCATGGTAGTGGTTCCAGCTGCATATTCTATATCCCTTAGGTCAGTGGCTGTGCAACATCTAGCTACCACCCCTCTAAAATCTCCCAGGGCCAGCACCTTGCCTGCAGTTAATTTGTCTAATTTAGCTAGCCATATGCCTCCTCCCTCAGTGAGGGGGGAAGTTGGTCAGTCAGAGCTGTGATGTCAGTCAAAGGTAAGGGCTGATATTCACGAAGGCCAGTGCTCCCTATCACCAGTGGCATGATAGTAGCTCCCTGAGGGTCTGGGTGAGACGCCTTAGATCTGGTCCCCTGATAAGGACAGCTGTGTCCTGCCTCCCTCTCTCTTTCCTCATATGGTGAGGACTGAAAATGCTGTGGAGAAAGTAGAAGTTCTGCCATCTTTCTCATCTCCTGCCTAGCTTCTCTTAGCTCTTCTGTTAAGTTATTGGTTGTATTTTCTCTACTCTCAACACTCTCCCCTTCATCGTTGCTCTCCGTATCTGACTCCTCCCATTTCCCTTTTAATTTACAGTCCACAGTTACTGAGTTCCTTTTTTTATCTTTCTGTGTTTTCTTATTTATCTTCACTTTACTCCCTTTAGGACATCTCATTCTTCTGTCTACCTTGCTCTGCCTGCATGTCTTGAGAGTACCTCTCTCTCTATTTTTAGCATCTGGTTCTGCGTCTGTGTCGTTGGATTGCTCTGTGTCACTTCCTGAATCAACTTCCTCTCTCTCGCTGCCAGAGTCAACCTCTTTTTTCTCGCTGTCACCGTCGACTTCCTCTATTTGACTCTATGCCACCCCTCTTGTCGGGCTCTTACGTCATCAAATGCTTGCACTTTGTGGCGTCTAATTTTATCTTTTCCTCGCTCGTGTCTTATCTGTGCAGGGGCAGAACTATCTTCAAAGAGCATTTTTCCCCCCTCTATGTTCAACACTGGATATATGCCTTTAACCGTCGCCTCGCTTTTCTGCTGCAATGGTGCCGATGGTGCGGGTCGCCCTGAATGCTCATACGGGGGTGGGTGCTCTTGGGGATCGGTTCTCTCTGGATCCCCTTTTTCCTTTGCTTGATCTCCTATCTTAGCAGCCCAACAACACTTATATTTTCTTCTAAGACCCAACTCACTCTCAGCTTTGATCACATCGCTCTAGCTTCACCTTTCTCAGTCTGCCCCCCTCTTTATATCCTTCCTTTAACTTAAACAATCTCTCTTTGGTCTCTTTTAATTTCTCGTCTATGATGTCTCCCAAACACACGTGGTCTATTCCCTGTTTTCCTGCCTTGGTCACCCATACCTGCAGATTTTTTCTACACTCTTTTTTAGTCTTTTCCTTTTTTAGGATTTTCTTCTATTAAATATAACATAGTGCTTGTTTGTTCAACCTGTTCATCTAACGTTTTCCATAGCCAATTCCCAGCTCCAAATTTTACATCAAGCTGTTTATATATCGTTTGCATTTCCTCCCCAGACATGTTGAAAATCACTGACACTCACGTTTAGTTGTCTTCAACCTTACTTATGATTTTTAGGGCTCCGTTGGCACCGTCAGATCACCACCCTCAATGACGTCAGGCTTTCCTTTTGTCCGGCTTCTCGTTGTCCAAACTGGATCTTTAGGAGTTCCTCATTACTCCCGGGGAACCGGCCCAGCGCGCATGGGACTCAAACCCTGCGTATCCGTTCGCCTCGTCAGACGAACAGTTCGGCTCGCCACACCACGGAAACAAGATTACTTGTCAGTTTTTTTTTATACCTTATGTGCCAAACTTGGTATTTGCCCAAACTCGGTATTTAGGGCTTCCCAATTCCCAAGGCCTTCCACCTGGCTTTGCGGGTCGCCGCCTCGCCTTACCGTCGCCTTGTCAGACGTACGGGGGGTTCGCCACACCCAGGAAACCACCTCCCTTCTTAATAACCTTATATTAATATTAAAGCCTGGACTTTTGTATTGGTGGTTTTTCCCTTAAACTCTATATTCCTTTATTCCTTTATTCCTTTTAAACCATATATTTTACCTTCCTTTTTTTTTATCATTTAACAACAAGACTGGATTTAATTTAGTACCGCCCAAGTACTATTAGTTAATCAAACTTTAGTTATATCCAATATGCAGAATTAGTTGTAACAGGTTTCTGCTTACCTTTAATTTGAAACCCCGGGGATGAACCAACAGCCTTTTGACGATGAGTTCCAAAAAAAAAATCTTTTTGCATCACGTCGGGGTCACCAATTGTTGCGCTTCACACTCCTCCCGTCTTAGCGCAGCGCGTCCGTTTGATGCAAAAAAGAAAACAGTCACCAGTCTTGTGCCTTTTAATCTTTTATTAAAGGAAGCATAAAATAAATGCAGAGATCTCTGGAGAGTACACCACAAGAGTGAAAAGCATAAGCTATTCCAACAGCTCGGAGTGTAATTCTGAGCCAGTCAGCGTCTGTTCCCCTCTTTATAATCAGAACCTGAGTGTGGCCCCCACCCCTGTTGGAATACCCCGAAGTCTACCTGTTTTTCCAAAAACTGCTGTTTGTCTGTTTCCTACCCATTCTATTTTCTCCGGAAAACAATGTTTTGCACCCATTGTCAAAAGCACCTTTTGCAGGATGCATCTGACATTTGCAAAGATAAAATACCCCTTTTCAGCATCCTGTGTCTGCAGACCCTTTTTCTGTTGTCCAACTTTCCATCTACGCTCTTAGAATATGCTTGTCAGCATTTACCATCTATATGACACTCTTAACACTAAGCAGTTTGATTAATAATGTAATAGTAAATTATAATGCATGATGCCAAGCAGTTGATTAGTAATGAAATGCTAGCAGTATTAAAATATAACAGTATTAAAATATGATTCCCAACAGTGTTTGAGTTTGTCCTAGCGTGTTTGTGAACTGTTTTATGTAATTCCCCACGCTCCTCCTCCAAAGGGCGTTTGGGGAGGGGCTTTGGAGGGTCCCGTGCCACGGTCTGTGGCACGGAGGGCGCAGCTCCTACGTGTGGCTCTGACCAGGGGTCAGGGTAAGTCTTGGCGTTTGTGTTGTGTCTGTGTGTGTGTTTGTGCGTGTATATTGTGTGCAGGTTCCTCCTGGCAGTTGGCTGCGGCGTCCCTGGACCTTGTGGGATCTCCCAAGTAGGCAGGAGCCCCCTGATGTTATGGGGTGACCGGAGCCCTGGTCGTAAATAGCCCCTCTGGAAGGGTAAGGGCCCCCCGGACGTGTGGGGACTATAAGGCTCGGTCCCAAAGAGCTCCTGCTGTGGGCAGGAGCCCCTTATGTTGTGGGGTGACCGGAGCCTTGGTCATAAGTGGCCTCCCTGAAGGGGAAAAAGGGGCTTCCCAGATGTGTGGGTGACTATAGGGCTCCGGACTGAAGAGCTCCTGCCGAAGACAGAGTTCCCCCTCGTGCTCGGGGTTGCTCAGGTCACGCCTTGCTGGGTGCAAGGGTTTTCCTCGAGCCGAGAGGTAGGTCCAGGCCCAACCGCTCCTGGGAGGTAACCTGCACACACACACACACGTTGTGGGGCCCTTGGGGCGTGAGGGCTCTGTGACCGACTGGGGCGTGGTTGTCTATTGTTGACGGCCCAGTCGGTCCAGGGTCCCGCCCAGGGAGGCGGGAGCTAAATTGTGTTATATGTTTTATGTTTCAGCTCCCGGACCGCAGGAGGTGTTGCCCTGCCTTGTCCCCGCCTTCCTGCCCCTTCGTCTTGCGTCTTTTGTTCTGCCGCTGTGAACCGCACATCGGGCCGTAGTGCGGCTTGGTGGGGGGTCTGTCACGGTGAGGAGGCTCCCCACCGGTCGCCTCCGGTACAGCGGCAGTTGTCCTGTTGTTGCGTTTTGTGCTTCCCTCAGGTGGGTGGGGCTTATTAGCTCCCTCACCTGACGGTAGTTTGTCTGTCTATATATGCCTTGTCTGTGTACCAGTTGACTGCTGGTTATTATATCCTTAATTTGGATCAGTGCACGGGATTTTGGTTTGCGCACGTTATTCATTAAACCCCTTTTTCTCTGAGACTTGGCGTGATCGCTTCCTTTTCGTTCGCACCTACTGCCCGTCACAAAGATGGTATTTAGTAATAAAAAATATATTGATATTGATACAGAAACAAGATATATGAAGATTGTCTTTAAAAATAAAAAATACATTGTTAATGATTATGTGCAGATATTGAAAGATACAATGATGTATTTAATGCATAAGATATAGAACAATATGGCTTTATACATTTCCAGTGTTCACCACACCCAAAAGGAACCCGAGAAGGTGTCAGGAGTTCTGATCAATGTTGCAAAACATCTTTCCAACCTGAAGTTCAGAGTGTGGGAGAGCATGCAGAAGATCCTTCAGTACAGTGAGTTTTGGTTTTATTCGATTAATTAGAGTAATTCTATATTCCTCACAATTAAAACTCTATAGAGAAACATTAAAATTCTGGGTTTGGTAATTGAACTATTCCAATATTAAAGACTGCATTAGTATAAACAGTGAGGGTGATGACCGGTTGGCTGCTGGTCGGAGGGGAGGCAGCCAGTCCATGAGGAGGTCTCCCACTCTACATACCACGGAGACACCAAGGAGACACCACCTGCTCCAGCCCAGCCCATTAGGTTCCCAGCATGTCAGCTAGGACCCTCCATTGTCTTGTGCCTGTGTCTGTCCCTGTCTGTACTGTACTGTAATAGTATTCACCCACTCCTAAGGACGACACACACGCTTCAGTACACAAACGCTAACAATACACACATGCTGTGTGACTCTCAATGTGACTGTAGCACTGCCCTAGTTAAGTGTCACATGCGCTTCTCAAATAATGAATTAAAGATATTAATTAATGCAACTGACACAATTTCAAGAGCCCAAACAACAAGCACGCAAGCACTGCAGGGGTGTGCGGTGAACACACAACATCACCATCACTTCCCTCTTATCAACCTACTGCAGCATTTTCACTCAGAGTAAAGGGACTGTAGCCTGTAGATGTGACATCTACATATAAAAACAGATTCATTCTGTTCTCTCCTCAGACCCTGTTACTCTGGACCCCAACACTGCACATCCACACCTCCACCTGTCTGATGATCTCACTACTGTAGAATACAGACCACAAGACTCACTGCTTCCTGATAATCCAGAGAGATTTGATGAGCATGAATGTGTCCTGGGCTCTGAGGGCTTTAACTCAGGGACACACTGCTGGGATGTTGATGTTGCATGTAGTGATGACTGGGGACTGGGTGTAATTAGGGAGTCAGAATTGAGAAAGAGAAATTGTTTCTTGGGCTCATTGTGGAGTCTGTGCTACAGTAAAAAGACTGATGAATACTGGACACACTGCCCAGGACAGAGAAGTCACTACCGCACACCTACAGAGAAAGTGCAGAGGGTCAGAGTGCAGCTGGACTGGGACAGGGGGAAGTGACATTCA